>CAJQUW010001848.1:67500-296370 GCA_907163375.1 Prostheceraeus crozeri
GAATAGACAAAGTGTATGTAAGGAATAATAAAACGCTATCCAGTCAGTCCATTCAAGTAAGCATCGAACTCGAAAGAATTGCTACAGATTTCTTTAAGGTTTATGATTAAAGAATATCTATTTAAAATCAAGGAAATGGTACTGGGTGGCACAGTGGCTAGGTGCTTACCCTCGTGAACTTTTGTCATGTGTTCGATCCCTGTGTGCAACTGGAAGTTGAAAGAAAGGGCATCCGAACTAAAGGAATGACCATCACTCCAGCAAGTCTGAATATATCAGCACTGTCTTATTGAAAGAGTGCCGAAGAAAATGCTCTGGTTTTATTTCATTTTTCAAAAATACGAACAAATGAAGATATAATTTTTCGCCTATACTGCTGCTGTGTTCGTGTGGTATATCGTATATGAATGAACCTGTAGGACATCTCAAATGAATGATGCCTGAAAACTCGGGACTGAGAAGTCGGCGGAGCATACATTCATCAGAAAGCTAGTGATAAGAAGTGAATTGAAAAATGAAGAATCATCAAACTATCATCGCCTTATTCTACTTCCTAAAACATTAATTACTACTAGATGTGATAAAATGTGATATAACGGTAAAGTCAAGACAATTATTGTCAAAGCGTGCAAGTTACCTCTGACGATTGGCAATAGGAACAAACACACGTCTCCATTTACCAAATAGCTCGCATGTCATACAACCCTCATTTAATGCTTGAGTATCACAATCTGTCAGAAACAAGATTAAATCAAAATGCAAGTACTTTTAGTTAGAAAGGTCTCCGTGGCACAGTGATTAAGTGCTTGCCCTAGCGATCTTTCGGTCCAGAGTTCGAGCCCCGAAAGTGTCATTGGAAGTCGGCTGTAAGGGTTATAAAAGATCTCAACGCTCCACATAAAAGTCTGACTATGTCAGCACCGTCCAAGCCTCCAGCATGGAGAGTAGTGACGCTTAAAAGCTTTTTTTCATTTTGGTCATAGGATATTGGAACGTGTTTGTTTTATTTACTTCAATACTGCGAGTTTCTAATCTTTATATAAATAATCTCTGCAGTAAAACCTTCTACTGTTTCTCCAAGCTAGGTGATTTTGAAATCCAACTAATATTGTATAGTTGACTCACTTTTAAGTTAATCCTGCTTGTTGGATAAATTTGTGAACAAAATGTAGATTTCTAATGCTACACACTTTTTGAAAGTAGAAATGCCAATCGCAGCGATGTACGTGAGAAGATCATTGCAACAAGCAGAACAAAGATAATCGATTCAACAGGGCGTTATAAATAGACAGAGAATTTATGGTGCAATTGTTCAAGTGAAAAATTTAACAAACGAAATTTCCACAGTGTCTGAGAAAATCAGTGAATAAGAAAAGTACGATTCGACAGACCACACCCAAAGCAAAATCTGCAATGACGGCTGATTAATGTCAATATCAATTCTCACTTTGATTTTAAATGTTTGGATTGAGTTTTAAATGTTTGGATTGAGCTCGAAAAATGGCATAATGCATAAGGGGATTGTGAGTATTACGAGCACTAAGACTGAAATGAAGTTATACGGTTGGTACTCCTCTATTGGGGGGGGGGACTATACAACCAACCACATTTGAAAATTGGAAATTTCATCTATCAGCCGTAATAGCTTTAAAGTCATCTCAACAACTATAATTACACTAACTTCATCTTGACATAGTATGCCAAAATGTAAGTTGTTGTCACAAATCTAAAATCGATGTTCTAAATTTCCTGAATGTATTCGAAAAGAAATACATTCATATCAGTTTCTAATTCCAACTAAACAAACAACGGATCATGGACAGATCGAAGTGATTTCGGACTAGTTAGTAGCATATTTGAAAATGATTTGTAAATATTCAATGATATTACTTAATGCAATTTTTGCTTCTTGTGATAACAGTTGCCAGTATTGATTTAGTGTCAAACTGCTGATATAAGTTCATGGGTTTTGAATTACGGTAATGTAAATCACTGTAAATTGTAAGCGAACTTTAGGATGCTACGCCGAAAGTAGTTATCGCGAATAACTGCCGTAAATCTACACCTTGACATTATAGCTTCCCATGGTTTTGCACACAAAAGGTCAGAGCACATATTTTAGTATTGTCTACCCAGACCTATAATGATTACATAATGTGACGGACATTACTCATCTAGTAATCAAAACTTTCAATTAGCAATTGCACACATCTTTATTGCTGACCGATTCATTATTTTAGCCAAACTATTATTGGAGCTGGAGAATTTTAGTCACCAGTACAAGAATAGTTTTAATCGCGGTGATTAACAATTAATTAATTGAAATTATTAAGGGCAAGCAATCAACAAATTGCAATCAATCAAAGTTAGCAATCAATTGATTTTAATTGCAACAGGAAGCAATCACTAAATTACAAATATACTTGGTCAATTAATCACATAGAAACAGATTGTTTATCTCAAGGTCGCGGCACATCGGGAGAGCTAAGTTGGGGCATGAACCACCAATGAAAAGTTTAGAATTACACGTGACTGATTCTAACCCAATGATTCAGTCGCTGATAAGTGTGTCTAAGTGAAAATGCGTTTCATATAAGTAGTTAAACAACTCCAAACGACTGATCGATTGACGATGCTAATGATATAATTGCGAGCACATGATATTTGTGAGAACGTCGTAATTAAATCTCGAAGATGTTATTATAAAATGTGTATTCTCCATTTTATAGGATGAATACACATTTTATAATATCATCTTCGAGATTTAACTACGACGGTCTCGCAAAAATCATGTGCTCGCAATTAAGTGAAAATGCGTGCGATTTTAGTGCATGAAGCTTTGCTTCCATTCTAGAGGGTTTTGTTATCAATTTCTATGCTTAATCAGAAACATTTATTACATTACCATTTATTACATCATGCTAACCGCAAATAACGCATTTTTTCTCTCGTATTAAAGATAATGCAACGTATGAAGCCAGTCAGAGCTGAAAAAAGGTAGGGAGAATATGAAACAAACAAATTCCTCACCTGCACGTTGATTCGAATTCTTGCAGAAGCTGATCGTGGACTAGGATTTGCATCTCGAGCCATAACCGTGAATTGGTAATCCTTTTTGGCTTCATAGTCCAGAGGGGATAATAAACTGATTTCGCCATTTGTTGAATCCAATTTGAAATGTCTTAACACCTGCCTGGACACTGTGCTTGGAAAATAGTAAGTTATTCTTGCATTATCGCCTTCATCTTCGTCCTTAGCTTTTACTCGAAGAACAAAATGATGGGATCGAGCACTCTCCGAAATATAAGCTTCGTACGATGATTTCTCAAACTGTGGCGCGTGGTCATTAATGTCCGTTACTTTTACCTTTATAGACACGGAACCAGTTTTCGCATGCTTTCCGCCATCAATAGCATACAAAGTCAAGTTATACTGTGAGATCATCTCACGATCTAAGAGTCTGTGTAGTCTAATTCGCACTTCTCCACTGCTGAGAGGTCTGTGGGCCCTGACTACGGCATCAGATTTGTCCAATTGAAATGTGTTGCTAGTATCGATTAGCTTGAATCGCTGAGTAGAATTCCGGCCAAGATCTGGGTCTGATGGAGCCGGAATGCCAAGGGTATGGCCCATCATCGCATTTTCCGGAATTTTTATCCGATATTCACGCTTTGGCCAAGATGGGGCATGATCGTTGATATCTGAGATGAAAACTTTAACGGAAATGATTTGGAAATACTTTTGTGGTGTGACAGATACTTGTAATGGAATGAAACAAGAAAAGCTGTCTCTAGTACAGCACAGTTTGAAATTGGTGCGCTCGCATAGCGTGTCACGATCAATACGCGTTGCTACTTTGAGACGTCCGGTCATGCGATTTAGATTGAAGAAATGTGTAGAGTCGCCATCCAACAAGTTATATCGCAGTGTCCTGAATTGTTCGTGATCATAAGTTTGATCCAACTTGGCTGCTTTGGCAACATCACCAATTCTTAGTCCTGGCACGGATTCTTCATCGACATGGAAACTGATAGCAACTTTCTCTGCACCGACAAACACTGAGGATAGAAGACATAAGGAGGCAAACAGTTGAAATGCCAGCAAATTGATGAGTGATGAGGATAATCGCTTTGTCGGCCAGTTCTTCGTCATGATGACCTGTAGAAAATAGGAAAATATAAGAAATGAGAGATTGAAAATAAATTGGAGATGTCAGCGGTTAACTTTATTCGAACACATTTGTACTCATCACAGCGGAGATTATACGGTCACAAATGTCAAATAATTACGAAATTACCATATAACTACATAGCATTGAATAAATCGTCCGGTTCGCAAATTCTCCTTAATAATGTTCTACGGCATTTGAATCATTCCAATGAAATGAAAATTTCATCAAATACAAAAAGAATGCGTCAAAAGTAATGGAATAATTGCCAATTACTATCATTTGACTATGAATTATTTAGAGAGATGACATGTCTTTTGACTTTCTCACTTAGGATTTTGCTGGTATTTGTTGAAATTATAATTGACAATTTTATTGAATTTGCAGAATGCTGAGTTGCGTTCTCAACAAAAAGATTACCAAGAATGCAGCCAGGAATGAGAGAGGTTGACAGGTGGAATACTATTAACCGCTTAACGGATCCCCTTTTAAAGTGAGGAACATTACTTTACAGTGACATTGTATGTGACAATCTTAAAAAGTCAGTAGCAAACGACTGCATTCAGTTGCATACGTGTAGATAACAAAGTTTGCCTCTTGCATTTTCAGGTAAACATGCTCAGATTAAGGAATTGAGAAGCCATTTATGACATAGATTCAAGATTTTGGTATCTTCCGCTACAGAACTTCTCGATTGATATTTTGTTTTCTAAATCTGTAAATGATTACGTTTTTCGATCACCTCATCAGCATACAAGAGCTCATGATACTGACCCCGAGTAATACTTGCAGGATTTGTTTTACCGATTGCTTCAAAGAAAGTCAGTATACACTCTAACATGTATATCGCATGAAATATCAGGGATATATACTTTTCTGACAATGGTTCTCATGGCACATATCAACTTGAGAAGCGTCCTGTTTTGGGTCATCCTTTGCAATCTAAATTGATTTCTAATTAATCGCTAAACCTGTTGAAGAGCAACCTCTACCATCTACAGAACTGCGACTTACTCACATGCGTTTGCTGGGATTCATTCCCAAATGACAGTTTGACACATTCAATAATAACATAACTCTAAGATTTGCTAGCCGATTGAAAATTCGATTAAAGTCATGGCGAGGAAGTAAAACAAATAAGTCAATAATTGAAACAAGCTCACTTACTGTTGCAATGTTCTACTCAAAAATACTCAGTGATCGATCTATCAAAAATTAGTAAAAATCCAATATCAAATGCAATGGCAAATTCAACAAAAACCACTCGAAAATTTTCAACTTTCCGTTTAATTCATGGAACGGTTGCTATGCTTTCATCTTTTGAAACAAAACCACGAAGGGTTTATCGCATTTCAACAAGAGGTACTTATCTTCTTTGAATGTGACACGCAGCTGTATCGTTTCCTGTTTGAGCTGTGCAATCGAATATGGGGATCAAACACGTTGTCCTCAGTTAAATTGTAGTTTGAAGTCGAGTACTGTTCTCACCACAATTTCCACCGGATCATAGAAAACTTTACCTACTCCTAATGTTGATGAAAACCAAGAACTTGTCAATAGAATATTTACTAACACACGTGACCGTTCTAAAATCAGCCACTTATCACCCTTTAATCCATCTGCATTATATCATCACATCGATTAGCCCAAAATATTGTTTAAACTGTATGTTTAACAAAATTATGAAGTTTCATCCTATATTCGCTGAAACTTTTTTGTATCTAATGTATGTTGAATTAGCAACTTAAATATATAATAGGGAAACACCGAAAGGAGCTTGAAAATCAAACTAATACAAAAATGTTTTTTTTCCGTGACAATATCACTTTCCACACAGACATACCGCGAAGTCATTAAGTGGGTAAATTCAGAATTCGATGATAAATGCGTGAGGCATTCGATTGAGTCAAAGTTGTCGATAATCTGACAATATTTCTCTTCCCACACTACAGTTTCAGAGCAAGCGAATGTGAGAACTCAGTGAGAGGCGGAAGCACCTGCTTATCCAACTCACAGTTAACGTCAATGTTGAATGTTTTCTGATTAAATAAATTTCAAGGCAAATACAATTACGGTCTATCAGTTTAGCCATCTTCAACAATAGCATCTTCGTCGTCTCAACAACAATGAAATGAAATTTTCAACATTGTGATACATCAGCAGACTTTCACGTGTTTGAGTGTCAACAATTTCGACAATGCAGTAGGTGGGAGTCATGAGCAACTTCATTTTCTGATGCTTATCATAATGATGTGGCCTTTAGCCGCTGCTTCTATTCATGATTGTAACACCGTCACCAACTTCTGCGTTTGTAAGCGGAATTCAGGATCAAGCAGAATCGGGCTTTACTCACATATCGGCACGGATTTCTTTCATTGCAATAATGAAAGAATTGAGTAATGTTTTAGACACAGAATTAGATTGTTTAATCGTATCACTTTGCTAGAAGTGCAAACTGATTCAAACAGATGGCACATGCAGGAACCTAATAAGTGGGCAAAAAGAAATTTTTAATACCTTACAGAGATAGGGAAAATAGTCGTGCGTCGCTTGCGGATTGCTCTGAATTCCTTCAAAAAAACTTCGATCGCCACGACTCCTTCAGATTCGAAGAATTCAGATCATTGCGGAAAAGTTTTCTCGATGATGTTGGGCCCTCCGATTATTTTTAAAAAAGTTAGCAGGCGCATGAAAAAACGTTCACAAACTTCACTGTAGAACTTGACATCGACTGTCTCTTTGCTGTGTGAACCGGTTGATAACAGTCACTGAAACGTCGCACAATTTGGCGTGTTTAATGTTGAACTGGCTGCTCATTGTTCGATTGCTGTGGTATTTAGTCAGGAGATTGTGCCATTTCAATAACGTTACATGTTCCAATGCTTCCTTTCTAGTCAAACGGAAGAAGAGACGACCTGTCTAATTCTGTGGTTTTAGATGAAATCATAAGGGTAGAATCCTCAAACTAGACACAATCAACCACGAAGTAGAATTATTGATTACCATGTACGGAAAGCATTATTTTTAACCATTCATTTGAAAATATAATCCAAAACACTCCCGTTATTGTTATTTTGCAAAAAATAATAATACTTATGAAGCAAAACCGCTAAATCAATATCAGCAACTACCCGCAAAAGCAATAAATCATCTGAGAATTAAAATTTGCTTATCAGAGTGATCAATCAACCCGGTACTAAAATTATAAGTATTTTCAATGATATTTACAGGGCTGGCCAAAAGTAACGCAAAATATAAATCAGCTGTAATTCTCTTATCACGCAACATTTTGCATAGGATAGAGTATCAGAGACACTAGCACGCTTGAAGGTTTTTAGAATAATAGCAGAAAGTGATAAAATCATATCTATTCCAAAACTATATGCATGTACAAGTGCATCACAATAAATGTTCAAAATGACCTCCATTAGTTTCGGTGACAAGTTGAAGTCGTCGAACAGGATGTGACACTACAGCAGAGAACTCGGTAGATGTCAGCATTGAAATCACCGATCGAATCCTGTCTTTCAATTCTTCGATAATGCAATGTCATGCGTCATACTTCCATAGGTATGTGTTGATACAGAAACTAACAAGAACTGAACAAAGTCAAACACTTTATTTATTCATTTATCCGGATCTCTTGATCACCAATAAACGCGTTGAATATCAATCACAGATATTTGATTAAATATGTGCTTGATGCGCATATAATATATCATAATATATCATGTTCGACAACTTCAACTTGTCACCGAAACTAATGGAGGTCATTTTGAACATTTATTGTGATGCACTTGTACATGCATATAGTTTTGCAATGGATGTGATTGTATCACTTTCTGCTATTATTCTAAAAACCTTCAAGCGTGCTAGTGCCCCTGATACTATATCCTATGCAAAATGTTGCGTGGTAAGAGAATTACAGTTGATTTATATTTTGCGTTACTTTTGTCCAACCATAAAAGTGATACAGCACAGCTATAAGTGCCCCCAGCCCCATAGCAGCCACACCACGCGAGCATCACAGCTTCCACAGACCATCATACCTTGTCATGTCATCACCCTAGAAATCAAGTATGATACCACACAAATCTCTTAGAAATTCGATCTGACGCCCATCGTAGCAGTGTCCCGAATTGGGAGAACGGCAAGGGATCAGTCAGTAAAGTAATCCCGATGCATAGGTTCGTTGCCATCACAATATCAAAAAGGTTCACTGGAGCACTTTCTGAAATCTTGATGAGAAAGTGAAGCAGGGGATTTTTAAATATGATAAAACTCTTACACACTCAGCCTTCCGATTGTAAATGCTTTTTAGATGCCCATTAACAACCGCCATCCAGACACAGTAATGTAAAAGGTCGCACTTTGTGGGATTCGTGAACGAAAGTGTTGAACCTGTCGGCTGTCATAGCTGCGAACAGCCGTGTTCTACAATTTTCGATCCTTCAGATGATTAGATAGTGCAGGTATTGGAGAGGGATAGTTTTTCATTGAGAAATACGCTTCTTGTCAACATCTGTTGCTCTTCTCCGACTGACTTTTTTATTTTGGCTTTACACTTCGCTAGTGTGAGTTGATGAGCCAAAATTCCGCTACCAGATAATTCATATAGTCGCAGAGTAAGTCGAGCGATAAAAAGATAGACAGTTGAATGAGATGTGACAAGTGGGAAGAGGCTCTCTACTGCGCATTGCATTGTTTACTAATGCTATCAGGATTCCACCAATTCGGTTGGGTCTTTCTGCTAACTGGCTTCTAGAGTAAATGATGTGAGAAGAGAAATAATCCTCAAATCATCTGTAAAAATCATATGAATGCCTTCATCCCTGCGAAATCTCAACTGACGATGCGATCATAACTTTTGATTTGACGCATTGTTACAATTCAGCACAGTGTATGCATCAATCAATAGTCATTAGAGGCATACAGTTTAATTGAAAAAATCAGAATTCGCTATTTATTCGCTATTTAAATGCCACAATTCGATGCGATGAATTAGATGCTCACATTCAGAATCACGAAAACACCGATTTTGTATATTATTTTTTCTGCATTCACCTCTTTTTTTTCTTTGATAGATATAAACAATGTTATGTATAAGGCATTTACGTGTGAAAATGCTGCCAAAATATCCGTCTGAAAATGACATTCATGCCAAAATGTTTTATTTATTATGTAGAAATGTGACAGTAGCAGCCACCAAAGATGGGAATAATCTGCATAAGTTAAGGTAGTATTCAACTGTCTATTAACTGCTATTGACTATTAATACAGTTACTTTGAGTTTAATAGTGTAAAAGCAACCCATACAAAATAGTTCAGCTGACACAGTCAGCCAACATGGAATAACAGAAAACAAGAAAAAAATGTTTTTAATATCTGATTAATAGCGTACTAGAATGATGTTGTAATAGAAAGAAATTGCAAAAGGAATATTTTCTCTTCGTCCTACGATTCAATATTTTTATTGTATCCAAAAATTGACTGCATGAATTTTCTTTTGGGCGGTGTGGGTTGATCCTTAATTAAACACTGAATGTAAACAATAGGAAGACTGCTTTGGCCAATATCTGTTGGCTTAGATGGTATGACCATGTACTGTACCGTTTATATAATTGTTGTATGATTATAGTTGAGCTCACTGATTTCACAGCTATTGACACAAGTTCAACAATATGTTAACGTTTTATGCAAGCGTTCGTCAAATTCATTTTGTTAAAAAATTTGAAACAATAACAAACAGAAGATTTCAGCATTGGATAAGGAGAGGCAGCATCTGTTCCGAATTGGCAATGCTAGTTACTAGTAACTACTAGATACTAGATGCTACCTGCTAGTAATAATATATACTAGCATGCTTAGCGCGTACAATTCTCAAAACGCACGTAACAGATCCTACGTAATTTCATATTTGACTTGAGTTTTCTGATTTACCCTCACTTAGTTCAATATTCTAATTTCATATTTATCAATTTGGTCTAGTAAGTTGAAGAATTTTTCTTTTAATTAAACCAATAAATAGAAGATACTGACAATGTCGCATATAATATTTGCTTCTGAAATAATAGTTTCACGTGGGAGCCAATTAAATCTTTTTCTTTCATTTTCTCGGACATAAATGCGTTCTCTTCCTCTCACATGCACCTTGGCTAAAGAGAAATATAGCACATATTTCTCTAATTGTCCTTGAATATCAGATTTCAATGGAAGAACAGTTATCTTTCAACGCCCATCATCGTGTAAAGTGGAAAGGTCGGTACCATTAAAGGAGTTTGAAAAGAGTTCATCTCTCGCATTAAATGAATATTTAAGTTGCTATCAGATTGGGACAATCAGAATGAATACCAAATATCGAAACAGAACTTGACTGTAAACAGAATCAAATTAGTCAAAGAGCCAGGAAACACCCATCATAACGAGTTAGCAAGTGCGCAACCTGCATTTCCTAAATTAAGAAATTTAAGTTGACAGGCGAACTTCAACCATGCAAAAAATGCATGTCGTTTATGGCTTCCTTATGGTTTCTTCGAGGATTAAATTTACACACTGTATTTGACACGAAGATCACTTATGGTAATTAACAGTCAGGACAATTTGATATCTTCGCGCTAGATTTTGCCTAAAATGGGATCGGTCAGGTTTTGTTGCTTATCCCCATGTCGAAGATGATACGATCCTATAAAGAAGCAATGATGTCACTACTACCCCACTGGAGGTTTCACCGGTGCTGACATAGTCAGACTTTAGTTGGAGCCAGTCCAGATACTCTCCCTGCGGCTTCCAATGACACTTTCTGGACTCGACCTCTAGACCAGAAGATTGCCATGTCAAGCACTTAACTTCCGCCCCATGGTTGCCACAAAATGAGACCATCCTGACATTATAAGTTCTTGAAGTCTAGTTTTCTCTTTGAACTACAGTCCGTTTCATAAAAAGTGGATCATCCTAAAATTTGACTAAATGAAACATAAGTATGATGCAGAAAGCATTTTTCATGTTATTTCATGTCCCTAATATATTTAAATGTCCTTATATAATCTGATAAGCTATGATACAGTAACGGTTCTTAAGAAGCTAATATTTTGTGGCCCTACCCTTATTGTCAATGACATTACCAATTCGTCTAGGCATTGATTCGATGAAATCGTTGATTTTTGACTGATCTAACTTTCTCCACTCTCTTTTTAACAGTGACGTAAGTTGTGATACGCCATCTGTAGGTAGCAGTGAACGACGAACGTTACGTTTTAGAACACTCCATACATTTTCTATGGGATTCAGATCAGGAGAACGAGCTGGCCGAGATAATGTCCTAAGCCCTAATTGAGACTTGCATAAGTTGACTCTACTACTCCTGTGACACGTAGCATTATCATCCATAAATAACCAAGTCGATGGATCACCAAGTTGATCTGTCATTTGGCCAATGTTCATTCGTAAGACATTCACATAGCGTTCAGAATTCATGGTTCCTTGCTGTATGTGAAGTTCAGAGCGGCCATTGGTCCAAATGCCAGCCCAAATCAGTAGAGTCGCACCACCTTGTACCCGGGGACGATGTAAATGTCTCGGAATCTCCTGATCAGATTTTATCCATAATCTCAATCGACCATCACTATCCTTCAGACGGACTGATGCCTCATCAGACCAGACAACCCGATCCCATTGATTTCGTCAGTGACAATGACTCATTGCCCAGCTGAGACGTCTTTTTGTATGCTGATCTGATAATTCGATCTGAGAGGGCCTCTTACAGCTCTTGAAATTCGACTCAATAAGTCTTCTACGAATAGTGGACTTAGAAATATACGAGTCTAGTGCAGCCATCTCAGTTAACGAGAGACTTGGATCAACTTTAACAAATCTCAAAATTAGGCGGTCTTTACGTTTGGATGTTTTGCGTGGACGGACAGAGTCGAAAATCATCATTATGCCACCGATGCACATTTGTGTAAGGGACATTTATTCGCTTGCTTGTAGCTCGCAAAGAAAACCCTATTTCTAGCAAGGCTGACACTTTGCCTTTTGTGAATGCGATCTCGTTATTGTTCATTTGTGCTTTGTATTGTTTTCAACCGGTAAGAGATAGATTTCTAGCTGAAAGCAATCAGGAGTGCTGCCAACACCACCGCAACGAAGTCAGGAAGCTATGGAACATGAAGTCCAGTTAATCACATGTAGCAGTTACATTATTGTTAATGAATAATGGTGCTATACTGGCTCTGATTGACCGATTTTCTTTATTTTTGTTTTGCTTGATAGCTTTTGGCTTGTAGAACAGCACATTATATAACAAAGGAAATAAATGTAATTTTATAAGAGTGAGGCATGATTTTGTGTAACATTGCTAAATGAAGATCAAATTATCTACTACTTTTTTATCTATAACATGAAAACAATATTCATGCTTGAAATTTCCAACAATGATATTAGTAAGCACAACTGACATATCTTCCAAATTTCAGAGAAATTCGTTCAAGTTTGGCGGAGTTAGACGAAGTTGAAGTTAAGGCGATGCCTAAGGGTGATCCATTTTTTATGAAACAATCTGTATATATTGAACATTCTTCTGCAACACCACATCTCAAATACTTCTAGTCTTTTCTCCAATCCTTTATTCAGTGTCCATGCTTCTACTCCATATAGCAACACAGACCATATATAGCAAACTATCATCCTTTTCCTGGTTGAAATTCCGATTTTCGAATTCGATAGGAACTTTCTGAGCTTTAAGAATCGCGTTTTCGCCATTGCCATCCTATGCCTCACTTCTCTCTCACTTCTCGCGTCATTATTGATCTCATTGCCCAGATAGCAAAATTCTTTCACATTCTCCACCACCTCGTTATTGATCATCAGCTGCATCTTGACCTGATATGGAAGTTTTCGAAATAAGTCTGTATCAATTACCATCAACGGATATGGTGTAGCATGTAAAAGCTTGGCCGGTCTCCTGACGCGCGAGCTAAACATACATGTACATTGATGTTCAATGACATCATGCGATCCTCTCTCAGGATACCTGACTCCGTTCAAATGTTCTTTGCGTGACTTTGTTAACAGCGAGATAACGCTCCTATCATATATTTCCCCGCTCAATTGGCGAAGATAGTAAAACCGCATAACAATCTTCCTCACGATTCATCATGGTAACTGAGTTGACAAGAAATAATGTAATCAGAAGAGTATGACAGAAAAAGGAGCCATCAATAATTACGATTAATCCTTATAGCTCTCAGTAAATCAATCGTGATGGCCTGTTACAGTTGTTTCTTTGATAGAATTTTTTCTGATAATTAATCGTCATGAAAAGAGTTCAATTTCCACCTGCGACGATTTTCAGTCGATGATTCATTGGCGCCTCGCGATCGTGAATTTGCAATGAGACTGCAGGAATGGCGTCGTCTTCGTCTTAAATCAAGCTGATAATTGTTCAGAATTTCTGGAGGGCTGTAGTAAAAAATACACTGGTCTTATAGTAGGCAAAGTCTAATTATATTCATTTAAAATGAATGACAAGTGAGCTGATTTCGATGGTATAACAACTAATTGTTTCTCTTCTCTTTGGTGTGCCTTGAAACACTTCCAAAAAGGATATTTTTAGATGTAATTTCTTCAAAGCATAAAAGTCAGATTTAGCAACTATATGGATGAATATCACATGAGAATTTAAGGAAAGATTAAAAAAAAACAGGTAGATGTGCATCAATCTGCAAGAAATAACTCGCACCAAGTGTACAGACAAGGGTGCAACAATTCTCAACAACTGTCTCAATGCGCAGGGTGAAATTCATGCACTTCATTGCAAAATGCGGCCGCTAAAGTTCCGCTGTATTGGATTCTACCAACGACCGCGGAGTCCACGGCAGACATACTGCCAAAATACTGAATCAACCAACATCATAATACTCTTAGTATACAATTTGTTGATTGAAACAATAAAAATCCATAGATAACCATTAAGGTGGTTTGCATGGAGATATCGAAGTGGCCTCGGTCATAGCAGTTGAGAATGATTTGTACTACTCTTCGACTCATTTTTTTGTTATTGAACTCTAAATTAGAATATTTGACGTGGAAAGCGAAGACTAGCTGCCAAAATAGGAGTTCATAGGAATGTTGACCTTTTGCGTCAAAGCCAGACCAGTCATAGCCAACATTATACAGGGTGGCGCACGCAAACCGCCGGATTTGAAACTTTCATTACTCCTCAAATATTCATCCGATCGTCATGAAATTTCGACTCATACTAGTTTGGAGTATAGGATTTATGATGATTATACCTGTTGTCCTGAGAAATGTCAGAAAATTCTGATTCTATTGACCGAATGACATGTATTCATTTTGTTGACATCGAAACTCTAGATCAAGTTAATTAACTTAACATGAATCGTATTCTGCACAACGAATTGTGCGCAGTCTTGAAGTGAATATTGCTCAGTTACTTCCATGTCATATAAAATACCATTCGACGATTATCACTATCCGATCCATCACTATCTGAAAAGAATCGAACATAGAAGAATGGATGATTATTCGGTTGCAGAACGAGCAAAATGCGCGGCTTGGTACGAATGGCTCAAGAGTCCAGTGGAGGCTCAAAGGCTTTATCATTCAGAGTATGGCAAGAACGCGAGAGCACCGGATGACCGTACCATAAAGCGGTGGCACACAAACCTGTTGACCAGTGGTAGTGTGGTGACTGTCAAGCGGGACCGGTCATCTTCTGAGCGAACGGAGCAGAATGTGGAACGAGTTGTGCAGCACTTCGAGGACTCAAACACGTCTACCCGTCGCGCATCTAATGCACTTCAAGTGAGTCACCGCACTATCCAGTGCATCCTCCATGACTATGGATGGCATCCGTACAAGGTCCAGGTGATGCAGCGATTACACGAAGAAGATCTGGAAAATCGAATGGAGCTCGCAGAACAAGAGCTACAGCGCATCCAAGCCAACCCGAGTCATTTAGTGGAACTAACCTGGTCCGATGAAGCTCACTTCCATCTGGATGGTGGTGTGAATCGCCACAATTGTCGTTATTGGGCCAACCAGAACCCCCACTGGATCAAGCAAGAGTCTATGCACTCTCCACGCACCACCGTCTGGGCGGCAATCTGCCAATCAGGTATCTACGGACCGTTCTTCTTCGACACCTCCGTCAACAAGGATCGGTATCTCAAGATGCTACAGGAGGAATTTTGGCCAGCGGTGCAGTCGGACAGAAGAGGCAGGAGCATCATATTCATGCAGGATGGTGCATCTCCACACTGGGGACTTCCTGTGCGTGAGTGGTTGAACAAGAAGATGCATGGGATGGAACAGATGGATGAACAGATGGATGGGACGTGGATCTCCTAACATGCCCTGGCCACCGCGTTCACTTGACCTGACGCTTTGCGATTTCTTCTTGTGGGGTTTTGTCAAGTCCAAGGTTTACCATACACGGCCAGCATCCATGCAAGACCTGAAGGACCACATCATACAAGCATTTCAAGAAGTGACAACTGGGATGTGTCAAGAAACTGCTCTGGCCTACCAAAAGCGACTCGAATCCGTCCTCGAGAATGGAGGAGGACACGTTGAAGTTCAATGACTACTAACACTTTTTTCTTATGTTTTTCATTTAATAAATGTTTTCTATGACATTTACCTTAATTCGTTTTGGTCATTATTGATAAAGACGTGGGGGAAATAAAAGGAAAAGTTTGTCATCAAATTTTACATGTTATGATACATTGTTGGTACGTCAATTTTACTACATGTCATTCGGTCAATAGAATCAGAATTTTCTGACAATTCTCAGTACAGCAGGTATAATCATCATAAATCCTATACTCCAAACTAGTATGAGTCGAAATTTCATGACGATCGGATGAATATTTGAGGAGTAATAAAAGTTTAAAATCCGGCGGTTTACGTGCGCCACCCTGTATTATTCAGCAAAAAATTAGGAATTTCCGAACAGTTATTGCTAACATAGGCATTATTCAGAAAAAATCAAGGAGTTTCCGAAGACATCAGTATTACTTCTTCGCCATAGGCATGATGCTTCTTACCCTAACATTGACCAAGTGTATTTTAAAGTGTTTGAGTAAAATAATATAAATAAGCAAGGTTACGTAAAATCTGATCAATTGATGAATAAATAAGTTGCTTTATCTGAGGCAGTACACTTAAGGTAACACATCTCATTTTCCTTGTGTAGCATCCAGTGTAGCAAAAACTCAGTAATATTCTATGTAGCAGAGTGTAATTCCATCAATCCCCTCACAATCCATTTTTCCATTTTATCCCTCTGTTTCATGTTGATTGATATTAATGCATTTTCCTTCAATTTCCTTAACTGTTGTTGACCCCATTGTCCATTTATATTTCCACTACTAGTGTGCGTACAATACATGAGGCGTTTGCGTTGAACGTGTCAGCGGTGTCGTGCGAAAAAAGTGCTAGCGTAGTAACAGTAGGAATATGCTGTTACTAGTGCTGCAACAGCAACCCCAAGATTTTCATTTTTATCAGTTATTGGGCCAAAACTGGTCTATTTTAATTCCTTTGCCACGACAAAGCTACTTTTTAAGTTCTTTTGAGAAGCGGTTCATCCAATAGTTACAACAACATTGCATTTATAAACCTACGAATTGCAGAACGACAGTTCTCATGAGCACTACTTTAGTTAATTATTCAAATTACTAAGAATTATATTCCATCATAAATGATTGCTGTGATGATTTTGATCATCATATGAGAATGAACAACTTTTATGTTTGAATGATAGATGAGATTCACCTTCAAACATTGTTTTCTGATTGCGTGACGTTGTAGCTTGAGAAATCTCACATTCAAAACACTGATTGCTTAATCGACAGCTAAGAATTAATGTACACTGTGGCTACAGTAGCAATTTTCAAGCATAAAAAGCATCTGAAATTACAAAACACTGCCGTATCTCTTCAGGCATGTGGACAGCAAATTCGCTAGAGAATTTTTCACATGTAAACAGTAAACAACAGAGCAACTTATCACATTGACTTGGCGAAAGACCCCCGACTGCCCCTTCAGGAAGCTGCGTTAAGATTTGATATGTCTCACAATCTCTTCAAACACTTGTGACACACGTCACTCAAATATACCTTGCGAACTTGATTCATAGCAATCGTTGTACAACATGAAGACATTCCCAGAAGGTCATGCATCCACTTTTTCAACGCTAAATATATCTGTAGAATCAAAAAAGATTCGATGGTGTGAAGTTCACTATCGATGCATAATTAAGTTAAGATAACATAAGTATGTAATGCGAATGTGAATTGACCAAAATTGGAATCTTATGTAGGAATGATGACAGTTGTGATTTTCGGAGTCAAATTACAACAGAATTGAATGCTCATCATGATAAATTTAGAAGGCAATTAGATCAAGAACTTGTTATGTCAACTTCGGACCGTCAGACCAACGTTAACAAAAGAAGCAAGCAACAAATTATTAATCATAATCTTTAGCTTTCTTGGGAGGATCGATTTTATTTACAAAGAAGGAATCTTTTTGACAGTTCTTTGCAATTGCACTTGACGAATGTACTCTTAAAAGGATCTCCTTTTTCTATGCTTGTACTAACAACAACAAATTCACTATTGGAAATTGAAAAAAAGAACTCGCAAAGTTGTAGATGAACTTCAAATTATATTATTGTAAATTACAGTATGGTCTCAGTGGTGCAGTGGTCCTCGGCCCTGTGATCTTCTGGCAGTGATGCCGAATCCATCCTGAGTGTCATTGGAAATCGGCATGAAGGGTATTCATTCGGGCCAAAAGTATCACACAGCTTCAGCAAAGGTCTGTCTGTGTCAGCACTCACCATCCAATATCCAACTTCCAGTGGAGAGTAAAGACAGTTTCATAGCATTATGACGAACTTTTTTTATCGAATTCCTTATGGCGAGCTCCAATATCGAATTGTTTCTGAGTGACAAGATTTTGAATTAAGTTCCTTAAGTCGCAGTCAGGAAAATCACCAATCTCGCCATCATACCTATCGCACTCAAGCCTACATAATTTAGATAAAAATGATATTTTGAATTTCAAGCTTTTTCATTTCCTCCGTAAATCCGTCTATCTGATTTGAAATAAATCTTAAGCATTTCATGTCAGCTTGTTTAAAGTGGTTGTCTTACAAATTATTTCTTAAATAAAGTATTGACGCATGCGATCTAGGAAATATTAGTGATTAAAAACGAAATTCGAAATAGGCTAGCTTTCTAAATTGTCAAATTTCGTTCAATTACTAAGATTTTGACAAGTCCCTCCCCCTCCCCCTGATGCAAGAAGATGATACATGATTTTACTTACACAATCTGAACAATATTGCTTTTTAATTACTAACTTCAGATCCAAACGGAGCAATAACCCTAACCTCCAATGATAACAGTCATCCTCTTTCATTCATCTGCTAAGCATTTCTTCCACTATCCCATGATTTATTCCTCAGAAATTGGCGAGTTCCTCTAAATTTCTTATCGGCAGTGAAAGGTTATCGCCCTGACAGATTTGGATGCCTTCAACTCATGGCGTCTGTCGAATCTTCTTGATAATCTTTAAGCATTCAGTCCTCAGAAATGGACACAGAATGAAGTTTTGTCCTTGAACCTAGCCCATTATCGCATAAACTGCCAAGATCAGCAAGGGCTTCGCTTAAGTGTTGTTTGTAACACTTTGGTCGAGGCGAATTCCTTATCTCAGCTCTGAGGATGTGATAATGGGATAAAAGCTTGACTTATTCGAAACTTGCTGATTTTAGCTTTGTGCCATTTATCAACAGAATCACGAGATAGATCGAAGCCAACACTATTTTTTAATAGTACGCATGCAGCTTACTAATATTAAGCACTAATCAACGCGTACTCATACCAGAAGACGGTAATAATTAAATGAACATTTTCGTATCAGCTTACACATTACTATGAAATGAAGATTTGATTGAATCTGTTGTAAATCGCAATATGCGCTTCTGCAAATCAAGACTCATCATGTTTGATAAAATGCTTCCTCAACAGTGCATAGATACTGAGTATTACGTGGTTGCATTTTCGAAGATCTTGCAAGTTAAGCTTCTTTTTTCCTACAGCAATGAAGCGGTGTGCGAAATCATAATTAATTGAAGCAGCATATGTATGAACATCAGCACAAAAATTCCGGACATGACAATAACACAGAATATATCAAATTTCAGATACAAAACAGGTACATTTGAAAATGAATTTAAATTTGCACTCAATCCGTGGTACAAAGATTCGAAAACAAAATAATAGATCTTAGTAGTAAATATGAAAACAAATCGAAACATGTTTAGCAATTCGTTGAACAAAACACATTTAACGAAAGCAAATAATGCAGTATGGTAAGTAGATTCGCCATAACTGTTTGTTATTATTTATTTATAGACATCAGCAAGCCTATATAAGAATTAGACGACTTTCAAATGCAAGAACCACAGAATCAAATATTTTGTTTATCTGCTTCCCGCGCAGATGAATCTAATTCTGTGATAAGAATTAAGAACAGATGATGAGTAGTGAGTTAGACTTTTATCTGGAGCGTTGTGATCTTTTATAACCCGGATGCCCTTCCTGCTGACTTCCACTGACACTTGCGGGGCTCGAACTCTGGACCGAAAATTCGCTAGGCCAAGCACTTAACTTTTGAGCGACGGAGACAACTGTGCCAAAAATTTAACAAGAAGTCTTGACGAAGATCCCTTCGCTTATTTCCCTTCTGAGGAGCATAACTAATGAGCTGAAAGAAAAACGCATGAAAATGCAAAGTAATATGCGTAATAATGTGTACTTTTGAAGAGGAGAAAAGCTTATCCAACAGTAGAGATACTACAACAGATCAATAAGAAACGACTTAAAATTTCTTCTTACTACTTGAAACTTGACTTTCAAGTCAATTGGAATATCTACAGAAACTCAGAACTATAGATACATTAAGTTAATCCAACACTAGTTCCATTCAATCAAGAATCTTTTGTTGACTTATTCGCTGATTACCTTTAGTCAATGAACTTGAAATACTTCAGCTTCTCAAGTATCTTGCTCTCCAATTGAAATATTTCCTTTTGTCTTCTACCCTTTAAACAGCAGCTGTCTCGTGGTTAAACTGATTTTTTGACTAACACGGAGACACTAATTTCTACAATCTCAGAAGCACTTGATTTATATGAATTCAAAGTTGACAAAGAAAATTAACTTTCCTTCAAAAATATCAACAACAGCGATAAAAGCTATTGAGTCTTGTCAACCTTTGCATGAAAATCTTTCTATGATAGAAACAGTCACAACGAACTACACTGAAACTTTTGATGAGATAATGATAAATTTCCTCACTGTCATTATCTCGAAAGATTCGAAAGGCGATCGACAGTGCAAATGAAATCCTCAGTCTTTCGTGATTGCGTTGTAGAAAGCCACACGAGATAATTCGAGTGTCCAGTTAATTGAACAGAAACTAACCGCTCCATCAAACTGTTTCCTGACTTTTAACTTTCCATTTTACAAGGAGAAGAACGTCAAATGTCTTTCGAATCTACTAGATTTATTGGCACAGGAAGGCGCCGTAGCCGCCAACAAGTATGAGGTGGTTGAAAATCTATTTGTAATTGCTCAGTATTGCGTTACATCACAGCAACCCCCATCGTGCATACGCAGCCAAACATTCATAGAATCAGTGTTCACCTGTCATCGCTATCTCGTCCGACTGATTACTCGTGTTATCTACATGCTTTCATTCCCCATCTACGTCTTATCTAGCTCTGGTCAATCAAACGGTTAGTTTCTGTGCGATAATCAAGAATGCACCTGTGAGAATTTTCAACGTAGGAAAAGTGGCGCAGTTCTACTTATATACAAAGGTAGCCGTCGATGCCAGTGATTCATAAATATTCGAGATAAATTATTGCAGCCAAGGTGTATGATTTCCCGCCGAAATTGCCCATTAGATTGCGCGGCAGTCGTAAAGCCGTGTGCATATTCAGAAGGTAATTGCTGTCTTCTGGCATGTTGGTCTTAAAATAATCATGTAATTGCTAAATGCCAGAGATAAGGATCCAATCACATTATGCTAACTTCAATGACTGGCACATTACATGAAATCACCGTGTTCTTTACATGGACAAATGCAATTTCTGATACATGTCGCCATAACAATTGTTTGATATGTAGTTTCAAATGCAACGAGAATGTTATCGCCACGTTGATTTTTTGGTTGTCATTTTAACTCCTTCAACTACGAACATCATCGCTAATATTCTGGCAGCCCGGTCTCTTATATTATAATCCCTTATTATTTATCTATTACATGTACCTCGCATTATTATTATACTGAGGTTTCTTCTGTTATTCCGTGCAATGGTCGCAAAAGAAAAGCTAATTGAAACTGATTTAAACGCTGAAAATTTACAAATGCAATGAGAAATGATTTCATTATGCAAAAAAAGTCTTATGATAGAAAATTCTATAAAGAAAACTAACAATATTTGACATACATGCATAATGCATTTAAGCAATGTTTCTAGATTCTTGGTTTCTTGGAAATATTTGACTAAAAAATGACACTTTCAATGATGGCAGATGTAACCTTATTTTGCAGTTAATTACATCTACGAAGAACATGCTGGAACATACAGTACAACATGTTGACAAATTTCACTTTATTTATATTCGTAAATCTCATTTGTTTAACGGTTCGTTAACGGCAACTCAAATACTAGGTAGCTTACGTTTGGGGTCATATATGACCCCAAACGCAAGCTAACTAGTATTTGAGTTGCCGTTAACGAACAGTTCACAGCCTATCTGTACTGACGTAGTCAGATATTCCTGGAGAGTTGCATCACTTTTAGTACGGATGCCTTTCTTGCAGATTTTCAATTACACTTTTGCGATTCGACCTCTGGACCTAAGGATCGCTAGGCCAAGCACTTAGCCACTGTGCCACAAAGAATACAATCATAGTCCCGATTGTATTCTTTAACAACTGTTAAAATGCCTCAAAAGTATTTGTTTAGATAGAGAAGATTCATTTGTTGCATTTTCTGTGCTTCATTCGATGTTATGTCTGGTGTATGCTTCATCAGTGCATTACTGCACTTAGCATTGTAATTGATGAGTGACTGAAAAATATGAGGGACTTTCAAGAGTTGTATCACCAGATAGCCGAATCCCTACCACGAGGAACTTGATGATAAGGATTTTCACGCTGTTTAAATACAACGTTACTGCGCATTTATCACAGGCTACTGAATGAATCGCATTGTAAAATATTATTGTGCTTCTAGGCAATTTCTGAATAACTATTTATAAAAATTAGGACTGAATTTTTGTAGCTATGTAGTCGTCAGTGGCACAGTGGCGAATGCAGAAGTTGACTCCTCTGTAGCCAGCGTATGATAAGTACGTAGAAGTCATTTTATGAATCAAAATTCCTTCTAAATACCTTACGTGTACACTCACAATTAGGCATCTCATCGTGACACATTGAAATAAATTCTACAAAGCCGTCAGGTCAAAGAAGGAACACCATTAATGGAAGCTTTCCGTTATCCCAAATTTCTTTAGGGAAAACGGAAATGCACGTCTTACTTAGCCCCAACTTAAATGACATCGGTCGTGAATGAAATTAGTCAACGATTTGCACCTTACCTCATGTATAATTGGAAAGATAAGCGTGGGAGAATTCAACAAAGACACTACTAATATAAAAATAAATAAAGCAAAGCTGCCAACTTAAATGAGACGATTCCTGTCAGTACTTCTCCTTCAAATTGAATTTAATCGTCTCATGCTACCAGCAATACAGCATATAACATTCGGTAAAACCTGTAAGGCTGTAAATAACCGCCTCCTGTGATAGCATGAATAGTGAGTATCAAGATGATTGTGTAAGACCTACCCGGTATGTGATGTGTTATTGGTGCTTCTTCATGTGTCTTTGTGTCTTCTGAATCTGTTTTTGACCTCTTTGTAATTAACAATTGCATTAAATTGATCACCAAATGCCTGTAATATTAATCGCGCTTTGAGTTGCTGGTCATCTTGTTTTCTCTAAAGCAGTCATTTCCAATGCACAATATACTATATGGAGGTAGCATGCCATTTTGTTGAGTGCTGAGCCTATATTATTATTATGCAGATAAATTAGGCATAAATGATTATTGTCAATAATACCTATAAATCAATTCATTGAATATCGATCAAATGCGCATTGAATAATTCTACAAAATATTCTCTAAATGAGAGTCAAATATGTATTTAGTATCATTTTAAGTGTCAATCTTAAAACAATAAGTCACATCAATAAGCCGAAATACATTATATCGGATATAATATAAGTTTTACAGATGGAGCATACACAATATACAAGCTTTATTGAGGCGATAATTCTTGATGCTTTTAGACAGACCGTCACCCTCTAATAGAACGCCACCTGCAATAAACCGCCACCGAAGAGAGAGGTTTGAAAAATAGACCGCCATGGCGGTCTATTACATGTCTTACGGCATTGACTGTGCAGGCATCGAATTAATTGCCGATGAATCTGATACACTTACATACTACATAGCAGCAAATCATAGGCCTGCTGTATAAAATGAGATGCGTATATGTACATAGTACAAGTGAAATGCAACAGTAAAAGCAAAACATGTTTAGCCAACATTACGCATGATACGCAGCGATAATCGGGGGTCATCCCATACGAATTCCTCTTGGGGTAGGCCAGCATGCTTAAGGTCAACTGCTGGAAAACTGCTCGATGCGTCCTGTTGGTTGCTACGATTTCGATAATTTCGGAAAGTAGGAAAGTGGCATGCATTTGCTTACATCTTGATTCAATGCTTCAAAATAGTTGTCTTCGATATCTGTTGTTGAGAAGTGTCCGTCACAAAAGACATCTGACTGAACTTTAACAAATCACGTCATTCTTTTTCCTGTTCTACGACTACAGGCATGGTGCATTTTCACTTTTTTCATATATCATACTAATGCACATAAGGATGATTCAATTAACAGTCAACTCAAGTGCTTTGAGCCAGTTCTCCATGAGGTCAGAGCCAAAGTGCACCTTATGACATGATCTTTTTCTTCATTTGATTGGCACTACATCACTAAATTTGATATAATGTGAAAAGTTACATTGACAGATTTGCGTAATCTACTTGACTATACCATTCGACAACATCTGACACGAAAGGATTTCAAATTATTCATTATGACAATGCATTCTTGAAACGGATTTATCATTTCAATGGGAGAGATGTGTCACTTTGCTTCCAACAACGGCTCTGCACTTTCAGATGTATTGAAGAAAATTACTTTGTTGCGTCTCCTAATAAATGATATGATTTTCCGAAACTGCTCCTCCCCAGGTTATCGGGTAATTTTGACTATTGTCACATCTTTGCCTATTGTTTCGCGAGAGAACGTTCATGTAGCTCTGATAATACTTCAAATGTATTAACTTTCATTGCAACTGAGATGTTAGTTAATAGTTAGCTTATTCGTGTAATCGATGCATGACAGTATGGCACACCTGTTGAACAACAATCGTACATTTGTACATGAGTTTCATAGATGTTAAAAGCATTCATGATCGAATTGTCTTCAGGAAAATCCTTTCATTGGGAACGCCGGAAGTTACATAAAGCAACGACAGAATTGTCGGAAATGTGCTGTATAATTCTACCGTATAGAATCAAACGAAATCCAAGCGAGCGTAAAAGGTCAAATTTAATGCTCAGATTTTGATTTCCTTGTTGCGTTGTTCTCTATATATTAGATGTCAAGACAATCATGTTGCTTTCCGCTAATGAGATGTAGCTCACGTGGTAGGGTAAATGGGATAAATATCCTCTCCTCGCTCTCAACACGGTCTTTCCTTTTCGTCCATCGAGATAGATCGACATAATGAAAGCAAAAGGAAAACAGACTCTTAAAAATGCAATTTTCTTTGATTAAAACAAGCCGATTATTACTAACAATGTACTCGCTTACTAGATGAACATTTGTAGCAAAACTGATGACTTTTTCCTTAACGAACGGGAAAAATGACAGACATGTAGTTAGATTTCGGTCTTTGACGGCGAAAGAATACAAAATTGAAGAAATGAGCCATAAGCTCTGACCTCTTAGCTGGCCTCTCGGGTATGAACTCGTTAAGAAAAATGTATAAATGTGGATACAGTCATATGATCGGCATTTTCTGATGCAGAATACAACGATGGAGCAAAAATTAATTGTTTTATATCGTTCGCTTGAGGATTGCTACGTTGGAGAGCTTGAGTGGTTTTATGCTGTACATCATTATGCACATCTCTTCAAAATCCATTACACTTGAGTTAAAATCATAAATTGCATACACACTGCACAGGACATCTATCGTTCGCTCTGATGACAAGAGTATCATGAGGATAAAATGCAATCCATGAAAATTTCATTTCAATTTTCCATATCATCCCGATACTGATCTGATGACATGAATGATGACAAGCTTCGGCTCTCTCTCAAGATATTTCGCTTACAGTTGATATCATTCTCCAATAGAAAGGTGGTCTCCGTGGCACAGTGGTTGACTGCTTGGCCTAGCGATCTTATCGTACAGACGTCGAGCCTCGAAAGTGTCACTGGAAGTCGTCAGGAAGGGCATCCGGACCAAAAGATCATAACGCAGATTAAAAGTCTGACAATGTCATCAACGTCCAAACTCCCAGCATTGGGGAGTAGTTGCATAAACCATCAATGCTCTTCCTGTAGATTTGCAATGACACTCTCGCGATTCGAATACACGGTCAAAGGATCAAGAGGCAACATAAAAGTAGTCATGTTCAAATATGCTTGGGGAATTATGCGATGCTCTTTATGAATGATAAGATAGATCGTAAATGAATGCCAAGACGTCATCAATAGAAAGAAGAATTAGCAATAATTTGATAATCGACCTGCTTGGACATGTTTCGTCGACTTTGTCCTCAATAATGAGTAGAAGAAATACTTAAAAAATCGTAGAAGAGAACAATGATTGAACCAAAGCTTCTAGAATGCTGGGAGGGAACAGTAGGACAATACACATGTAGCTACTAAGTAAAGGATATTTGTGATAAGATTCATGCATCACGATATTTGCTCAGCAATGATAACTTACATTGTCGAAAAATTGTAGAGAACTTCCTAATATCAAAGTGAGAAGCACAAAATGATAACTGCTCTTTGAAAATGCAAATGAGAGAATGAAATGAGGTCTAACTTTACTATAGCCGTTTGTTTAAAATATTGCTCCGTCTTGCAAATTCGATTAAGGCTTAGCAATCACCAAAGCATGTTTGTGCGAGGAATCCCCGAAGACCTCCAAGTGGAAATTTGATTTTCTGTCCCCAGCTCTCAAAACACAAGTCTCAAAATGCATTCCTTCTTGTCCGATCTATCCAAAGTCCAGTTCAATTTTTTCTTTGATTTTGCCTGTTACTTTTCCTCATACAATTCTACTCTCGCAGCCTTGAACAACCCTTTCGCTGTCCCGAAATCCAATTGAATCTCAGCATAACCACAGTCGAATAGTTTTGATGACACAGCTGCCGTAAATGATTAAAGATGGGTGCGAAAATTTCATTACGAAGTTGTAAACTTCATTGCGAAGTAAATGATAGCACTCTACGGAGGAACATCTCTGAGAATATCATTAATGATAAACAGAGATTATAAAAAATTGATCGCAATTAAATTGCTCTTTTCAACAGATTAATTGCAATTGAAATTTCTGAGCAATCAATTAATTGAAATTCAATTAATTTTTTGATAATCCCTGGTGGTAAATAAATGAAATAATGCATGGCTAGCGTAAAGTAATTTTCTTCATCGCTGATCTGTAGCACTTTCAGATTTTGAGATTTTGACACCACAGACTGAATTTCAATAAGAAGGCCAAAACCGCAATGTTAACGTCTTAATAGCGAATGCTTGATTGTGCACTTGTGCGTTTAATTAGTAAAGTGATAGATAGTCTGATTAATGAACCGATATCTAACGATCGATTAATCAATTTTTGCTATTGTTCACGATAGTGGGTGCTGTTCACCAGGTATGAGGCATAAATGACGTCATACTGAACATTCATAGTGCAAAGTTCATTTATTGTTCCATAGCATCATAGAAGAGCTGCGCTTCTATAATATTAATATTCAACCATGTAACTCTGATCATCAAATGCCTCAATTTTACTTGCGAAAACCTAGCGGATGTGGACATTTCTAATGCAAATTGGAGGATGCGAAAGTTGGAAGCCTTTTCATAGTTGAGATTCATCTATCACATGATGAGAATGAATTATACTCACTCTCTCACTTTTATAAGCTAGTTGTTCCATTTTGTCAACGAATCTTCGCACACACTTTGTTAGCCTAGTTTGACATAAAACAATCGAACACGGGGATATATAGGTTCAGTGGTTGCCATTATTAGTCTCGTGGTCTCAGTGGCATAGTGGTTAAGTGCTACAGCTTCTGATTCATTGGTCGTGTGGTCGAACCCTGAGAGAGTCAGTGAAAGTCGACAGGAATACATCAGGAATTAAAATAATCATAACGTTCCATCTGAAGTCTGATTGTTTCGGCACCTTCCAAGCTTCTGGAGGGGAGTAATGACGTTATAGCTAAACAACAGTCAACATACATGCTAACTTGTACTATTTAGTGTCACTTTAATTGATTGAGGTGAATTTTGATGTGGTAAGTTAACTTTCAACGATTCCTCAATCAACTCATCCATCAATGATAATACACATGTGGCGCCTTATTATGACGACCGGGCAAGATCGGTGGTCTTCTTCCCATAAAATACACAACGTTCACACCAGAGACTCTACGTAAACCACAACAACCTCCCCGCAATGAAGCAACAGGCGTGCCCGGTGATGGATGGTAAACGCGTAAGATATCGCAGGAAACCCATCTCAGAGGCCATTTTTCGGTCAACTAACATTCATCACTCACACCGTTCAACGAAATTCAATCTCCCTGGCTTACTGGCGACTTGAAACCGATCTAACGTAAAAAATAATCATGCTGATTATCTCAATCCAAATTGTCACCGTGAAATCAATGCCAAATGAGAAAATATGAAAAGAAAACAATGAAATTCAGTGGATAATCAAAAAAATGCTTTGTCCACTGATTAGGCAGCAAGAGAATTAAATGGAATTATCAAACAGGAACAAAAGGTTAATTGAGAATGAGAACGATCACTTTGAAATCGGAGATCAAATGCCAAGCTGAAATTGAAAGTAAATAATGAAGAGTTTAACTTCCGAAGTTTAAAACATAATGTCTTCCTACGCTCTGGAATCAGCAGAGGAAAGGTCAGTGGTCTGGAAGATGAGTTGGAGTAGAAAACAAACGTAGGAAATTGGATAAGGAAGTTGACCTTCATTGAGAGTAGATATCAAGGAAGACACACATATGGATAGCATTATATAACGAGAATATGGGATGAGTTACTTTTTCATGGTTTTTAAGTGAGTCACTCATCGTCCACGCCAATTTGTCATGAGTTCTATTTTTTAATTTCACAGTGGTTGGGAGAGCACAAGAAAAAATAGATAGAAATAATGACAGTTTTATGAAAAAACGTGACAAAAGTAAGAGCTAGTAAACGTTGGCCAAAACACGGACAACAATTTCAAAACGCGAACTAATGGATATTAAGGAATGAAAGCGGCTAGAAAAATGATGGTTTAACGTCTCTATTCCCCTTTACTGGAGGCTTGGACGGTACTGACATTGTCATGCTGTGATCTGGAGGGCTGTACGGATGCCCTTCCTGACCACTTCTACTGACACTTTCGGGGCTCGAACTCTGGTGCAAAAGATATCTAGGCCAAGCACTTGACCACTGTGCCACGGAGATCACCCAAACCATCAATATCTTAAGGAACCATGGCGGCTAGAGAAGGATTCCGTCACGACAAGGATATATGATTATTGGCGACAATGTTCATCTGCTACAAATTCCCATCTCGCGTATATACTTTCATCATTAGGTCACAGCTTCATTTGTCATATCTGCTACTGCAAAAATGAACTTTGAATATATTGAAAGTCGGAAGGACTCGACCTTCTTGAAGAAAAGAAGGCTGGAAGATGGTGACATAGAAGCGTGGGACCACTGTGGTAGCTGTAATGCAGTATCCATTTCCCAAAAACTTCTTTCATAAGTCTGTGTCGAGTCTCCGTATACTGTACGTGGGGAGTTGCTTGAATTGTTTTGATGTTAATGTTCTATATGAAACTCTATACCGATTGTTTGTCAGCGTTAACCAGCGGGATCTGTCAGCACGAAACAGCGGGAGGTGCCATTAATAGATAAGGAAATCCGCGGCCCAGTGATACACTGAATTCATCACGCGGTCCAGTTAGATGTCACCCTCTAAAACATCATGGTACCAAGAAACTAAACATCCTGCAGATGTTCTTGTCCAGCCGCGACAATACAACTCTTGGAAAAGCAAAACTTGAATATGTGATGCCTTAATTATCACATTTATACTTTTGAAGCGAATCGCTCTTCGTTCATGCCAAATTTTCATCCGACAGTCTCTCTTTTTTACTTCACAATGGTCTAGAGATAATGTGAAGAGGTTAATTATTATGGCAGTATTTAAAGTTGATGTTTAAAAAGAAAAACGTGACAAAAGTCAGACCTGGAAAACAGGATCCAAAAACATGGATAACAAATTTCCGCACGCGAACTTGTCAGAAATGAAATATAGAACAGGACAGAAGAAGATTCCCTCACTTAAGTTTGATATTTGCATCGCTCGACCACCTGATACAATTAGGGAAACATGAATGATAGGAAGTGGGAGGTATTCGATGTCTATTGCATTCCAGATTAGAGATCGTCCAACAGTCGTAGAAAATGGAAATAATCGAAGGATTTTGTTCGGGACAGAAAGTCTCGCCGATAAAATACTTCCCCAGTCCATCAGACAGAGATTTCTTTGGCGCTGTAATCATTTAAACCTATCTTACCATTTTCATCTTAAATGTAGGTCAAGAAAACCGATTGGAGAAAAGATATATCTAACTCACGATAGTTTTGACCTCAATCACATGAATTTATAAGAATTGTGTTTTTTATATCTCAAACTACATAATTTGTGACTTACAAGGTATTTATATTTTTCATAACTAGACTTGTGGTGATACTCAAGGTGCGATTTGCATGGAGTTTCGATAGATATTTTTATGTGAAATTTGTACCTCTGAAAAGAGAATTTAGAATATCTTCTAAACTGGTTTGGATAGGACTCAGTAGCATTCAGAAAAATTGGACATCTGAAGCTCCCATTGACTTTTGAAAATGCATTATCATGCTATATGTTGAATGAAATGGTTCGTTTTTAAATACAATGCACTGTAGACAAGTTTTAATTATCTTCTACCACTTTGAAAGCAACTAAAAGGTCAAAACCTTTTGATGAAATTGCAGAATTGTTGAAACATTGAATACTTTTTATTTGATTGGTGATAAATGCCTTCGGGGATTCAAGTTTTTCGGTATATTTGTGAGTAACATTTAATTATGCAAGAAATATGAGCAAGAATTTACAATGTTGCATGAAACTGTCAAGCAGATCTAACAACACAAGAAAGTAATATTTGAAAATTGGCAACTGTCGGCTACTGAATTATTTTTCAATTGTTTAAAGAAACACCCTAACTTGGTTGATCTGTAGAAAATTCACATCGAAAACAATGATGATATTACTCGCCCTACGATATTTCCGTGACCGAATGAATGTTGAATACCTTTCATTTTGACATCAAAGTATAGCCAACTGAAGAGTGCAAACCTGCTCAAATAATCTTAAGTAGAAATTCAACAATCGGAATTCAAACTCGCAACTCGAATAAACAAATAATTTGGCCAACAAGCGGCATGGCTTCTGTCAACTACAGAACTAAGCCAATCGCTTGTGTACTTCATTTCCAGCATCTGTACTCGAACTACATCAGAAAAGGTAGGAGGGCGAATGAATGACGAGAGCTGAAGTTCTCTATAACTTTTTGCGCGGTATTTCTCAAGTACAAGCCGTCAATTTCACAAAGCCTTCACTTCTCAAAGATGAAATCTTCGAACGTCACGTTTGAGTCGACGCATTTGTTAAATTTATGCGATGATGTGGAGTAAAAACAAAATCATCCTATGAGTTGTAGAAGAGCTAAAAGCACGCATTTTCACTCTCAATAAGTCACTTTGTATGTAAGCGGGCAATTCACTCCCTGATTCAAACGAACTTTCAGAAATTGCTCTTTGCGTCAATTGAAATGAAATTCTTTGAATATTAATCAACAGCTAGAATAAGGCGTTCTATGAAAATGTGAACTCAACTGCGGAGATTGCAACACGAAATAATTTGACAGAAAACTACAGATTTGAGAAAATGTAACGAAATGCTTGATTTTCAATCTGGTCACGTTTGTGGAGCAGTTTCAACAATTCTTAATGCATAATTGTTTATTCAAGCCCTCGAAGGCGAGGTAATACATTTTCCTCGCTTGAAATAAACTCTGACTCACGCAGTAGACAACTATATAAATATTGGTGTTTATGTGAATGACAATGACAGAAATATAATTTTAGACATCGGTCTAAATGCCGGCCAATACGCTGAGATAAAGTCTGGTCCACTGAGGCTCATAATCAATCCTGTCGTTGTAGTGTCCATTCATAACATATGTTGAAAGTTTGCAATAAATTAAATTTAAATCCAATTTTTGATTTCATCTCTAATAGCATCATTTATTAAAAACAAAATTTTAACTATGCGAATTTCGTGAGGCCATTTTATCATTTTTACCGCCCAGTCTGTTATATTTGCGTGGTCCATTGATTATGTACGGTCAGCTGTCAGACAAAATGCCGACTTTGGTCCAAAATCCTATAAAGATCGTTATAGCATCAAGGAATATAACGAATACATGGTAATGCCACTTATCCGGATGCCTTCAGATAGATTATCAATAACTGGTAAATGCATTCATTGCAATCTTCTGTTACACTAAATTCGTTATCTATTTACCTTTGACCTTTTTGTACATGGTTGGACAACCTGCACCTGTCTGAAACTTTTTTTCTTAATTTTTGAGATATTTTTCAAAATTTTTCTAAATTTCTTTATTGCATTTCCTCTAGGACAGTAGAAGTCAACGAGGTGTCACGTCAATGAATTTGTAATAATGTACTCCACCCATTGAAATTCTCTTTCTACGTTCGGGTTTTCAAACCAAAAGCCTACACGAAGCTATAGCTTTTCAACAGAGACTTAGACTGCACGTCTTGGCGTAAACAGACTGCAAGGAAAATAACTGCACGTCTGACGGATTTGAACCACCAACAAGTGAAAGATCAAGTTTGACGACGGTTCTCATCTTCTTCAATGTTGATAGAAAGCTTCATCATTTGTCTCCATTTCAAATAAGGTCATCTACTCAGGAAGGTACCTTCGGCTACCGTAAACATTCGATGACAAGCGAGAGAATAGCTGAGCTCTTGCTTAATTTCGTGCGTGATATTTCTCATGGGGAAACATTTAGATTATCTAAAAATTGCAATCGTATTCAGATATCTGATAAGAATACAATTCGTGGTAGGAAATCAGAGAAAAATTTAATCGGTTACAAACTATTCCTTATGTTACAGCAGATTGTGACTTTGTAATGAATAACTTTCTGATATGAATCAATATTATTGGTGAGTCACAGTGGCGATTTTATGAAATAGCATTCTGTGTCTATCTTTCTGTTACACAGTCTCTAATCTTTTCCAACAAATGAACTTTTTAAACTTTCATGTATGCCCAACATGACAAAAATTCTGTCAACATAAATCTTTTCTATTTTTTTTTATTTTTTTATTACTTGTCTTTAAATGATTAAGTGGCTGAGACAAGTGAGTAAAAGCACTTGCTAATGCTACTTTCCTTGCAATGGCTATCTGCCTCCCATTTTGTTGCCAGTTGAATAAATATTAAATACCCAAATGTTTTATTGAATTTGTCATGAACAAAGAAGATGGACTAATACATAATGGGTAAATAAATTTCAACAATAACTACAATTGCAATATTTCGAAGAATAGTGTTCAGTCTTTTAGACACGGGAAGTGGATTTGCGTGTTTAAGATCCAATTAAATAGTTCAACTCATTCAAAACTTTGGTTTCAACATGTTTCAGATAAACATCAAAGCAAATTTGTAAAAGTTACACTACGAGGCTTGTTGTTCAGAATGTACCATTTTCGGATAGGAACAATTGATGTAATGACAATTGGAGATACTTTTAGTGTATTAAAAGGCATAAGGATGAGAATTTACTCCGTTTTAAGACAGCTAGCCTACTTCTATACCATGCTAGGTAGCTGATTATAATTGTACATGCAAAGTCAAAATCATAATTCATTATCTTCTTTCATAGCACAATGCACACGTAGGTCTAAGCTTATGTTTTGAAATTTCGTGGCAAAAAGATGGCCATGACCATGTGGAAAGTGCGGAAACCAATGGAAACTGGTGGAAATAATTCAAAAATGTATGTTTTTCAAGATGCTTCATGTGTTCATTTCAAAGAAGAACCCAACTGCAGAATTTACGTTTAAATGTAAGATTATTTTGAAAAATGGCGAGGATATTAAGAATGACATATTTCATTCGAAACTTCTATCTAAGTTGGGGCAAAGGCACAGCTTCCTGTAACATTGTGGACACGGACTGGACCTCAACAGTTGTCTCACGGTTGTGTGATTACCGATCACATTTTCACTTTAAAGAAACTCTGTTATGAAACTCCTTAAGATGGTTTTGCTATTGAATTGACATATGGAATAGCGGAGGAGTCTAAAATTTTCCTGACTCCTCAACACTTCTGAAATCGCACTAAACATTTTGACTATGGTTGACATGAAATTCAGCACATGTTTAAATTGTGATAAAATGAATACATGATTTGGGTCACAATGGTCGGCTAACTCATTGCAATTCAATAAAATGGTACAATTACAGACAAAGAACATGCAGCATGAAATAAATATATCCAACAGCAAGTCTGTCGAATCAAATAAACACAAAGGAGTTGGAAAATCCTTTCGCTGACACAGGAGACACTGTCAATCGTCAAATTTTCTGGACGTAGATCTCTCACGAAACATGGTACAGTGAGCGAATACCGAATATTAGACTCAGTCAGACGAAATAACTTTAAACAAAGATAATCAGGAGAAAGAGGAAAAGGACAAAGTAAACATCATTGAAAAAAATCTGGCAGCGTGATGTTCTACACGTGACAAATCTGACAGAAGATGCTCGTATCGCTAGTTTACAAAAACAAGGAAAGGCGCAAGTCAAAATGAAAGCAATACAACATCTAAAAATGACTTCTGACGGAAATGTAGCTCTCCTAAAAATACGAAGGATATCTTCCAAGCTAACATTCAAAGTGAAAGTTCAAGTGATACATTAGGTATATCGCTAGGACATAATACACAGTCAGGCCATGTGCAAATGAGCCTGTGGTTAGAGTATGATATGAAAGTAACAGTTCACTATTTCCGACATGCAGACATCTGCGAGCAATTTTAACTACGTCTACCCAAGAGAGACAGACAACGAAGAAGTCCATGGTCGTCAGTTAGATATCAATTGTAGGCCTGCTGTATGCGCAAACGTCCACATGGCGAAATATGCCTACTTTACGTTGCCACTGCGTAACAGTTGTGACTACTGACCAGGTTGAGAATGTTTAGAAGCATTACTTAGCTCGCCATACTCAAAATCATCAAATAAGCTGTGCATGTGAAGAATATTTTCACTCCAAATCACTCCAAAAATTGATCAACAACAAGCCATGAAGCTTCTATTTCGCATAGTGGCTATTGGCCAATATTAAAACACGTATAAATTGGAAATTTTGGAATTCGGGCAGTGATAAATGAAAATATGAGATGCCGAGGCTGTTCAGTGTTTAATTTCTCACCTTTATTGATGGTCCAAGTTTGAATGATGAGAGCTGATTGTGTATTTTCCTAATATGATCCGTTTGCAGCGTCAACGATAATGGATAATTCGAATCCGAAAAGATGAAATGGCACAATAACGGAATTCAAACACATATAGAGTGCAAAACACTGCAGTAGTTGATAGACCAGTCACGACAGTGCGAGTAACCGGTCGTCCACTTTACTGGCAAGTGTCAGTTTTCATGAAATTTACACATCTTCGAAGCTCTCAGTAATCCGTTCTCTGAAGCAGTGCCCAGACGCTCCACTAATTGGCGCGCACGACAGCCAAAGACAAGAGAATCAGGTGGTTTCGCCGCCTGCGATTGGCTGATAGCGCTTCGACATCCTTTCATCTGTTGATGTTTACCTGAAAGAAACGAGCTTTTATTATCGTCTGAGATCACAGATTGCCAAAGATTATCCGAGTCTCCGAGAAGAAGGGACGAAATTACCCTCCCCAGACAGGGGCGCGACGGCACTTTCAAATTAAGGGGCGGAAGATAAATCGATCATTCAAAGAGCGCAAACTTTATATATATGCTTCCTATCAATATAAGCAGTGTTGAATTTGAGGGGATGGAGAGTGCGGAAGTTCCCATGCACTGCCTCGCCTCATCCCCGGTACTGAAGATATGCCCTCCTTCCCTGAGGAGGAAGAATATTTCCAGTGTATATAGATAAACCTTATATTGCCTTAACCAGATTGATCGAGCATCAATTGATTATTTTTGTGAAAATAAGAAACATTGACTGGTGCAGGCCTAATTTCCTCACGATTCTTCCTGAACTACGTTGTCTAATCATCAATAATTAACTTTCTTTGTTCAGAAGGATGACAAATGAATTCAAGAAGCAGAAAATGCTTAAAGGAATTATAAGTATAACGAAACCATCACAAAAAGAGTGGAATCCAGAAGGCCATCTTGTTTCTTTCAAGGTCTTGTCGACAGCGTACACATTGCATTGTAATAAAATTCTTCACAATCCAGAAAATCAGGTTTGGGAATATTGTTTACCTTTTGCTCTGTGAATGTTGATAGAAGTCCGATACGTGTGAATTCAGTATAGGTCTACTTGCAGCAAATTTCAGAATGATCCTCTTTTGGAATATTTATTCTGATCTTCTCATGCGTAGATCTACCACACATTTCTTATTCATAAGGGTATCTAAGGACCTTATTTGAAGCATTATTTGACTAAATACGGATGGCACCAAATGTATGCATTGAAGAGTCCCTTTCAAGCATCAAATAGGCCTATCTCCTCCTTGTTCCATTTATGGTTCCATCTAGTCGAGAGCAGTTCTAGGTGCGAGGATGATAGTGGTGCTATAAGAATCGCTATCCTCTTCCTTTTGATCACCATTTTTTCCGGCTTTGGTAACGACGTCGACCCAAAAAACTTTCGCGTTGAAAACTTCCCCCTACTGCAATCAAGCTCAAATCCAACATTGAATAGAAGTGTAATAAAAAATATTTCAGTAGATAATGAAATGTCAGGGTGTGGGAATCTATAGAAAAATAGCATTTTATAATCGAGAATACATACTATACTAGCAAATAAAAATGCTTTGCAAATTGACAATGAATGCTATCAACGTTTCCACCACTACCCCTCTGTTTCTATACCCCAGCGTCTATAGAATGACCCAGTTTTCTATCGGCATCTAATGGTCTTCGCGCAGAATGGTCTATAAGATGATCTTGATAAAACTGTCCCAGAGAAAGCCACAGAAATGTTTTGATGGTAAAAGTGACGATTTCAGCAACATCTAAAACGTGGGTTTCAGTTAAATTTTTAGCCGAAAGTTCAATAGCCTCTGACAGTTTGAAGGTAGGCCTATTTGGGCCTGCTTCCATGAACGGTTAGAGATTATCGACTTTCTGGCTAAAATAGCCTAGGTTTATTAAACTGAAACCTAGGTTTTAGAAATTGCTGAGAACGTTTTTGCTACTCAAATTCCAGTTTATGGCTTTCCCCTTGCACAGCTTCACCAAAATTAAGTTTCACAACCATTTTGACCTGGAAACTTTCTATCCAGTGCTTTTACCTGTTACCCGTTACCACCTACGCCGACTGACGCAAAGGGCCTTGGTGATATTTCTCCATGCACTTCTGTCCTGAGCTCGTCCCTCGATGTTCTCTCAACATTCTGCAGCTTCCTTCTTCATCGTCCGCAGCCAAGTGGGCTTAGGTCGACGTCTTCTCCGTGACCCGTTTGGTTTCCACATGTTGTCCGTAGTATGCTGTGTGACTCCCGTCTCGAGGTGTGTCCGAGTCATCGCCATCTCCAGTTCATTAGCACTTCATCCAACCATGACACTTTCGTTGTTTTACGGATATCAACATTTGTTACTTTGTCCTGCCATTTCACTCCCAGGATCCTTCGTAAGGCTTTAATCTCGGACACACTGAAACATATGGAAATGGTCTCATTGTCGTACCAGCCTTCACAGCCATTTGCTTGTACAGATCTCGCTAGCGTTTTGTACAGAGGCACTTTTGAATGGATCATCAATCTGCTTTATCGCCACACTTTTCCTAACATACCCATAATTGATTTTTTCATCATGCCCGCCGATAATCAATGAGAGAGATAGAGTGTGTTTTTTTTTATCCGCATCTAAAGCAAAAACAAAAACAAAGTGATCAAGACCGAGATCAAAAACTTTCGAATTCGGGTCTGTGTTGTAGTTATTTTACTACGTAGTTACGTAACACTTAGTTTTATTATATGTGTAGTATATTTCCTACGGTGTTTCAATTTCGTGTTGTATGAAAACGTCTCAAACTTTGAACTATTTCGTCTGCTCGTGAACTGATCGCATTCAGCAGACGACCTCATAATTTGATATTACAAAGAAGAATCATCCAATGCACTTATCACCGACTAGCTTTTTCGTGTCAATCATGGTGCTATAATTTGATACAACACTGTCATTCTAGAAGAAAAATCACTGTCAGACTTCATTGCAGACGTGCACTTTGCAAACTATTTATCAAGATCGGTTTGCAAACTTTTTAAATTTAACATTAATACAGAAATAATATTTTCTGGAAGAATGATGTATGAAAATAATTAAAGAGAGAGGTTAAAGGAATGACTTGATTGGGCGTTTCCACAGCATTCACATTTCACATCTATGGATGTATATTTATCGGATCGTTAAATAACGAGATGTTGACCAAAAAAAAAAAAATTAAATAGAATATGTGCCAATGCATGTGATCAGATATACAAATTTTATCCCAAATAAAAAATGTTTTAGATTCAAGAATCAATGATCGTTAAAGGAAACAAGGTCTTGAAACAATGCAAACAACAAGGTTTTGATGAAAATTGGTTATCACATGGAAATGGAGCACAGCTAGCAGAGCTTTATTTTTTTACTTTTCTCTTTTTACTTTCCGATCGCGGTCGCGGTTTCGCTCTCTTTCAGTTCCCTGGTAGGAAAAGAAAGCAATTTCGAACATTTGATAAAGTAAAAAACAAAGGAGAAGCGCTTCGTTGTTTTTAAAATAGCTTATTCGTTCACAAGACTATCAATGACAATAAATTAATATCAGAAGATACAGCTTAGCGAGTCAGATTTTATCCTTTTACTGACTTTGCTTCTAATGTGTATACTCCTATATCCACCTGTCTATAAATTAAAGCAAATAATAAAAGCTCAATGCCAATCAAAAATTTTTTTTTCAAACTTGACAAATTCACCGCCGTCCAATTTGATATACCTAGGTAAATCACCGTAGGTAACACCTAGGATAAGACTTACTAAACTTGGCCTCTAAACCTCTAAACTAAACCTCTAAACTTAGCAGGTACCTGCCAATTTAGACATTCGTTCATAGTAAGTCTTATTATATCAATGCACAGCGTATCTGCAGAAGTGTATCTGCAGCCATAGCCTTCACGGTATATAACTTCATTTCTGATTAAATTTGAATTCACAAGTCAAAATGATTTCTACCAAATATTTCTAATAACTACTACCAATTCTATCTATCCTACAAACTCCTGATTTATATTTATTTTGAAAGTAAGCATGACGCAGAGTTACTGTCACATCACTGATTAGACTTGAAATTCGATGTAATAATGCTGTGGAAAGTAGCGTAGTCCCCAACAGTGATTTGATATTGATTTAACCATAAGCTAAGAATATACTTTTGATTGTAATTATGTAGACCAAATTAGACCTGTTATCGACAATGACAATGAATTCTGTGTTGCACTTTTTTGCATATTCTAATACGGATTCGGGGAAGTGCTGAACTTCTATGATTCAGACTATAGTAATGTTATGCAATATAACATATATGTTATGAAATATTCTTATCGTGTTATTCTAGCATCTAGATAGATCAAGACAGCGGCTGCTCATGACTCGCGTCATTTATGCAGTACGCAACTGCAGTACGCAACCTCGCATTTAAACCAGACATTAATGTCTCTAACATTTTCAAGTCCGGCCTGGCGTGTTATCTGACCGTCAACCTACAAATAGGAAAAATTTTACAAGGATCACAAACACATCTATGATATCTTGTTCAAAATAGTGAATGAATTTCCTGAGCCACAGAGATAAATATCAAAAAGCTCGTATTGAGCACATGAGCACAACATACAACATGCTCATAATGCTACTGCCAATATTACTCATAATACAAAACGATGACATACTGGCATTGAAGTCAGATATCTGGCAAAAAAGTATAGACTATTTCTCACAAAGCATTATCGAATTTATAATTTCAATGTAAATATACAGTTTTAATGACCTCCAATAATACATTTTTAGTATGAAGTTACAATTTTTTAGTCATGCACTTAGTCAAAGATACAAAAAATACATAAATTTAGTAACATTTTACAAGCTACATATAATATGTAGGTTCTTATATGGAACTCATGGTTGAACTTTTTCAAAGCAAATAAATAGAAAAATGCAATTTGACAATGAGTTTATCATTGACAAAATTATTCAAATGGAAAGTTCATACTGTGAACATTCGCTCATATTTTTAATTGCTTATTCTCCATCCATCCCATTTTTAACATTGTTTGATCTTCAAACAAAGATATTTAATTTCAGCAAGTTTTACTTTCTATTTTGCCTTTTATATAGCTGAAAGTTCTATTGACGACAATGTAAAAGTTGAAAGAATATTAAAGGAATAAAAACTGTCACACATTCGCTCGAGAAATTCCAACGTCAGAGAAATAAAGAATTAAAAAGTCCGTCTGGAATGTGGGATATATTTTCTATCGTCTCAATTTCGTTAGGAGAAATTCAATGTCTTTTGAAGCATAAATTATAATGGAAAACAAATACAGAAGAAAAGCATAGCTATTGACTTTTCTCTTCGTAAATACCTGAATTATTCCACAATTTCGGCGAGTAAACACTTCTTGAATTTTGGAATCTTTCTGTCTGTCGTGTTATTATTTGATTTTGAGACTCCTGTCGCCTTGAAATTTGCGCAGCGTTCAAGTACTACATACTGATTGTTCAAGTAAACAATTAAATGTGTTAGTGGATAAGTCACTTGTGAGCATAAGGCATGAGCACATGACCCGATATAAGTTCAGTTCATTTTATTAATTCTTCTGTCATAGGTTATCCACATCTACCATACAACTGATGACAACTGATGTGTGGTGGTGAGGGTCTGATCCTGCCAACTGACACAGTCGCGTAAGTGGCTCGTAGCTCAGTTGGTTAGAGGACAGGTCTAGTTATAACCTTGGTCGTAGGTTCGAATCCTACCAGCCGCACATATTTTGCATGGCAGTTTGATCTATCGTTTATTTAATTCCATTGTTGTTAATATATATTGTAAACAATAAATGTAGAACATTTTTTTTCATTTAATTTATTTAATGAAAATATGAAATCTGATTTTAGTTTCAATCAAGTTGAATTTGGCAGTGTTAGACTTGATAAGTTTCTCGGTGAGCAGGAAACGAAAGGAGTTATGTGAATTCAGTAGCCAGGCGAAAAAAACATCTACGAGTTTCCGTATCTAGTGCCAACAACAGTTTCAATCTATTCATGGAAAATCCACCTATAAAGTCCAGCATCATTTTTTCAGTAAAATATGTCTAAGTATCGTTACAAGTCTATGAGTTTGGCTGTTTCTCACATCGTTGGATCCCTTTAATCGTTGGAATGCATAATTGACATGGTGCTACATTGATTTTAAAGCAGGTCTACTCGTATATTTAGTTTGCACTAAATTTTTCTCTCAACTGTACATTCTCATGTTTGGGGAGGCTTTCCCAATGCTTTACTCGATTAGGTCGGTACAGCCTCATCGTCTGACAAAGAGTGGGTGGAGGAAAGGGGCCGAAACCATGCTTTTGGCAGGCACTGATTGCACTGCGATATTTCTCCTCGACAATAGCCACCCTGGAGTAATAGCAGCAACTAAACTTATCAATTAAGAAGTTTTTGCGAGTTTTATGATAAAACCACTGCAGTTGGAGTGACCGCATAAACTTCTGGCGCTTAATAACTCTAAATGTAACTCTCTTGTCCAACGTTGAATCCTTCTTGTCAGAATTTGAATCTTTCTTATCAGACATTGAATCCCCCCTTGTTCGACATTGAATCCCTCTTATCCGACATTGAATCCCTCTTATCCGACATTGAATCTCTCTTGTCAGAATTTGAATCCTTCTTATCCGACATTGAATCCTTCTTGTCCGACATTGAATCCCTCTTATCCGACATTGAATCCCCCTTGTTCGACATTGAATCCCTCTTATCCGACGTTGAATCCCCCTTGTTCGACATTGAATCTCTCTTGTCCGACATTGAATCCCCCCTTGTTCGACATTGAATCCCTCTTATCCGACATTGAATCCCCCTTGTTCGACATTGAATCCCTCTTATCCGACGTTGAATCCCCCTTGTTCCACATTGAATCTCTCTTATCCGACGTTGAATCCCATTTTTCGACATTGAATCTCCCTTGTTCGACATTGAATCTCTCTTGTTCGACATTGAATCTCTCTTGTCCGACATTGAATCTCTCTTGTTCGACATTGAATCCCTCTTGTCCGACATTGAATCCCCCTTGTTCGACATTGAATCCCTCTTATCCGACGTTGAATCCCCCTTGTTCGACATTGAATCCCCCTTGTTCGACATTGAATCCCCCTTGTTCGACATTGAATCCCCCTTGTTCGACATTGAATCTCTCTTGTCCGACATTGAATCTCTCTTGTCCGACATTGAATCTCTCTTGTCCGACATTGAATCTCTCCTGTCCGACATTGAATCTCCATTGTGTGTGAGAGTAAATAAATCTATAACAACAGCGACAAGAAATTGGAGAATTCCTTTATTGTCACTGATCTTTTTAACATTTCACTGTACTATTCTACCTAGAACAGCAACTCAAAACTAAAGAATCAATTCCTCGGAGCAGGAGTTTCTTTATTTACAGAAGTATCATAGTCAGGTTAGGCATAATGAAAAGATATTCGAAATTATGTTTTTCAATAATTCGCATTTTAATTTATCCTGTATGCTCTACATTTGGAAACTGTATGCCGTAGCGGTTCGCTGATCCGAAACCAATGCAGTCATCATTCAATCAAAGTTTATATTTTCATCTCATTGAAACAACGAGGTAGCTCATTTCGACAGGAAGTGCATTTGAAGCCGTTTCTTCATCGCCTTCCTCCTCGTTCCAGTCAATTATGAAATAGCCCAAATTATAGGAGACCTGTAGGACTGATTGCTTGCGGTGTTTCTGTTATCATCCATCAATTAGGTATAGACAATTGCTAATTGAGTAAAATGGAAAATTAACAATAGCCGGAAGGTTAATATAGCTTCAAAACCATCTGTTTCCCTTTTTTGATTCAAATAATTGAAAGACGATTATTACGAGTATATTGCCTAATATAGGGTGACAATGCTATGCATTAAAAGTCAAAGTTCGGTCAATTACAGATTATTTCTTTAACTCAGTAATACATGCAGTTGAATTCTCTTGTTGAAAGTTGTGCAGCGCATTTGATGGCTTCCAGTTAACTGAACAAGTGCATATCAATATGAAGTGAATTTGAGGGCATGAATTACTTACTTACTTGCTTAATTACTCTTTGTTTATTGTCTCTTCTTCCCTAGGTTTGAGGGTTGAACACTTGGGCTGTGTCGGTTGTTGGGATGGATGCGCCTTTTCCATTCTGTTTGGTCTTTGCTTCGATTGATGTAGGAGCTCAAGATCTCTCTTGACATTGTGCCACCATCTCTTCCTTTGGCCACCTCTGATGTTCGGTACCGTCACTTCTCAAATCAAAATTCTCTCTGACCTCTTCAGGCCCGGCATCCGTAGCAGGTGACCAAACAAGTGCAAGCGATTTTGGCGGAGGACTGATTATAGGTCATGCAGGTGGAGCATGCCTCTCAATTCGCGCATGGAGCGGCGTTCACGAAGTTTGATGGAACACATCCATCGGATGATAGCATTTTCATTTCTTGCCAGGCGTGTAAGGTCATCAACTTTTATGGGCCATTTCTGCGACGCATGCAGTGAGACACTTCTGATACAGGCATTGTATACTTGACCCCTGCGCTTCAGCGAGATATTCTTGTTGGTGAGGACAGGTGCTTCTTATATAAGCTGATAAAGCCTCAAAACAACCTCCAGAATTCCCTAGTCTATCGCCCAGGTAACAGAAGTCATCAACCACTTCAATGGAGTCTTCGCCAATTACAATCTCACTGACCATTGCTTGAGACACGGGAAACTCTCCCCTACATCGCCGCCCGCCGGCACTTGAAACTTGGGTCTTTGCGGAGATTATTTACAGCGCGGCATTCAGCAGTCAGTAGGAATGTATGAATTATTGCATCCAATATGCATGCATAATAGTAGGCTTGCACAAGTATTACAAAATGCGCCCAACAAACAATCGTTTCATTAGGTTTACAAAATGATTCCAATTACATAAATATTTGCATCTTTAAAAGTAACAGATTTCAGTTTTGATCCAAAAGATTTTCATATCATCCTCATTCGTTGTTATTCCACTGACCCAAGGTGCAAGACAAAGTAGCTCTATGCTTTCTTCCGATTTTTCTTATCTATCAGAAAAAAATGATAAGTTCATTCGCCACACCATCAGATTAAGAAAGTTTCAAAAATTTCAATTTCTTGCTGAATGAAAACATGACGTGCAACGCTCAAGGCCGTGTGCCTGACGTACATCGATCTGGACCCCGCCCGGACCCGCATCGACTTCAAAATATTAGGCCCGGACCGGCCCGGGTGACAAAGTGAATCGTTTTGCGCACTTAATCCTTTATGAAAGCATCAATTACGTTAGTTGAGTGTAATCGCCTTAAAGATCATTCTAAAAAGCCAATTATTGATTACATGATCCTGTGTTGTAGGGACCTATGTAAGCACTATTTGTAAGTAAATTGATTATTGTTGAGCTGCAAGGTGATTTTTAAACATTTCATACATAATCAAATTTTATTTGTTTTAAAAATTGTAACTTACATGTAACGCGTTTGTGTAAATTGGATCTTATATATTCTGCGTCCGCGTCTGATTATTCCCAGTAGGTGGGGTCGGCGGCCCGAATCCTTGCGCCCAGAGGCTCCTGTCCAGAGCGTCCACTGAGTCCACTCGTAGTGTCATTAAATCCTTTTGTAAGCAGTCTATCCATATCAGTGCCATCTCATTCGGATCTCTCTCACTCTTTCCACAATAGGGGTCACTCAAGCTCCTTTCTTATCACTTCGCTTCTTACTCTGTCCTTTAGAGTTACTCCTCTGATTCTTCTTGGCATTCTCATTTCTGTCCTTTCCAGAAGTTGCTCCTCTTTCAAAGTCATCGTCCAACATTCTGAGCCATATAGAAATACTGGTCTGATCATCTCCTTGTACACTTTCGTTTTTATTTTCCTTGACATCTTCTTATCGCACATGACTCCTGTCAGTTCTCTCCATTTTGTCCACACCGCCCTCACTCTGGCCTTGCCTGCCATCTTATATGTACGTATCTTACATGACTACCATCTTGACTATACATCTTATATGATGTACCGATATATGATGATCGTCTATCGATTGTTGTTTATCGATATTGCTTTCATCTTATTGCTTAAGAATCATCTTGATAAGCCATCAAATGAATTGATTCAGACACCTTGAATGATTCAATGAGGAAAATATTTTGACTTCAAACATAACAAATGTCAGCCCGGGTACATAATATTTGAGGCCCGGGTCCGAGATGAGACCGCGCACAAATGTGCGTCATAGGCTGTTATTCACGCTTGTGCATCCCTATATTAGAGATTCATAAATAGTCGTATAATTTTGACTTGTATCTCCTTTTCAATGACTCATCAAATCACTTTTTCATCCAAAGTCAAAGAGAAAGAATCACGACGATTTTGACTATTTGGCCGATCGTTTTTCTTCCGTTCAACGATATTTCGACAGAGGACATTCAAAATGAATGCCAAATATGCAATTGGTTTTCATCAACTTTCATTTCTTTTTATCCTAATCTTAAATATCTTCTTTATCCTTCCTTCTTCGTCAACAGCTTTCTTCTCGAGGGACTGATAAAAGAGATGTTTCATTTGCATCCCGGATTACGATCACCTCGGGCAAAGATTAAGAGTTCCATGTTACTGGCGCATCTGAATTGAAGAACCGGAAACATGTGCACTCGGGACATGCATGAATTCGAAAGCAGCCTAAACGGAGCGTCGAGCGCCTAAGGCGGATGCACATCAACATTCCTGCGAGAATGGGACTAAAAGTTCAAAGATTAAACGCCAACAAGGTCGAAATCTGTTTCCTAGCAATATACGAGCTCGTAGAATAACAAGTACTTAAATCTCGCTTGATATAACGGTTGTTGTTTGTTGAATTATTGTAGAAATTTACTCAAAGATGACGACGAGAGAATCAATTCGACAAGTTTGCATTTAGCACTGCTTGGTTTCTCTGTTCGCTTAAATTTGCGGATATGTTGTTGTCAGATATAGGACGTTCGAACAATTATAATACATGAGTAGAAAAATAACTATATTCAATCAGTGTAATTATGGGTCATCTCCCCCAGTAGTAAGGAAGTGACAAACACCAGATAGCGCAAGATGGCCGCCATCGCTGACGTCCCCCCTCCCCCTCCCCCCCTCTGGAACGGCAGAGTGTCGTGGTCGGCCGCCGTGGTGCTTCGAGTCTGACCCCCCCCCTCCCCTCCCCCCTGGAACGACAGAGGTTGTAGTCTGTCGTGGTGTGCCGACCAGGTTGGTTCACGTTCACAAAATGTTCGCTGACTCCCCCCCTCTGGAACGACAGAGTGTCGTGGTGGACTTGGGCGACCGCCAGGATTAGTCTTGAGGCTATAGTGTGTGATGTTTTTCGTGCAATCTGCTGAATGTTGGGTTGTAAAATGGGCTGTTTCGAGTGGAAGGAGTGCTCGGATGAGAAAACGGAGGCCAGATTCGGATTCAGCGTGAAATTCTGCATCGGTATGGTGAATTTGAACGCCATCGGAGAGAAAAATTTTCGCTGACGTCCCCCCCCCCTCTGGACAGCTCGCTTGGATTTTGGCTTCCAGTGAACGGATTTAGTCGTGCCATAGCTCGTTTGAAAGCTAAGAGTGAGACAAATTCACTGAAAGAATCGGCTTGTTCCTATCTGTCTTCGTTTAGATGTGAGACGCCATTTAAGATTTTGGGACATTGGCGAAAAACGACAGAGTTAGAATTTGGGACGTTTTGGGCTGTAGCTTCAAAACGAAGCATCGGATTGGAAAACGGATTTCAGATTTGGAATCAGCGTGAAATTCTCTCTCTGTATGGTGAGTTTCATGTCAATCGGAGTGTTTTAAAGTCAATCGGAGAGAAAAATTTTCAACATTTTTCGAAAAAACGAGTTAGAATTTTTGCGATGGCTGCCTACTGTAGAGCCAAAAGGAAGCATCGGATGGGAAAACGGAGGCCAGATTCGGATTCAGCGTCAAATTCTACATGGAAATGGTGTATTTCCAGCTCAATAGGAGCACTAGAACCGGAGATAGACGGGTTTTTAGTGTTTGGATGATGGGTATTACGTCATCAGCTGATCGCCACACACTATATAAGCTGGGAACCGACAGAGACTTGTCATTCAGACGAGAGATTGCCAACGGTAAGTCGTCTCTCTGAGCTCCGATGATAGCTTCGGACATTCCAAATCCCGAGTTTCTGTAAGAAACCGACTTAGAAAATTTCATTGCTGATATCAGCTAAGGCGTCAGACTTAGAGGTTCGCCAGGAGATGGCCTTCGTCTCCAGGCCATAAAAGACTTCAAAACTTTAAAGGCTTGTAACTTTCCTTCTACAAGTCCGTTTGACTTGATTCAAAAAAGGTTCGGTCGCTATTGACCTGCCCTAAGTGATAGACTACTTATAAAATTTCATAAGTAGTGCTAAAAATTTGAAAATTTTAAATTCACTATTTTTGGAGGTTTTCTGGAGTTTTCGACCCTGCTGAAGTCAATGAAAGCATTTTTAATGATGTCTGAGCCAGTCTTCTCATGGTATAAGCGACTTTTCACTGAAAGCGAGCAAGACACGGAGAGTTTTGCTGTAATATTCCACTGACAGGGTGTTCCTTCGGGACGGCGGACGATGCCGTAGTGATAAGTGTGGCAAGGGAGTGTGTCATAGTTTAGACCGTAACCGCTGGGACAACTCATGTCTCATGTTGGGCATTTGACACAGTTCTCAACGTAGCACTTTGAACGCCAATCGGTTGAGTCTTAGCTATCTTGTCATGGGTGGCCTCTAAACATCTCCATTGCAAAACGCTGGTGAATCAAGCTCTCTACGGCTTGCTATCAAGCTGATCAAAGCAATAACTTGGGATGTTTCCTCAAGGTTTTCAAGTATGTAAGTTCAAATGTGCTATCAGATTTCAAATTTAACTAAGTCTAAGGCAGCTTTGAGGGGTTAGATCCCAGCTACTGTTGACTCGGCGTTGCTGTTACCACTTCGGGGCAGTGACAATGATGTCTTCAGCTGTAAATAGCGGGTATCGGGGAAGATCTCTCACTTCCCTAGTGATCAGTACAAGGCCTTCGGGCTGTCGACGGGATCGAGTGCCACTCACTATACTCAAATATATCATTCCTCACTAAGTGTAAAATCATTGTTTTCCGTTTTTCGCTTCAGAAATGCCGAAATACAATAATATGAAGACCAGTTTCAAACTGTGTCAATGCCGGAAGGTATTCCGGGCTGACGCCTACAAGAAACACGCTTGCACTAACAAGAAACAGATAGGGGTCGCTCGCTACTATTGCGGAGCCCACAAAGTCAGTCGCTTAAGTGAGCGGCTGGAGGATTGGCACTCACAACACAGCGAGTGTCAAACAGGCGAAGTAGGCGAAGAAGAACGGAGTTCACTCTTCGCCACTGAGCTCCGTTCTTTGGAGCTACAATCTGCCAACGAGCAAGAACGGAGTTCACTCTTCACCACTGAGGCCACTGAGCTACAATCCGCCATTGAAGCGATTGCCGCTATATCCTCACTTAGTAGCGAGAGCTCGCTGTCCAGCAGCGATAGTGAGGAGGAGGGAGAGCTACAGTCGCAACCTATCGAGGACGTCGACCTCGATCGCGAGACCCCTACAGCCGTGACTGCGAGTGGAATTGCAACACAATGTCGCAATTTTGTCAAGCGCCCGCCGGTGATCGCCGAACGGGATAGACTAAAGAAAGAGGTGGAGAAGTTGAAGGAGGAGGCCTTCTCATACAAGTCAAAGTATGAGGACCTAAAGAACGTGGCCGGAGAGATGAAGAAGGTGAAGGAGAGATTAAGCGAGCGGGATGGCGAGTTGGATCAGGAGAGGCTCAAGACTCTCGAGGGGAAAGCCAGAGAAGAGGCTTTGCTAGCAGAGAGGGAAAGTAGGGAGAAGGAGATACGAAGGTTGAAGGAGGAAGTGGAGAGACTCCGTGTGCAGATGGCTAAGGTGGTTGAGACGAATCACGAGCTGCACCGTTCGGCGCAGCTGGTGGATCGCGATCGAAGGGTGCGTTCCAGCCGTCTGCACATCCCTATTAGAAAGGGGAGAGTAGCAGAAACTCCTCTCTTGTACGAGCGTGGAAGAGGGGAGAAATGCTACTCTCGGGTGAAGAAAGGGGTGGAGTGTCTACACTTCACCTTCGATCATCGTGATCCGATCTTGAATTTCCTTTATGAGGAAGCGTCCGAGAAGATCTGTAAGTAAAAATGACTAAATTAAAATGTAAGATGATAACTCACTACTTCTTTCTTTACAGACATCCAAGAGAAGCGACCACCCGCCCCGTTACCGGAGCCGCAGTCGAAACATCAAGCCTGAGTCCCTACCACACACCCCGAGAACGAACCACCGGCTCTCTTAAGGGCCACCATGGGGCAAGACATGATAGAACCTCCACGCGGTTTGCCCTGGGCAGTCTTCGGACTGGCGAATACTATCATTAAGTTGAATCTGCTATCAGTCAACTTGAACGTTGCAAATGAAGTTCGGTGTAATACTTCCTTTCGACGGGCGTTCCTGTAAAGGGCGGCGGTGAAACCCGTAGCTATGTATACCGCAAGGGACATTCGGCAATGGTCAATCTTGTTAAACCTCTCTGCGTCATGTTTGCAAGTGATTGCCTCTGTCTCAACGTAGTATGCATTCGCGCCAGGGCGACATTTAGCCAACTGTCGAAGGTTGCCTAAAACTTTCCATTGCATACGTTATGAGAACCATGAGTTCTACCTGTCTCTATCAATGAGACGAATTGATGAATGGAATGAAATGGGAGGACACTCACGCGCCACACGCAACATAACACACTTCTCTCTTCCGTAGTCTAACAAGCTACACAAGCTTTACACATGGATCGCAGTCGATTGCTATCCCTGTATCAGAAGTGTAAGCTATCTTAATTTTATCTAACACTATTTCATCTATCATCATCGCCCATATGAAATGTTATAAGAATTGCAAGTTAAACTAAGTGTGCTACTATTTCCAAATGAAAAAGTATACATGGTTAAATCATCCACTGAAGCCCCATTCAAGTAAGTCAGTATGAAAGCAAAGATAATATGAAATAAAAATTTATTATGGCATGTATTTCAAAAGGTCTTCATCGTCAATATCATCCCAGAGTCTGGCTTCACATAGATCACAAAAACAGTTCACTTGCTTCAATCGTTCTTCTACCGCGAGGCTCACTTTGTCGATGTACTCCCACTCCGCCATAGTTCGTGGCTGGGAGTTAGGGGTGTACCATTCCCATAATTGGTGGAGGAATTTGGTGCTGGCGATCTCCATCACTATTCGCGAGTGTCGTTAGAAAGTGTATCATGGTTTGTAAAAGTTTTACTGCAACACAGGTTGATGTATAGTTAGAAAAGTTTGATCATCAACGTTGTATTCGTAAGTCTAGTCAGAAACTTTATCATGTTGTACAAAAGTTTTATTGCAACACAGGTTGATGTATAGTTAGAAAGTTTGATCATCAACGTTTTATTTGTAAGTCTAGTCAGAAAGTGTATCATGGTTTGCAAAGTTAGTGTAGTCAAATAATTTTACTGTGACACCCGTTTGAGAAAGTAAAGTCTGATCATCGAAGTTGTATTCGTGAGTGTCGTTAGAAAGTGTATCATGGTTTGTAAAAGTTTTACTGCAACACAGGTTGATGTATAGTTAGAAAAGTTTGATCATGACGTTTTATGAAACACACATGTCATGAAATGTAAGCGTTAGTGTAGTCAAATAATTTACCGCGACGCACGTTTGTGAAAATAAAGTTTGATCATTGACGTTATATGACTGACCGAACTCATCACAGCACTAGAAAGTTTTAGAAGGTTTTACTGCACAGTGTAGATTGTCTTGTAACTTACTTTCACAGTGTTAGAAAGTTTTATTGGAGACAGTTGCCAAATGTTTCCCTATTAGAAATTCAAACTTCATGACTGTTAGATTAGCTTCATCAGGTTTAGTAAAAGCAGTTTTCTACTGCAGTAAGACTGCGAGTTTAGAATGTTATATGAAAACAGTGTTCATCACAGCGCTAGAACGTTTTACTGCGCTGTGTAGATTGTTTCACACAAGGTCTTATAGTCAGCGTTGAATGTTTTATAAAACCAGATGTTGTCACACACGTTGAGTGTACGAGAGCTAGTTCCATGACATTGAATCACATGGATTGTAAAGTTCATAATCCAAGGCTAGGCTCCTCTACGGTTGGATTTAGGGTTTTATATTACATGCGTTAACCGTTCGTGTAGAATATGTGAAGCACATGTTCACTTAAATGCAAATGTTGAAATAAGTTTGTAAGAAGTCTTTGACAGCTTGTTGTGAAACGTAGCGAACGTTGAAGAAATGTTTCTGCAGTCACACTCGTTAGCGTGTCAGATTTGGAATCAGCTTGATGTTATTGTCGAATGAGGATCATCATCCAATGAGAATCAAGCATTTCTATATAAATAGCGAGCCTTCCACAGTGAGAATCATTCCATCGTTGAATCACACGAGTGACGGACGCACATTTTCTCTCTCTCTCTATTCTATTATCCAACTAAAATGGTAAGTCGCTACTTTCCTCCCTCTCCTCCCTTGAACGTAAACTTAATACAATCTTTTTCATTTTCAGGCATCTACTCCATCTGCTGCACTAGTAGGACAAAATGGCGGTCAAACGTTACAAGGTTCGCTACGATCAGATCATCTACAACTGAGGCCAGTGGAAGAAACAACCAAGGTACATAATCCTACACCGCTACAGCGTAAATTTAAACAAGTCTTACGTTATGACGATCATGACGTAGTACTCCAAACGGGAATGCTCCCTTCCACGGATGTCAAGATAATGCACAATCAGTATGGGGACTACATACTGATCCCCGTGAGTCCGTACATTCGCCGCCAACTTGATATTATTGAGGAGTACGTGACATTAAATATGGACATTCCTACTCCTCTTGCTCAAGAGTGGAAGGCGAGAGATGACAAGGATACTCCCTATATAAAGATTTGGGATGGTAATCACATTTGCCTACCGCTATCACATTGATGGGCTTACTATAAGAAGGAGGGAGATCATTCAATACCCATCAGATGTGATGAGCTCGGAGAAGGTACTTGGGATATCCTTTTCAAAGTGAATGGGCTATATTATGGTCGACACAAGGATAATAAAATAGCCTCTCTCTCCATGCATATGGAATCCATCCTATATATTCCAAAACCACCAATGTTGACGACATAATTGATCAAATCCTTAACAGCAGTGGTACGAAGCGCAAGTCGGAGAAGAATGCTGCCTCAAAACGCAAATCAAAGAAGGAGAATTACTAGTCCTTTCCTAACTCTACCCTATGACAATTCGCTTATGTGCTTTGAGTGTCGTAGACGTGGTCTTATTAGATACATTTTACTTCTTCGTTGCCATCATATCATTTGTGTATTTTGTCGTGAAAAGCATCGATGTAATTCTTCATTTTGTGATATGTTATAGAACGTTTCCTTAGATGTGTAATTTCCGTTTTAGGCTTCTATCATCATTTTTATGGATTGTGAAGGTGAACCTGTGCAGGAGCTCAGTGCTATTGCTATGAACAATTGGACATATCAGATTGTTAGTGTCTATCATCAACATGCCAACTGTGATCCCAATGTTGATCAATGGGCGAGAAAACACATTCATGGACTTAATCTGAAATATTTGCAAGACTATGGCTTTTCTTGTGAGACTGCTCTTCTTATTGACTTTAAACGATGGTTAGCTGCTTTCAATGTTATACGCATTTTTTGTAATAATCCTGGTAAGGAGAGGAAAGTATTTCCCAATCTAGTCATTAATGATATTTTGCTCCCACCTTGGGATAGTAGAGTGAATCAACACTATCATGAAGTCACGAAACGTTTTAAGGATTTGTGTGTTCCTATTTTGTCTGTTCGTTGTAGTAGCTACGTTCATAACCAATGCTTCTTTCCTCCTTACCTCAACACTGTCAAAGTCCTATATGGTTATCATTGCTCGCTATATGACAGTTACCAGCTGTATCTATTTTATCTGTTTCAAACCATTGATTTGTAATGCATGCTTGTTACAGTTATTCAATAAATGTTATTATGCGAAGAGTTGTTGTTATCATGCAACGGATGGGTTAGATGAAGGGTGATCATATCTTTTTCAAATGACTGTGAAACATTGATTTCCATGATGAAGATTTAAACAGATAGATTTGATGACGAATAAGATTTACTAGTTTGCAAGTCAGACTAAGCGTTCTATTATTTGTAAATAAAAGATATAGTTTCAACAGTTTACAGATTAAAAATAAAGTTTCAATAGTGTATGTGTTAGAAATAAAGTTTAAGCTGTTTCTATGTTAGAAATAAAATAAAGTTTCAAGAGTTTACAAGTTAAAAATAAAGTTTCAACAGTGTGTACGTTAGAAATAAAGTTACATCTGTTTGTAAAAATAAGATTGCGGGATTAAATAGTTTGTAAGTTAGACTAAGCGTTCCACTATTTGTAAATGAAAGATATAGTTTCAACAGTTTACAGATTACAAAATAAAGTTTCAATAGTGTGTATGTTAAAAATAAAGTTTAAGCTTTTTGTGTGTTAGAAATAGAATAAAGTTTCAACAGTTTGTAGATTAAAAATAAAGTTTCAACAGTGTGCACGTTAAAAATAAAGTTTCAATAGTGTGTATGTTAAGAATAAAGTTCTATCTGTTTATATGTTAGAAATAAAAATGAAGGTTCACCAGTTTACAAGTTAAGAATAAAGTTTCATCTGCTTGTATGTCAGAAATGAAAAAAAGCTTCACCAGTTTACAAGTTAAAAATAAAGTTTCAATAGTGTGTATGTTAGAAACAAAGTTTCAACCGCTTACAAGTTAAAATTAAAGTTTCAATAGTTTACAAGTTAAGAATAAAGTTTCAATAGTGTGTATGTTAAGAATAAAGTTCTATCTGCTTATATGTTAGAAATAGAATGAAGTTTCACCAGTTTACAAGTTAAGAATAAAGTTCTATCTGTTTGTATATTAGAAATAAAACAAAGTTTCAACAGTTTACAAGTTAAAATTAAAGTTTCAATAGTTTACAAGTTAAGAATAAAGTTTCAATAGTGTGTATGTTACGAATAAAGTTCTATCTGTTTATATGTTAGAAATAGAATGAAGTTTCACCAGTTTACAAGTTAAGAATAAAGTTCTATCTGTTTGTATATTAGAAATAAAACAAAGTTTCAACCGTTTACAAGTTAAAATTAAAGTTTCAATAGTTTACAAGTTAAGAATAAAGTTTCAACAGTGTGTACATTAGAAATAAAGTTTTAGCTGTTTATATGTTAGAAACAAAATAAAGTTTCAACAGTTTACAGGTTGAAAAATAAAGTTTCAACAGTGTGTGCGTTAGAAATAAATGAAAGTAAGAACTTCATCGTATGAGTATTCAAAGTATGTTTTGTAAATCAAATGTGTGTAGTACTGACATGATAGAATCAAGCTTGACAAACGCGTCAAGCTTGATTCTATCATGTCAGTACTACACACATTTGATTTACAAAACATACTTTGAATACTCATACGATGAAGTTCTTACTTTCATTTATTTCTAACGCACACACTGTTGAAACTTTATTTTTCAACCTGTAAACTGTTGAAACTTTATTTTGTTTCTAACATATAAACAGCTAAAACTTTATTTCTAATGTACACACTGTTGAAACTCTATTTTTAACTTGTAAACGCCTGAAACTTTATTTCTAACGCGATTCTATCATGTCGGTACTACACACATTTGATTTACAAAACATGCTTTGAATACTAATACGATGAAGTTCTTACTTTCATTTATTTCTAACGTACACACTGTTGAAACTTTATTTTTCAACTTGTAAAGTTTTGAAACTTTATTTTGTTTCTAACATATAAACAGCTAAAACTTTATTTTTAACGTGCACACTGTTGAAACTTTATTTTTAACTTGTAAACGGTTGAAACTTTATTTCTAACGCACAAAGCGCTTAAACTTTATTTCCATCATACACACTATTGAAACTTTATTTTAATCTGTAAACTGTTGAAACGATATCTTTCATTTACAACTAGTAGAATGCTGAGTCTAACTTGCAAACTAGTAAATCCTACGATCGTACTTTACAAACAGATAAAATTTTATTTCTAACGTAGACACTGTTGAAACTTTATTTTTAACTTGTAAACGGTTGAAACTTTATTTCTAACGTACACACTATTGAAACTTTATTTTTAACTTGTTAACGGTTGAAACTTTATTCTATTTCTAACATGCAAACAGATAAAACTTTATTCTTAACTTGTAAACTGATGAAACTTCAATTTATTTCTAAAATACAAGCTGATAAAACTTTATTCTTAACTTGTAAACTGGTAAAGCTTCATTCTATTTCTAACATACAAACAGATAAAACTTTATTCTTAACATACACACTATTGAAACATTAGTTTTAACTTGCAAACTATTGAAACTTTATTTTTGACTTGTTAACGGTTGAAACTTTATTCTATTTCTAACATACAAACAGATAAAACTTTATTTTTAACTTGTAAACGGTTGAAACTTTGTTTTATTTCTAACATACAAACAGATAAAACTTTATTCTTAACTTGTAAACTGGTGAAACTTCATTCTATTTCTAACATATAAACAGACAGAACTTTATTCGTAACATACACACTATTGAAACTTTATTCTTAACTTGTAAACTATTGAAACTTTAATTTTAACTTGTAAACGGTTGAAACTTTGTTTTATTTCTAATATACAAACAGATAGAACTTTATTCTTAACTTGTAAACTGGTGAAACTTCATTCTATTTCTAACATATAAACAGATAGAACTTTATTCGTAACATACACACTATTGAAACTTTATTCTTAACTTGTAAACTATTGAAACTTTAATTTTAACTTGTAAACGGTTGAAACTTTGTTTTATTTTTAATATACAAACAGATAGAACTTTATTCTTAACTTGTAAACTGGTGAAACTTCATTCTATTTCTAACATATAAACAGATAGAACTTTATTCTTAACATACACACTATTGAAACTTTATTCTTAACTTGTAAACTATTGAAACTTTAATTTTAACTTGTTAACGGTTGAAACTTTATTCTATTTCTAACATACAAACAGATAAAACTTTATTTTTAACTTGTAAACGGTTGAAACTTTGTTTTATTTCTAATATACAAACAGATAGAACTTTATTCTTAACTTGTAAACTGGTGAAACTTCATTCTATTTCTAACATATAAACAGATAGAACTTTATTCTTAACATACACACTATTGAAACTTTATTCTTAACTTGTAAACTATTGAAACTTTAATTTTAACTTGCTAACGGTTGAAACTTTATTCTATTTCTAACATACAAACAGATAAAACTTTATTTTTAACTTGTAAACGGTTGAAACTTTGTTTTATTTCTAATATACAAACAGATAGAACTTTATTCTTAACTTGTAAACTGGTGAAACTTCATTCTATTTCTAACATATAAACAGATAGAACTTTATTCGTAACATACACACTATTGAAACTTTATTCTTAACTTGTAAACTATTGAAACTTTAATTTTAACTTGTAAGCGGTTTAAACTTTATTTCTAACATACACACTATTGAAACTTTATTTTAACTTTTAAACTGGTGAAGCTTTATTTCATTTCTGACATACAAGCAGATAAAACTTTATTCTTAACTTGTAAACTGGTGAACCTTCATTTTTATTTCTAACATATAAACAGATAGAACTTTATTCTTAACATACACACTATTGAAACTTTATTCTTAACTTGTAAACTATTGAAACTTTAATTTTAACTTGTTAACGGTTGAAACTTTATTCTATTTCTAACATACAAACAGATAAAACTTTATTTTTAACTTGTAAACGGTTGAAACTTTGTTTTATTTCTAATATACAAACAGATAGAACTTTATTCTTAACTTGTAAACTGGTGAAACTTCATTCTATTTCTAACAAATAAACAGACAGAACTTTATTCGTAACATACACACTATTGAAACTTTATTCTTAACTTGTAAACTATTGAAACTTTAATTTTAACTTGTAAGCGGTTGAAACTTTGTTTCTAACATACACACTATTGAAACTTTATTTTTAACTTTTAAACTGGTGAAGCTTTATTTCATTTCTGACATACAAGCAGATAAAACTTTATTCTTAACTTGTAAACTGGTGAACCTGCATTTTTATTTCTAACATATAAACAGATAGAACTTTATTCTTAAAATACACACTATTGAAACTTTATTTTTAACGTGCACACTGTTGAAACTTTATTCTATTTCTAACACACAAAAAGCTTAAACTTTATTTTTAACATACACACTATTGAAACTTTATTTTGTAATCTGTAAACTGTTGAAACTATATCTTTCATTTACAAATAGTGGAACGCTTAGTCTAACTTACAAACTATTTAATCCCGCAATCTTATTTTTACAAACAGATGTAACTTTATTTCTAACGTACACACTGTTGAAACTTTATTTTTAACTTGTAAACTCTTGAAACTTTATTTTATTTCTAACATAGAAACAGCTTAAACTTTATTTCTAACACATACACTATTGAAACTTTATTTTTAATCTGTAAACTGTTGAAACTATATCTTTTATTTACAAATAATAGAACGCTTAGTCTGACTTGCAAACTAGTAAATCTTATTCGTCATCAAATCTATCTGTTTAAATCTTCATCATGGAAATCAATGTTTCACAGTTATTTGAAAAAGATATGATCACCCTTCATCTAACCCATCCGTTGCATGATAACAACAACTCTTCGTATAATAACATTTATTGAATAACTGTAACAAGCATGCATTACAAATCAATGGTTTGAAACAGATAAAATAGATACAGCTGGTAACTGTCATATAGCGAGCAATGATAACCATATAGGACTTTGGCAGTGTTGAGGTAAGGAGGAAAGAAGCATTGGTTATGAACGTAGCTACTACAACGAACAGACAAAATAGGAACACACAAATCCTTAAAACGTTTCGTGACTTCATGATAGTGTTGATTCACTCTACTATCCCAAGGTGGGAGCAAAATATCATTAATGACTAGATTGGGAAATACTTTCCTCTCCTTACCAGGATTATTACAAAAAATGCGTATAACATTGAAAGCAGCTAACCATCGTTTAAGTCAATAAGAAGAGCAGTCTCACAAGAAAAGCCATAGTCTTGCAAATATTTCAGATTAAGTCCATGAATGTGTTTTCTCGCACATTGGGATCACAGTTGGCATGTTGATGATAGACACTAACAATCTGATATGTCCAATTGTTCATAGCAATAGCACTGAGCTCCTGCACAGGTTCACCTTCACAATCCATAAAAATGATGATAGAAGCCTAAAACGGAAATTACACATCTAAGGAAACGTTCTATAACATATCACAAAATGAAGAATTACATCGATGCTTTTCACGACAAAATACACAAATGATATGATGGCAACGAAGAAGTAAAATGTATCTAATAAGACCACGTCTACGACACTCAAAGCACATAAGCGAATTGTCATAGGGTAGAGTTAGGAAAGGACTAGTAATTCTCCTTCTTTGATTTGCGTTTTGAGGCAGCATTCTTCTCCGACTTGCGCTTCGTACCACTGCTGTTAAGGATTTGATCAATTATGTCGTCCACATTGGGTGGTTTTGGAATATATAGGATGGATTCCATATGCATGGAGAGAGAGGCTATTTTATTATCCTTTAGCCGACCATAGTATAGCCCATTCACTTTGAAAAGGATATCCCAAGTACCTTCTCCGAGCTCATCACATCTGATGGGTATTGAATGATCTCCCTCCTTCTTATAGTAAGCACACCAATGTGATAGCGGTAGGCAAATGTGATTACCATCCCAAATCTTTATATAGGGAGTATCCTTGTCATCTCTCGCCTTCCACTCTTGAGCAAGAGGAGTAGGAATGTCCATATTTAATGTCACGTACTCCTCAATAATATCAAGTTGGCGGCGAATGTACGGACTCACGGGGATCAGTATGTAGTCCCCATACTGATTGTGCATTATCTTGACATCCGTGGAAGGAGCATTCCCGTTTGGAGTACTACGTCATGATCGTCATAACGTAAGACTTGTTTAAATTTACGCTGTAGCGGTGTAGGATTATGTACCTTGGTTGTTTCTTCCACTGGCCTCAGTTGTAGATGATCTGATCGTAGCGAACCTTGTAACGTTTGACCGCCATTTTGTCCTACTAGTGCAGCAGATGGAGTAGATGCCTGAAAATGAAAAAGATTGTATTAAGTTTACGTTCAAGGGAGGAGAGGGAGGAAAGTAGCGACTTACCATTTTAGTTGGATAATAGAATAGAGAGAGAGAGAGAAAATGTGCGTCCGTCACTCGTGTGATTCAACGATGGAATGATTCTCACTGTGGAAGGCTCGCTATTTATATAGAAATGCTTGATTCTCATTGGATGATGATCCTCATTCGACAATAACATCAAGCTGATTCCAAATCTGACACGCTAACGAGTGTGACTGCAGAAACATTTCTTCAACGTTCGCTACGTTTCACAACAAGCTGTCAAAGACTTCTTACAAACTTATTTCAACATTTGCATTTAAGTGAACATGTGCTTCACATATTCTACACGAACGGTTAACGCATGTAATATAAAACCCTAAATCCAACCGTAGAGGAGCCTAGCTTGGATTATGAACTTTACAATCCATGTGATTCAATGTCATGGAACTAGCTCTCGTACACTCAACGTGTGTGACAACATCTGGTTTTATAAAACATTCAACGCTGACTATAAGACCTTGTGTGAAACAATCTACACAGCGCAGTAAAACGTTCTAGCGCTGTGATGAACACTGTTTTCATATAACATTCTAAACTCGCAGTCTTACTGCAGTAGAAAACTGCTTTTACTAAACCTGATGAAGCTAATCTAACAGTCATGAAGTTTGAATTTCTAATAGGGAAACATTTGGCAACTGTCTCCAATAAAACTTTCTAACACTGTGAAAGTAAGTTACAAGACAATCTACACTGTGCAGTAAAACCTTCTAAAACTTTCTAGTGCTGTGATGAGTTCGGTCAGTCATATAACGTCAATGATCAAACTTTATTTTCACAAACGTGCGTCGCGGTAAATTATTTGACTACACTAACGCTTACATTTCATGACATGTGTGTTTCATAAAACGTTGATGATCAAACTTTCTAACTATACATCAACCTGTGTTGCAGTAAAACTTTTACAAACCATGATACACTTTCTAACGACACTCAGGAATACAACTTCGATGATCAGACTTTACTTTCTCAAACGGGTGTCACAGTAAAATTATTTGACTACACTAACTTTGCAAACCATGATACACTTTCTGACTAGACTTACAAATAAAACGTTGATGATCAAACTTTCTAACTATACATCAACCTGTGTTGCAGTAAAACTTTTACAAACCATGATACACTTTCTAACGACACTCACGAATACAACTTCGATGATCAGACTTTACTTTCTCAAACGGGTGTCACAGTAAAATTATTTGACTACACTAACTTTGCAAACCATGATACACTTTCTGACTAGACTTACAAATAAAACGTTGATGATCAAACTTTCTAACTATACATCAACCTGTGTTGCAATAAAACTTTTGTACAACATGATAAAGTTTCTGACTAGACTTACGAATACAACGTTGATGATCAAACTTTTCTAACTATACATCAACCTGTGTTGCAGTGAAACTTTTACAAACCATGATACACTTTCTAACGACACTCGCGAATAGTGATGGAGATCGCCAGCTCCAAATTCCTCCACCAATTATGGGAATGGTACACCCCTAACTCCCAGCCACGAACTATGGCGGAGTGGGAGTACATCGACAAAGTGAGCCTCGCGGTAGAAGAACGATTGAAGCAAGTGAACTGTTTTTGTGATCTATGTGAAGCCAGACTCTGGGATGATATTGACGATGAAGACCTTTTGAAATACATGCCATAATAAATTTTTATTTCATATTATCTTTGCTTTCATACTGACTTACTTGAATGGGGCTTCAGTGGATGATTTAACCATGTATACTTTTTCATTTGGAAATAGTAGCACACTTAGTTTAACTTGCAATTCTTATAACATTTCATATGGGCGATGATGATAGATGAAATAGTGTTAGATAAAATTAAGATAGCTTACACTTCTGATACAGGGATAGCAATCGACTGCGATCCATGTGTAAAGCTTGTGTAGCTTGTTAGACTACGGAAGAGAGAAGTGTGTTATGTTGCGTGTGGCGCGTGAGTGTCCTCCCATTTCATTCCATTCATCAATTCGTCTCATTGATAGAGACAGGTAGAACTCATGGTTCTCATAACGTATGCAATGGAAAGTTTTAGGCAACCTTCGACAGTTGGCTAAATGTCGCCCTGGCGCGAATGCATACTACGTTGAGACAGAGGCAATCACTTGCAAACATGACGCAGAGAGGTTTAACAAGATTGACCATTGCCGAATGTCCCTTGCGGTATACATAGCTACGGGTTTCACCGCCGCCCTTTACAGGAACGCCCGTCGAAAGGAAGTATTACACCGAACTTCATTTGCAACGTTCAAGTTGACTGATAGCAGATTCAACTTAATGATAGTATTCGCCAGTCCGAAGACTGCCCAGGGCAAACCGCGTGGAGGTTCTATCATGTCTTGCCCCATGGTGGCCCTTAAGAGAGCCGGTGGTTCGTTCTCGGGGTGTGTGGTAGGGACTCAGGCTTGATGTTTCGACTGCGGCTCCGGTAACGGGGCGGGTGGTCGCTTCTCTTGGATGTCTGTAAAGAAAGAAGTAGTGAGTTATCATCTTACATTTTAATTTAGTCATTTTTACTTACAGATCTTCTCGGACGCTTCCTCATAAAGGAAATTCGAGATCGGATCACGATGATCGAAGGTGAAGTGTAGACACTCCACCCCTTTCTTCACCCGAGAGTAGCATTTCTCCCCTCTTCCACGCTCGTACAAGAGAGGAGTTTCTGCTACTCTCCCCTTTCTAATAGGGGTGTGCAGACGGCTGGAACGCACCCTTCGATCGCGATCCACCAGCTGCGCCGAACGGTGCAGCTCGTGATTCGTCTCAACCACCTTAGCCATCTGCACACGGAGTCTCTCCACTTCCTCCTTCAACCTTCGTATCTCCTTCTCCCTACTTTCCCTCTCTGCTAGCAAAGCCTCTTCTCTGGCTTTCCCCTCGAGAGTCTTGAGCCTCTCCTGATCCAACTCGCCATCCCGCTCGCTTAATCTCTCCTTCACCTTCTTCATCTCTCCGGCCACGTTCTTTAGGTCCTCATACTTTGACTTGTATGAGAAGGCCTCCTCCTTCAACTTCTCCACCTCTTTCTTTAGTCTATCCCGTTCGGCGATCACCGGCGGGCGCTTGACAAAATTGCGACATTGTGTTGCAATTCCACTCGCAGTCACGGCTGTAGGGGTCTCGCGATCGAGGTCGACGTCCTCGATAGGTTGCGACTGTAGCTCTCCCTCCTCCTCCTCCTCACTATCGCTGCTGGACAGCGAGCTCTCGCTACTAAGTGAGGATATAGCGGCAATCGCTTCAATGGCGGATTATAGCTCAGTGGCCTCAGTGGTGAAGAGTGAACTCCGTTCTTGCTCGTTGGCAGATTGTAGCTCCAAAGAACGGAGCTCAGTGGCGAAGAGTGAACTCCGTTCTTCTTCGCCTACTTCGCCTGTTTGACACTCGCTGTGTTGTGAGTGCCAATCCTCCAGCCGCTCACTTAAGCGACTGACTTTGTGGGCTCCGCAATAGTAGCGAGCGACCCCTATCTGTTTCTTGTTAGTGCAAGCGTGTTTCTTGTAGGCGTCAGCCCGGAATACCTTCCGGCATTGACACAGTTTGAAACTGGTCTTCATATTATTGTATTTCGGCATTTCTGAAGCGAAAAACGGAAAACAATGATTTTACACTTAGTGAGGAATGATAGATTTGAGTATAGTGAGTGGCACTCGATCCCGTCGACAGCCCGAAGGCCTTGTACTGATCACTAGGGAAGTGAGATATCTTCCCCGATACCCGCTATTTACAGCTGAAGACATCATTGTCACTGCCCCGAAGTGGTAACAGCAACGCCGAGTCAACAGTAGCTGGGATCTAACCCCTCAAAGCTGCCTTAGACTTAGTTAAATTTGAAATCTGATAGCACATTTGAACTTACATACTTGAAAACCTTGAGGAAACATCCCAAGTTATTGCTTTGATCAGCTTGATAGCAAGCCGTAGAGAGCTTGATTCACCAGCGTTTTGCAATGGAGATGTTTAGAGGCCACCCATGACAAGATAGCTAAGACTCAACCGATTGGCGTTCAAAGTGCTACGTTGAGAACTGTGTCAAATGCCCAACATGAGGCATGAGTTGTCCCAGCGGTTACGGTCTAAACTATGACACACTCCCTTGCCACACTTATCACTACGGCATCGTCCGCCGTCCCGAAGGAACACCCTGTCAGTGGAATATTACAGCAAAACTCTCCGTTGAAATGTTGAAAATTTTTCTCCCCGATTGACTTTAAAACTCTCCGATTGACATGAAACTCACCATACAGATAGAGAATTTCACGCTGATTCCAAATCTGAAATCCGTTTTCTCATCCGATGCTTCGTTTGGGCGCTACACACCAAAACGTCCCAAATTCTAACTCTGTCGTTTTTCGCCAATGTCCTAAAATCTTAAATGGCGTCTCACATCTAAACGAAGACAGATAGGAACAAGCCGTTTGTTTCAGTGAATTTGTCTCACTCTTAGCTTTCAAACGAGCTATGGCACGACTAAATCCGTCCACTGGAAGCCAAAATCCAAGCGAGCTGTCCAGAGGGGGGGGACGTCAGCGAAAATTTTTTCTCTCCGATTGCCTTGAAACTCACCATACAGATAGAGAATTTCACGCTGATTCCAAATCTGAAATCCGTTTTCCCATCCGATGCTTCGTTTTGAAGCTACAGCCCAAAACGTCCCAAATTCTAACTCTGTCGTTTTTCGCCAATGTCCCAAAATCTTAAATGGCGTCTCACATCTAAACGAAGACAGATAGGAACAAGCCGATTCTTTCAGTGAATTTGTCTCACTCTTAGCTTTAAAACGAGCTATGGCACGACAAAATCCGTCCACTGGAAGCCAAAATCGAAGCGAGCTGTCCAGAGGGGGGGGACGTCAGCGAAAATTTTTCTCTCCGATTGCGTTCAAATTCACCATACCGATGCAGAATTTCACGCTGAATCCGAATCTGGCCTCCGTTTTCTCATCCGAGCACTCCTTCCACTCGAAACAGCCCATTTTACAACCCAACATTCAGCAGATTGCACGAAAAACATCACACACTATAGCCTCAAGACTACTCCTGGCGGTCGCCCAAGTCCACCACGACACTCTGTCGTTCCGGAGGGGGGGGGAGTCAGCGAACATTTTGTGAACGTGAACCAACCTGGTCGGCACACCACGACAGACTACAACCTCTGTCGTTCCAGAGGGGGGAGGGGAGGGGGAGGGGAGGGGGAGGGGGAGGGGGGGTCAGACTCGAAGCACCACGGCGGCCGACCACGACACTCTGCCGTTCCAGAGGGGGGAGGGGGAGGGGGAGGGGGGACGTCAGCGAACATTTTGTGAACGTGAACCAACCTGGTCGGCACACCACGACAGACTACAACCTCTGTCGTTCCAGGGGGGGAGGGGAGGGGGAGGGGGAGGGGGGTCAGACTCGAAGCACCACGGCGGCCGACCACGACACTCTGCCGTTCCAGAGGGGGGGAGGGGGAGGGGGAGGGGGGGGACGTCAGCGATGGCGGCCATCTTGCGCTATCTGGTGTTTGTCACTTCCTTACTACTTCCCCCTCCACCCCCAGGTTTTCAAATTTGTCTAAAATCTGAAAAAATAGATCAATCGTCACCAAACTTCAGGTAAACATACTTAAGCATATTTTCTACCCATATACAAAATTTCATACAGATCAGACAAGTACTTCTTGTATGAGAGACGATTACGTGAAGTGTAGCGAAGTCTGTAGCTTGATCTGACTTCGTCTGTTCGACGCATTATTGTTACTCGTGTGTGCATTGTTCTCTCTCCCTCTTCGTCTCATCCACTGTTATTTGAAATCTGCCCACGACCACTACTTTGCCACATCTTTATTAAACCAAGCATATTAATATAAAAGATGTGTGGCCTGGTCATCATCGCTTCACGAGTTGTCGGGAAATGACTTTGTTGAACTCAAAGTGCTTTCTGCTCCGACGGTGAGGAATAAGAAGTCAGATCAAGCTGTCGGCATCGCTGCACTTCAAGTTATCGCTCCTAATTCAAAAAGTACTTATCCGATCTGCCTAAATTTTTGCATGTGGGTAGAAAATAACCTCACTTACTTGTGCTTATAGTTTGGTGACGATTGATTCATTTTTACAGATTTTAGACATTTTTGAAAACGTGGGGGGGATAAGTGGATAACCCATATGTGCCATAGCAGAAGATTAAGGACATGCAGACTGGTTATCATAGAGTATGCTGGTAATGCAACTTTTCAAAGTAAGTTGATTTCTGGTTCTTGCATTACACAAAATTTGTACCTTCATAAACTGAATTTCCATTATCCATCAGAAAGGCAATATTTATCAATAGAAACTCTTATATCCGAAACTCGAAAGTATCCTTGAAACATCTGCTGCAAACAGGTGAAAAATGTGAGAAATACATTTCTTCTACTTGGAATGAAATAAACACTGCTCGAATGGCAATAGCTGAATGACCTTCTATGCGGCTAGTTTAGAAGTGCTAGACTTAACAATAAGCAATTAGAATTGCTAATTCTAAGAAAAAATAGTTGCATACAAATATGAGTACATGTATGCGCACCTGGAATCTTGTGTTGAAGTGTATGCGGGGGACTACAAGCGCCAACCTGGCATTGAGATCGATTTAAGCAGTTAATTGAATTCCTTGGCACTTTGGCTGCCACAGATCCTGCGTTTCGCCAGTGCTAAAAGGTCTGTAAGGACTCATTAGTGTGGCTTGGAAGGGTCAAAGCCGTCCTGTCACATCTAGAATGGGACTGAACACGCTGATTGACTGCGTTCAGGCAGTGCATCGGTCCTCACTAGGACTGCTTCAATTAATTAATCAAATGACTGGGATAATTTTTTTATTAATGAATGGGATGATTGAATCTTGAATTGAATTCAATCTTGATCATTGAAACTCATTGCATGAGAATTTATTGGCTTTGGTTTTGCTGTGATCTCCGTGGCACAGTGGTTAAGTGCTTGGCCTAGCAATCTTTGGGTCCAGAGGTCGAGCCCTGAAAGTGTCATTGCAAGTCAACAGTAAGAGCATTCGGGCTAAAGGATCACAACGCTCCAGATAAAAGTCTGACTATGTCAGCACCGTCCAAGTCCCCAGTATGGAGGAGTAGTGACGCTAAACCATCATATTTGTGCGGCTAATTATAATGACCCAGTACCACTGTGAGATATGCAGTTTTTACACGTTTGGAGAAATGTAAACGAATTTGACTGATCATGATAGCAATACAGAATAAGGATAGTATTCCACAAATTCTCCATGTCATGACAACTGGGAGAGGTAACATAGTTTGTCAAATTTCAATTCGATCAGTTAGCATTACTAAAAGCTAGCTTTATTATAATAAAATTATTTTCTGAAGCGTGATAACAAACTGCCACAGAAAGAGCAAACATCGTAATCAAAGAAACTGATCAGTATTAACTTAAAAGATGCAGATGAATCCATATTAATTATTCGAATTCAAGAAATGACGCCTTGTGAATCTTTAAATCACGCCGCTGAAAATTGATAAAAAACATGACATATTATCCAAGAACCTCTCAATAAGATCTCAACTTTTCCTTGAAGACTTTCAGGGACTATGACTTGTGGGTATATGAAATTTCATTGATCATCAACTTAATTTTCTCTTAATTAAAATGCTCATTAGCAAATATTCATTCCTTTTGATAACCAACTTGTTTCATGCTACGTGTAAAGAGGTTTCATGTCGGTAGTATATAAATTTGCCAACATTGAGGATTTTGAAAACTGCTCAAATAATTTTTTGGACCACAGGAACGCAATCTCCGCAAAAAACTGAATATTTTCATATAAAAATTTTCTTACTTAATACTTATTCTATAGTTAGCAGTAGCTACTATATTAAGACGTCCTCGGCAAATGATGGAGTGATGCCGTCAGACTGGAACAATTTAAGCACAAATTCATTGACAATCATAGCTGCCTTGCATTTCATTAGTCGTCAAGACGGCTCAAAGTGGCTAGAAATATCCGGTATGGCTGAAAAAGCTGATTGACTGTGAAACAGCCTGCTCTGCTTTGAGCGATTATGGTGACCAATTGAATGCAAAATTATCAAATTGACCTTTCTGCTTCTAATTCGAATTTTCAGCCTTTCTGCTTTTAATTCACTCTCTATTTAGATAGACTTCCATCTACAAATGCACGCAGTCTTTGTGCATTTAGTCACAATGGTAAATACATTTGCGAGTAGTCACATGTACCGGTATACGCAGGTGCAGGATGTTTTTCTGTCCTACCAATTGACTCGGTGAACAATTACCAACGCTTGCAGTGTCGGTAGGTTACAAAAATATCACATAGTAAAACATTGTAACTGTATAAGAAAAGCATGAAAAGATGAGACAGATTTACTTTCGCCATAACACAAAAATATGGAAACAATTCACAGCTAGCAGAATGCAAAGTCAAGTATTTGCGCACATGTATACAACTTTCTCCTGGGGATTCAGTGGGGCCCTCGCATTACTTTGCTATGCATCAAATTGTCACGAAACTTGACATGAGGAATACTATCACTCATCGCGTGCGATTTCACACATGCTTTATAAATATTAAAAACCATTTTAATAAAATCTAAATAAAAACTTATATTGGATGAGTTAATAAAAATAATATTCCTCTCCTTCTAATACATTAAAATTTCATGAATTCATGAATTTTTGTACCTCGTTCACCTAATATTGTCATTTCATAGCCCTGCATTGTTGAAAGATAATCATTTTTGTATTATTCTGTCTCTATGTAGTGGCACTCGTAAAGTCAAGAGCACATAAATAAGAGATCAGAAAATAATTGCCACATATTTGTAGAAGATTTATACAGTACATACCCATTACCCAATCATCTGGTTTTTGTGCATGGATTTACGGTCACTGCCAGAATATCTTTAAGTTTGATGATGGAGTACTTAAGCGAACACAACGTTAAGTTTTCTTACAGGCTTTGACCCAGCATAGATGCCTTAGAAATACTTGACTGCTTCATGATTGTTATTTTGCTGCTCTCGGGGAAAGCAGACAAGTGTTGAAGGAAGAAGTTTAATTAAAACGCATCTCTTCCTTCAACACAAAAATCTTCATTCTTCAAGGAAAACTTCTTGGCATTGTCGAAATTCTCTGTGATCCTACAAATTTCATACAACTGGCTCACTTGGGTGGTTTGTAAATGAAAAAGTGAAATATTTGACATTCTTTTGATTCAGACAATGCATTTGTTATATAATGGGGTGAATGAGATGAGTTACCAATGTAACATCATTTGTGAGCAAATAGACTCGTGAATATGTCGCAAAAAAGCGTGTGATTTTATTATTATGCAAAATATTTATTCGATGTTTTGTCAAAACATACTTGCATAGGATGATGTTTGGATTTCACTTCGCTTGTAGCATGCAATCACCGCCAGTTGATTTCTTTATGTTTTGTATTTCTACAAGTTTGATTTGATTTGATCACGATTTGTTTTTATGAGTAGCGCTATGGCAGAGGTTTCAATGTCACCTTACAGAAACTTTGCAGAAGTTAGATAAAAGTTACATTACATTAGAAAAATACCAAGATGTGTCAGTCATAAAGAAAGTCTTTGCAGCTTTCTTGAAAAGATGCTAAGACTCGATTGAGGTAACTGAGGCGGGCAGCCGATTCCACACCAGGGCGACTGATGCTGAACAATGCTTCTCGGCAACTGTCTTTATACGCGTTCTTGGAACACAGAGTGAGTTTTTGGCCGCAGATCGCAGACGTGAGCGGTTCGACACTGACGATGTTGAGACCATCAGTCGAAGAAGATAAGGTGGAGCGCAATCTCTGAGACATATATACGCAAGGATGGCAAGACGTAGATCGATGCGACACCTAACGGATAATCACTTTAGATCTTGAAGTGGCGAGGTGATGTGAGCTGACCGTGGAAAATTAAGTACGAGTCGAGCAAGAGCGTTGATGATAGGCCCCTACTTTGAAGCCGAGAAGCTTGCTCATTTCTGATGCCTGCAAGAATGGAAATGCAATGTTTCAGCTCGGAAAATACTGAAGTAACCACAAGCAGTGAAATTAGGGCAATAATGATTGACCGACGGATCGAGTGAAGGTGTCGAGGAGCTCCAAAACATGATGAGACGACTTTTGTGACGTGACGCGAACTTCAGACAGGAGTCGATCACGACACCAAGATTCCCGCAATTCCGCGTTTGGTTGAACAAATTGATCACCGACCAGAATGGGCCTACTGTGTTCATCATTCAGACGCTGAAGAGTAGTGCACACCATGAACTTCGTCCTTTGGGTATTCAAGTGCAAATCGTTAGACCTTGGCCACTCTTTCGAGGCACTGACATAACATGACAACATCGAAGACGAGCCACTCGGAGCACATGAACCGCACAATTGTATATGTCACCTGCAAACACATGTGCCCTGAGACCGAAGTTCTCAACAAGGGGGATAACATCCATGATGCACAAAGAAAAGATAATTGGTCCGAGTACTGAACCCTGCGGTAAACTTGCATGAACCGGTAACGTGGAAGAAAAAGTATCACGGAAGTGTATTGCATTCAAAAATTTTCAGAATTTTCTCAATTTCATCATGAAATATATTCCAATTGCTGGCTACCGTATATGCTCTACTCAGCATTCCAATAACCAGACCCCGGTGCCACGCTCTTGGACAGTTTGCTTCAAAATTTAATAGCACATTTGTGAACGTTTCTTTTCTAAAGATGCTAGTTTCCAAATTATTCGTAATATTTATTTTAACATCCAAGAATGCTATACTATTGCCTCCAATATCTACAGTAATTTTTAGATTTTTGTGTTGTCTATTTAAAATTGGTGAAACTGTTCTACTTTCTTTATATTATCAAAAACGCAAATGCAATCATCTTTACTACGCAAGATATGTAGATGATTGCATTTGCGTTTTTGATGATATAAAGAAAGCATATAAAGAAATATGATATAAAGAAAGTGTTTGGAATATATTTCATGATGAAATTGAGAAAATTCTGAAAAATTTTTGAATGCAATGGTTATACTAAGAAATTTGTTCTTAAAATTGTTTCGGAAGTGCATTCTGGTGACCGTTTTGAAGATAAGAATCGAGCCATCTCAATACAGCTACACATAGACCAAGTGATGTGGATAGACGAACAATGAGCACTTTGTGTCGGACGGAATCAAAAAAAGTTCTGTTTAAATTACTTAGGTTTGCCTACTATATTATATTTACTTTTGGTTTGTGATAGCGACATACCCAACCGCTCTCGTCTTCGCTTCAAGTCCAAGAATCTTCTCCAGAATCCGAGGCGGTATTTTGCGTCTTGTAGACTTCATGAATGGAACAATCTGCAGACGAATTTCACGACAATAGGTTCTTTGCCTGCCCTCACAAAATGTGTTAGCAACTTTCTGAAGCATGAGTGCTTCTAGATTGTCGTCTACCAGTGCCGACTTTCTTTTATCAATCTGTGAATTTTGATTATTTTTTGTTTTTTATTGTAAAAACTCTGAAGTTTTCTAGCGTTATATCTAATTTTAAAAAATTCGTTGTCAAAATCAAAATACCAATCTGAAACCATTCATAGCTCATCACAAGTGGCAGTATAGCTCGGTTGGCTAAGGGCCACGCTTCGAAAAGGAGGTACAAAAGGTTCGAGTCTGCTAACTTCAGGAGGAACACTGTTCTCACAAATTGTTAACTCCAACCTGACGATAGTTGCGCATGCCTGCCCGTCTCCTAACTTAGTATGACTTCGCTTCATGCTTTGGGTTTGTTAGGAAATAGCAAAAAATAGAATGACCATCATAATGGAATGATCATTCAATAAATTCGAACACTTATAGTCCGGCAGCCAGAACGAGTTTCTGCAGGGAACGAGGCCGAAAGTGAGACTTTCACAGAATGATGTACATCCTATGCCTACTGCCGAGTTCTAGTGAGTTCCTCTTCTTGTCAGACAGAATAAAAAAAAACACTTGTAAATCCAATGGGACGCAGATTGCAGGTTTTGGCTAAAATGAATTTTCTATGTTTTCTCTGATTAAACGAAAAGTACTAAGCCCAGAGTCATAATTTTTGGCATGGAATGTCTTCAGGTCATTTCCTTTCATCTACATGCACCACTGTCTATAAGGCTAAACAAATTCAGATTTGGCGAGCCTCTTAATGTCAGCAAATACCAACATTTTTAGCAACTTTATCGACATTCAACCACATTCTCATGTACATTGCCGATTAGATGCATGATGAAAGCACATGCCCATCATAGGAAATGACCTGCAGATACTCCATGCCAAAAATTATGACTCTAGACCTAGTACTTTTCGCTTAATCAGAGAAAACATAGAAAATTTTTCATTTTAGCCAAAACCTGCAATCTGCGTACCATTGGATTTACATGTGTTTTTCTTCGATCTTGTCCGACAATAAGGAGAACTCACTAAAACTCGGCAGATGTGACGATTCGTGGTAGGCATAGGGTGTACAAAATTCTGTGAAAGTCTCACTTTTGACCTCGTTCCCTGCAGAAACTCGCTCTGGCTGCCGGACTATTACACTATAAATTACGATTAGATGCATAATGATAAAATTCGATGACATTAAAATACTTTCATAAGAGACGGATCTTTCATTGCCTTTACGACTAAATTGGACGTGGAATTCATTCAAGAGCGTCTCAGATTCCTTTGCTTTTAGATGCTATACCCAACATATGTTTGGATAGATCATAACTGCTGGCAGCTCTGCTTTGATGTAATAAGAAATCTGAATTAAAAGTAATTTGTTGATAAAAAAAGGAAGCTGAATCTTCAACACATAGAATCCGCATTTTGCGAAGCAGAAATGTTTAATGCCGACTCCCGATCGGAGGGGGCGTCGCGCTTTTTGGGGCCTCGCGCATTGCTGCTATGTTTCTGTTTATATGTTATTGATCCCCGTTAATCATGCTGCTAAACATATTGATGTTGTAAAGTCAGCCAAACTTTATTTGCAGTTTCACAACAAAAACACCTATTTCGTCGTCGGAAATGATAATCACATCGTCATCAGAAAGCCTTGGGACAAGTGCGTTTATGTGCTCTTTTCTTCTTCATCAATGCGATGGGGTATATTGGTTGAAAATATATCTATCGTTCTGAAAAACCGCTGTATTACGCGATGGGAGCCAAATGTGAATTTTCTCAAGCAATTCACGTGTTAACTGAAAAAGATGCGATTAGCCTATGACTATAGTAACAACTTCTACAAATAGATTCATATTTATGTATTTATGGATAGCAGTATCTATTTTTAGTAGTCCTTGCAACTCAATACTACTCGAGTATGCAACAGGAGCATAGCAACATATGCTGATGCCCATAGAAGTAGATAATAGTACACTAGAATGGAAGTTTGATATCTTGCCTATATACAATGATGGCACACGGAAAATCTATGGTTTGTAGATCAGATTCGATCTAAAACATTGTATCATAGTGAAATTATTTGCCAAGTTGGTTGTAAAGTTGTTGACAGTAAATCACAGGATCTTCATGAAGAGAATTTTAGTGAGATGGTGATATTGTATCATGTGAAATAGCCTACTATTCCATGGATTAATATACTGTGTCTGTTTGTGCCAGTCGTTCACAAATATTATACAATTTTTCAACACTGGAATGCGAATTAAAATTTGGTTCACAGTCATATCTGAAAGTGGTCGGTGTACTGGTTGTAAGAACATCTCAAGAATTCACAGATAAAATTTCTAATTATTGGATGATTTCTTGGTCAAGCGGTTAAGAAACCTAGTGCTCTTCTGGAATAAGCACACTGAAATCTTCTTTACCGACAATCATTTCTCAGATAAATAGAATGTCGCTGGAATTCTTCAACTAATCATTGAATGACTTACGTGAAATAATTTGATGATATTTTGGCAGCTGATATTCGAAAGCATGCAAAGATTTTGAAAACTGTTCAAATGTAAAGAACAGGGGAACCCTTCTAAGTAAAATGAATACCCGAAGGTTTATTGGCCTCTGATTATAAGCAGGACTAATGCATGTTCTGTAAATCTACATTACAAGTTGCACATGTGTCTGATTATACTCTTGATAGATTATAGGGGCGATATTTCAAAATGATGAACGCACAGAGCGTTTTAAAGGATTTCCTTCTTTGTCATCCTGTCGTCGCAGAAGTCTGTAAATTCATTATTCCTTCCATGTACATGATCTTTGGACAAGGGGCAACAATCCACATCCCAAATTGGCTTGATAAATATAAATGACAATCAGAAAACTTGGAAACCAACTCGTACAATTTACATTTTGCCCCAACTAAATTCCCTTGGCATGTGCCATAATTTTCATGCAATTTCCATTCTAGGACTTTCTATGGTATTGTCAATTTCTATGCTGATGCCAATTATAGCGCTAAGTTTAGTATCCAACTTTAGTTTATCGCACGTGAAGCAGCTGTAATTGAAAAAGGCAGTCAAAATTTTATGGTGAAGGGGCCTCGCACAACATAAAACCGGCACTGTCTATACTTCACACATTCACACATATTTCTAGTACATGTTAGAGAATCTCTTGCATTCATGGGCGACTTTGATAAAATAAAAAATGCTGTGTCAACCATTTTTTGTATATATCTAGACTGTGTGAATTTTGAAGCATTTAAGATCTCAGTTGTAGAAGCAAATCAAAGATTCGAAGTAAATCCAAATAGTCTGTACTTAATCAAATGGCCTAGATATCATTCCACTCTCTTGCCCATGAAAGTAAATAAGATTTTGCAGCACTGTGTTTAGCGATGGCCAAGCAAATTACGAATACATTCTGGACCTGAGTACTTCAAGTTCAAGCATTGATTATCAATGTAAATGGTGAATCATGTCATTTTGACATGCACTGAACAAAGATTGCATGAAAATCTCTCGAACCATTTATCATAAGTGACTTCAGTTATGTGTCGGTCTGTTAAGAAGTATTTGTTCAAATATACATTTTTCATATTTGTGTTACTTTGATACAGAAACATTCATGGATAACAGCGCAGAGGCAACCAAGGAGGAGACAACGTGGAGGCAGAAGTATAACAGCCTTCCTGTCGAACATCTCCAGCGTTTAAGAAAGAGTTGCATCACTCCAATTTATTGGTTAGTATGGTATTGATACCTACCATATGGATGAGATCGCTATCCACTAAGTTATGCTTTGATCGCACATTATTTTGCTATTACTTTCAAATGGAAACTCTCTTGTCAACTTATCATACATTCAGCTAAATTTCGAGTAGACAAGTTAATTGTGGAATAGAAACGACATCAATTTTGACAAATGATTTTCTCTTAAATGTAAAATGGTCTCATGTTTCCGATTTTAAGTAGAAAGGAAAGGATGATCTATCTTAATTATCTATCATACCAGTTCTATTATTATTAATAAGAACATGCACACAGCTTGCTTGGTGAATAACCGAAATCAACCAATATTAAAAGGCGACGATTTCACCAAGGGTGTAGCGTAAAAGCAATGACATATTCACTCGAAAATTCGACCGAGTGTTTAATCGAACTTTTTGTTCTACATGGGCGAATATTCGTCGCTGGGTGATCATTAGATTTGTTCATGTACATTGTACTTTTAGCTGCATGAATTTCCTCACTCTATATTGTTAATATACGATACGTGTACGATTGCCGTTTTACTAATTCCAAATCTTATTCCAAATCAAAGCTTAATGTTTATTGTAGACGCATACATAACAAATTGCGATCATCACTCAAATAAAGCAATAAATCCTAAAATATTAAAATGCGGCGTGAATTTTCTGCTTATAGTTATTAACTTAACGGACGTCTATTGATCGTGAGCAGAGTAGTATCTTACAATTGATAGAAGAAAATGTCTCCCCCAACAGTATAATGAGCCATAGAATCAAAAGTATTCATCATCAGACTTGGAATTTAGTCCTTTAGTTTGATTCATCTGAATCGCACCATGAAGAACCACTTAAGCTGAGACCCCAATAACCAATAGATTGTTCCTTTGGTGCTTTGTTTAAGTACCCTGGTGGGCAGTTATTTGGGACTGGGAGATCGCTCGAGGAAATTTTGGAAGTTTGGAATTAGTGAAAATGATGAATTGAAAAATCGCATTGAACTACTAGGTGAATCAGAACAATCTCATTAATCAAGAAACAACTTTCATGAAATCATTAAAATACCCATCGTATCATCCATTCAATGACCTCATCGTCCAAGCTTACAATAGTAGAAGCTTTTTCAATTCAATGTGTTCAAATATCAAAAAATGTTTTGATGGCGATTTCATAAAGCATCAACTAATGAAACTTGTTGAAAGTTAAAGCGAGAAGGAATGCGTTAATGGTTGCAACAAACACATCAAAAAGACAGAGACATAGAAAAATGAGTGTAAATGACCGGAAACGCAAATCAGAAGGAAGAAATATTTGACTGAATTCTAAAATCTCGTCCATGATTGCCAAATGGGAAACAAATCAACAAGGATACGTAAATTCTAACGCGATGCAGATGTGAAAAAAAGAATTGTCTTGTTGACTTTGAAAAGATAATTGTGAAATACTAAAATGTCAATAATTTGACCTATTTTTGAAATTACTAGCTTTTCATTTACGCTTTTTCTATGGTCCATAATTACTTTCAATTTAAGCAGCATTCTCTAAAATTGATGATGATTGATTTATACTTGATTTGAACGTGTACTTACCAGCATTACATGCTTTGACCTGCTCCCAAATCTAAATAATCATGTCATGGTTTACTGCTGTCAAAATAATTGTGATGATAAATGAATAAGATAAATCATGCACATTAAGTATAGGAGGACAATGTGACTAAACATTCATATATCCTAGCGGAATTTGCAACTGCTGCGCAATTAGCCTATTAGAATAATTCAAAATATCTAACTTACATCCGGTGAGAATGCATGCTTAAACAAAGAGTTGAGTCAATGCTTTAGAGATGAGAGCGGCTGATGATTCCTGATGTCGGATTAAATGCGGTTATTCAGGTATGATCTCATGTTTCATCTGAGACATTTGATTATTCTATTTGCACCAGGGATGCGGAGTCGGAGTCGGAGCCGGAGTCCTATCGAATGATAGGACTCTGGACTCCGGCCTATAACTAGACCCGAAATATAATACAAACGAATTATTTCTCGTTTATTCTCGTGCATAGCTGTCACCATAGAAATTGACAACAATAAACCTCTAGAATGGAAATTAAGCTACATGCAATGCACAATAACGGCACATAAATCGCACGCATTTTCACTTAGATGCACCTGCCAACGTCTGTATCATTGGGTTAGAATCAGTCACATGAGTAAATCGAAGCTTTTAATTGGTTCTTCATGCCCCAACTTAGTTCCCCCGAATTTGCCGCGGCCTTGAGTCAATTTCAATTCTAGCGAACTTCAGATAAACAGTTTAATTCTATGCCTGTCACTATCTTGATGTCAACTTTCTCCATCAAACAAAAGTACAGAGACTGCAGTAGATGCAAAGCTTGTAATAGTTGAGGGAAATGAACCGTGATAGTGGAAAAAGGATTGTCTTTTCACTCGATGATTTAGTAGAGAAGACAAGCCTTCCTAGCCTCGCTCACACCTACGCACCACAGGTCACATCAGAGACAAAAATGAAATACTAGCTTGTTTGAGAACGTTGCCTCTTACCATCACGTGTGTGATGGCTCCTCTAAAGCGCAGATTAAAATCGAAAATGTACTCATATTTTTGGAGAAGGATGGGGGATTTTCCTGCCTGGTAGAGGCTGGAGAAAACCCATGTGAAGCACACATCAACAAAATGGGAGGAGCAGAGTCGTAAGCATCCAACTAAAAGCGACATTTGATAAACTTTCATCGAAAATGGTTGATAATTGATACAGCAATGATCACTAAATACAGGTTCAGGTAAGCATCTAATGATCTATGATGTAGGTTGACAGTTTTTTCAAAAAAAACTAGGCTTTATATACTTGCCACGCGGAGTCGGAGTCGGAGTCCTATCAACCCCCAGAGTCGGAGTCCTATCAAAAAAATGACTCCGCATCCCTGATTTGCACTAGCTATGTGCGATCTATCTCCTTCGTGACTGATATCTCTTCATACGGTACATAACACTAGAATTTGCACTGTTCTATTCGATGTGAAGAATGGCACTGAACATGTGAAGAGCTGCGACTGCATATAGTATTTTAATAGCTTTCAAATAGATTATTTTTAGTAGTTTTAAGTTAGATGGTCATTAAATAGTTTAAATATTTGTAAAATACATTACTCCTGTTGAAAGAAAACTTCTACAGGCACAATGGTGTTGCCTGACTTGATCAATGAAGAATGGATTCCGTTTGCTCCAAAAAAAGATCTGCTTTGATCTAGGATGTCCTTCTGCATAGATTGCGCATTCATCCGAAAAAAACAGTTTATCTCGCCGCAACTCGTTGTCATACTTTTGAAGTATGTTTCGACAAGCTTCAACACGAACTCCACGATATGCTTCAGATAAAAACTGTACCTTTACTGGCCTGTAAGGATGGAGTTTCATGTCATTCTTCATGACTCTATGAAGGGTTGATTTTGCCATGCCGATCTCATTAGATCTGTGACGCACTGACAACTTGGGATCGTTTTCAAGAGATTCTTTCACATTCTCAACTTCTTCTCCTCGCTCATTCGGTCTTCCATCTCTCTTCCTGTCCAAGATTGAACCAATGGAAAATAATTTGTCAGCCCATGCTGTGATAACTCTTGTATGGGGTGGTTCAAATCCATATCGCTCTCTCAACTTTGTCTTCAACTGCCTTACTGCCGTTATGCTTCTGTCACCTTCGAAATACCAGGCAGCAGCGAGAACACGATACTCAATTGTGTACCGACTAATGTCAGCCATGCCGTGAATTTATACGGTGAAATGTTTTATTCCTATGTCAATGAGCAACGCTTTGGTAACGACCAGTCAGAAGTGTCTCAATCATCTATCAATTCGAATTGAATCGATAGCAACCTCGATCTCCTTGATCACGACAATGTTAACAATATCTTGACTGGATTTAGAGTTCAAAATTATGCTATTCCGAGAGCGTGGAATACTTCGGGATAAAAGATTAATTTTGACTGATAAATCCATTCAAGATATCTATTATTGTATGCCTTCTATTGAAACCTCGAGTTTATAGCTTAATTTAGAAATCTATGGCTCCAAGTAACTACTTCTATAATCTATGGTATCAGAGAAAAGTTGCCGAAATTTAACAAAATAATATGAAGTCATTTTGAAAGATACATGTATTAATCTAGAGTATCGGTCAAAGACATAATAATCATAAAATAAATAATTGATGAGATTAAATGTATTAGTAGCAAGTCAATATGACTCTTTTGGACATTTTTCACCGACAAAAATGACCATAGAGTCCGCAAAGGCATGCAACAATTGTGCAATTGATTGAGATTATTTTTTTCTCAGTGGTAGTAACTTCTGGGACACTCTGTACACTAATTGGTGCGGATACGGGATATCGTTGGTAGTGATAGCTACAATGACATGCACGTTGAAAGTCTTTATGCAACGATTTTTCAAAATTCAGACCTTCGAGAAAGTGATTTTTGAAATAGATTGTGAATTTGACTTTCAATCAGACGAAATTCAGCCATTTTTCAGGGAAAGTGGAAAAATGATGAAATGATGAAAAGATGACATTTTATTCTTCTCCTCCAAAACGTGTGATGTAGAGCTCTCAAGGTGTTATTTCTTCGCATTCGTTTTCATGACAAGTAGAAGTATCAATTTATTTTTTCAAAGATGTGGTGCAATAATTATTTACTGATCATAATTGCTAGGTCAGTGCTGATGTGCTGATAAGCGGCTTGCACCTCGGTCGGTAGAACCACAGAATTAAATTGTTTAACCGCATCACTTTGCTAGAAGTACCAACTGATTCAAAACGATGGCACATACAGGAACCTTGCAGAGATTGGGAAAAACAGTCGTGCGTCGCTTGCGGATTGCTGTGAATTCCTTCAAAATGATTCGATCGCCACGATTCCTTCAGATTCGATGAATTCAGATCATTGAGCAAACATTTTCTCGATACTGCATGGCCCTCCGATCATTATCAAAAAAATTAGCAGGTGCATAAAAAACGGTCACAATTAACTTCTCTGTAGAACTTGACATCGACTGTGTCTCTTTGCTGTGTGATCCGGTTGATAACAGTCGCTGAAACTTAGCACAATTTACCGATTTTAATGTTGAACTGGCTGCCAATTGTTCGATTGCTATGGTATTATATCAGCAGATTGTGCCATTTCATTGGCGTTACATGTTCCAATGTTTCCTTTCTATGCAAACGGAAGAAGAAACCTGTCTCAGGCCTCAGCCACGCTGCAAGTTTTTTCCAAGCGTTTCCGAGCAAAGCGTTTTGCAGCAAATATAAAGTTATCATTACCGCAGTTGTAGACTGCCACACTGCGAGCAAAGCAAACGAGAGCGATTAATAGCTTGCGGACATATGTTTGCTCGAGACGCTCGGGACGCTCGTGTTTGCTTTGCTTTCAGTGTGGCTGATGCCTTATTCTGTGGGTAGAACACAGGCGTTGTTTACGTGGGGTCGTAGGTTCGAGTCAAACTAGCCGCACATTTTTTGCGTGACAATTTGATCCATTGTTTATTTCATTTCATTCTAGTGTCAATTAAAAGTGCTGGTGCAAAGAAATTGTCTTATGCGTGAGTGATTGCATCTGGTTCGAAGAGCCTAAAATCTTATCAAATAAGATGATGAGAAGCATTTGGTTGAATAACTGCGCTGATGAATGACAAATAATGACTGAAAGCGATGCCAAAACATGAGTAAAACTTTCTCGACAATTATGAAGGAAAAGAAGTATTATCAAAGTTGATTCTCAGGCTTACACGATGGTGATATTATTTTGAAACCAACATCCTAGATTTTGAATGCAATATTGTAGAATTAAATTTTCCTTATGGAGATTACAGCGGAAATTGTACATACAAAAATTAAGAACCAAACGATGTTTCTCAAGTTTGAAATGATAACTCAGTCTGTAAATAATGATGTCAAAGGTTTGAGAAGCTATTATTACTGCCTCTTTACAAGTAGCACAAACATAATGGACGACCATTAGTTTTATATTCTCAATGACTTCACAGGAATATCCTTTACAATTTACTTGTTTTACTATGATAATTGAGAATTTACATCAAGCTAATACAGATATCCAAAATGTACATTCAGGGACTGAATTAATAAATCAATACTCCTGAAGGATTCCAAAAACAACTTGAAAGAAAACGTACGAAGTTAATTCGATTGAACTTGGGAATAAGATAAACATAGAAAGAGTCGGGACGAAAAGACACATCCCCAAACCCATAGGGTTAAAATTGAGATCATTGAAGGTTATGCACTCCTGGACAGAAATTAAACATGACATTTTAGATTCCTTTGACATTCAATTTTCCTCTAAGACGTGTTTGCTGCATTAATGGTGACTCCTGTCGGTTATATCCTCATGTATGAAGACAGCACCTGTTTCATTTCCCACCCAAATTTAGTGTCAAGTACCTATCAAAGGAATTCATATGGACGATGGAGATCGTTTCAAAAATAAAGGTTGTAAGTTCAAGCAGAAATTTGAGATTCCATTGTTCTATTCAAAATTTCACCTTCCAGCTGTCAGTCATTCCTAGCGCAATATTCACTAAACGTCTCCGTCAAAAATCTCAGAATCGATTTTAGACATAAAGAAAAGAATAGCATACAGGTTGTATCATGAATGGATATTGCCATAAAATAAGTGAATGATTTCTGTTCAAAAAATGTTGCCATTTCAAACACGAGTATAATTCAAAGCTCATATCAAAAGACATAATCAGTAAATCAAAAATTAGTCCCTCTTGTAGGATGTAAAGTCTTTATTGGTATTTTCAGTCTGAGACTCATTCATTCGTCTGCGTGACTGTCAATGACGGCTGAAGGACTGCGCGAATGACAGTTGTATCAAGCCATCGGACAGTTGTTTCAGCACCATTTTATGAAAGGACTATTTTGCCCAGAAACCGTTTCGCACACTAATATTAGGGATGATTTACTCAAGATCCTGAAGTGCGGATTTTTAAACTGTTCTCTTGACTGCTCTACCTTTTCTCGATTCAGTCCCGGAAATGAGATTTTGTAATACCTACTGTGATCAATTCTATTTAATACCAATATAATTAACCACAATATATATATATAATATATTATATAATATATAATATAATATAATTACACCCCGCCGCCACAGGGCTCAACAATGGAGGACGTGATCTAAAGCATGTTTTTGCATCATTTTGTTTGATGAGAAATTTGGATGACTTTCAATATAGAATATACCTGTGCAAGATAAAAAATATTGACACAAAAACATATTCCAGGCTTTTATGTGTCTGTTTGGAGCTTTGATGGAATTGGTGGTCACTAATTGTGCATTGATGCATTAATACTCTGTACACATAAGCATTTAGGACACGATAAATGAATGACAAAATATTTCTAATATCAATTATTACTGCATTGTCAAAGGGACTAATACAACTGTTTTAACGCAATGTCTTCTTTAAATAAATGTTTTAAGACTACCTAGCCTTTAAACCTTGTTTTGCGCATTGTTTCAAAATATTGTCTGCAAAGTTGATCTGAACAAGCTTTATGCTCTACTTTGTGCGCACATTTGGTTGTAGAACCTTGTTTTCAAACCGTAGTTACACACATGTTTTCTTATAGCCCTGGTTTACAGTACATTTTTAAACTGCGTATTAAAACATGCTTTTAAGAAGTCAATGATTTTAAACAATCATTTAGATCCCAGTTATTGAGGTGTGAAATAGACTTGTTGATAGGTGCCTTGATGATTTGTTCACAGCGAGAAAAGTACTCCTACTGGTTATCCATGGTTTGCTACAGAGACGAATTTCAGATTGCAGGAAATTAAGTTCTCGCAGGCAATTACATGCAGTGTGACATACGCATAAGATTCGGTGAACTTGTGAGCATTTTTTAATCTCCCCGCCCCACCCAAGGCACAAAGCAGGGATGCGGAGTCCTATTATTTTGATAGGACTCCGACTCCGGAGGTTGATAGGACTCCGACTCCGGGTGGCAAGTATATAAGGCGTAGATCATGTATATAGATCATATAGACACAAGTATATACGTAGATCATTATAGGCTTACCTGAACTTATTTTAAGAGATCATTGTTGCATCAATTATCAATCATTTTCGATGAAAGTTTATCAAATGCAGCTTGAAGTTGCATGTATGCGACTCTGCTCCTTCCATCTTGCTGATGTGTGCTGCATACGGATTTTCTCCAGTCTCTACCAGGCACGAAAATCCCCATACTTCTCCAAAACATGTGAGTACATTTTCGATTGTAATATGTGCTTTGGAGGAGAAATCACACACGATCACGATTAGCGTGAGGGTAAGAGGTAATGTTCTCAAACAAACTAGTATTTCATTTTTGTCTCTGATGTGACCTTTGGTGCGTAAGTGTGATCGAGACTAGGAAGGCTTGTCTTCTCTACTAAATCACCGAGTGAAGCGACAATCCTTTTTTCACTATCATGGTTCATTCCCTCAACTATTACAAGCTTTGCATGTACTGCAGTCTCTGTACTTCTGTTTGACGGAGAAAGTTGACATCAAGACAGTGACAGGTATGCACGAGAATAAACGAGAAATAATTCGTTTGTATTATATTTCGGGTCTAGTTATAGGCCGGAGTCCGGAGTCCTATCATTTGATAAACTAGCTAGAAGTTAGAGTTAGAAGTTAGAAGCGAGATGCTAGAAGCTAAGGATGGGGCTGTCTTCATACATTCGCAACTCTCGCCAGGATAGGGTTAGCAACCTTTGGTGAGAGCGGTGATACCTCCCGAAACGGACAGACTCGAACCCTGGACTGTCTGCACTTCCGTACCGAAGTGTGGCCCCTAGCCAACTGAGCTATCCTACCACCGAAAGTGTTGTAATATCCTATCGACATTACAGACTGCTTTGTTTCACAATTTCAAAAGTTTTTTTTAAGTTGCCGACCCATTTAATGTGCTGTCCAATTGAAAGAAGCGATGCGAAATGCTGAGATAAGAAAATAACATCAAAAACAATAATAAGAAAAAAGCTAAAAAGAACAAAGAACGTGGTATATCAAAGCCTATTGTCCTTAATCCTCAACCGCATTTGCCCGACAAAAGAGAATGAAATCGTTAGAGGTTGAGAGGTACAAGCTGATGTCAGTGAAGGCGGAAGTCATCTCTAACTGACAACGACAATCATCCATTACTACGATCCATGGATATCTCATAATTGCACTAAATGATAACATTCTCCGTGAATTCTAGGTGGCACAGTGGTTAAGTGCTTGGCCTAGCGATCCCTCGGTCCAGAGGTCGAGACCCGAAAGCGTCAATGGAAGTCGTCAGAAAGGACATCCGGACTTCCTGTCAGATCACAACGCAACATATTCAAATCTGAGTATGTCAGCACCGTCCAAGCCCTAGTATGGGGAGTAGTGACGTTAAACCATCATCATTCATTCTCTGTGAATTCATCGAACTTCGTCGGTAAATCGACCGAAGTCCTCAAGAAACAAGATGCACATAAGAGCGCTTGCAAGTTACTCACATTATTGCGAAATGAAATGCATTTCATAATTCTTGTCTCTGTACTGCACAAGCATTAACTGTAAAATATGCATCTCGTGATTTTCATAGAAAATTTGAAATTCCATAATCATTGGTGCAGTAATAATTCATGTTTTGAAGGGAAACCAACATCTACAAAAATCTTTAATCATCTCATTTTGTCTTTCGCATGAATGCAACCTCGCTTGGGGACGGGAATGACAAAAATGAATTGTAACAATTTCTAGCTTTGGAACACTACAAACCCTGGGATAAGCAAGCATCCTTCGGCAAATCAGGCAGAAACCCGAAGTAAATGGACAACCTAAAAACTTCCGCATAAATTCCAATTTCATAAGAAATCAAAATATGTTCCATTCCACACGGATTAGTAGTTGTAAGTTTCAAGCATAAAGTCAAATATTAGAACTTTGAAACATAAAACATACTCTGGAGTAAGGATTCGTTGCGTATTAGTACTCTAGTGTAAATTGCAGTGTATTCGAGGTTCTTTGATCAAATCATGAACATGTTCGGGGTTAACACGCAACTTTCATTTTGCAAGTCATTATTTTCTCGTTTTTCATAATTCTTATTTACTTATACATGCAGGAACAAAATGAGAAGCAAGATATCATCGCTTTTAGAAATTATATTTTCAATTTGATTTTCAAATTCTTTTGAAACAAATTAAAGCATTTATCTAAATAGGATCCGATTTAAGATCACATTATGACTAAATTATTGAGACATTGCACAGATGCATTTCTATTCTTCTTGTGATCTTTAACCCTATTACTTCTTAGTTTACCTGTTTAAATCGATATCAAATCATTAGGTAAGTTTATTTTAAGTAAAACAATTATGCTTGCGTGTAGCAGGTCGATATAACTATCGCCTGCGTGTCTTTCAGCCTTCTCAGTAAACACATGCAAAAATACGGTTTTTTGTAATTCAACGACATTTAGTACAGCATCAGTTGTACTTAGAGGCAGTTTAACGATGTTTGCTGTCACCATAAAGCATTTGATAGCCCTTACATTTGGTCAATTTTTCAAATCTATCCAAACCAATCGGAATTAAATAGGTCTAAACTCAGTCATAATTGCTGAATTTCAAGACCCTCAAAACAGCTGTGGAGATCTCAAACTCATCAGTTACTGCTGTGAAAACTTTCCCAACAGTCCGTTTTTGCGGTTTTAACAATGAATATAATGGTAGCTTTCATTTTGAACATTGATTTATGCTGATTTTTTATGGAGACCAACCAGTCATGCACGATCATATGCGAAAACAAAATATTCACATTTTGCGATCTTCTAAAATAACCTACATGTACGAGCATGATGTAAACATCGAATGAATGAATTCCACACGCTATGCAGCATTGTGGACATGCACAAAATTATTTTTCATGTGATGGTAAAAATTTTGCAATGGGAATTTCGACACCCTCTGAGACCTGAGGGAGGTCCAGTGAACCCCCCTTGGCCTATCCACCATACTTCTATTGATTCAATTGAAATGAAATAACACATACAGATTCACTGTCAAAATGATGAATTCACATACTGTAGTCATGAGCGGTTGATATATCCTCAGCACAAAAAGTGAAATAAAAAATGTGGCTCCAGGGTCCCCTGGACCACCCCTTAGGTCTCTGAGGGTTAGTTCGTAAAAAGACCGCTTCCTTGATTCTCACTGCTCTATGATACTATTATACAAATACAACTGTGCGTGCAAAGCAGATTATGTTGGGAAAACAGAGAGGCAGTTGAAAACAGGAGTTTCGGAACAAAATGGTTAAGTGCAATAAAGACACGGTCACGTTCCTCAAAGCCAGCAGCATCAGCTACTATAAAGCATCACCAAACCTGTTCTTTCGTTTCGAATATTAGCGCATTTTAAGTGATTCGACAAATGAACGGACAATTATCACTTCATGCAGCTGAAGTCGTTGCTATTTCTTTTATGAACCTTTCTATTTGCATTCAAAAAGATACAATATATGCTGCATGTACTATGCAGGGACCTGCGAATAGGCAAATTTTGAGTCGAATCGAACCAAGTAGCTTTGCAGGTTCTTAGTATTATGTAAATAAAAATGAAGCCTCAACGTCACTACTCCCAATACTGGGGGCTTAGACGGTGCTGACACAGACTTTTCTGGAGCGTTGTGGTACTTCGTCCTGATGCCCTTCCTGCCGACTTTCGAGCCACTTTCGGGGCTCCACCTCTGGACCAAATGATCGCTAGGCCAAACACCTAACTATGGTGCCACGGAGACCTAAGTATTATGTAAATGTAATTATAAATTAATGGTAAGGTCTTTATTTGCATCAACTGTCTAATCTTCATGCAATTTCACTTAACTTTGTACTACTGATGTGTTCCATTGTAATTCTTTGAGCCGTTCGCAGCGTGGCCATTGTGGAACAAAATAAATAACCTTCAAGATGCATATTTGATAATTATATAAAGTTGAAACTATGAGAACATTCAAGCATCGAGTGGTCTATATTAATTGGAGCTCAAAGTCAGCGTGACAACAATGAACTTTTTTATGATCTCCAATTTTGATGAAGTCTGAATGTTACACGTAACTGAAATAGTTCATAATGATGCAAGCATGTATAAAGCTACAATAGGACACATATAAAATCATGCCACTACAAGTCAAATGTCTAAAGAAAAAAAGAGTACGTGTATATTAATATGTAGCCAGTTGCAATTCTTGGATTCTTGTAGAAAAGCACAGCAAACTGCATTAGGAAATTATCCTACACCTGAATCAGGACCAAACATTGTTCGCTACGACTACAAAATCCCCAACAATATTCACCGCGAAACCTCCCTTCCCAATGCCACTTGACAAAACCTCCAGCGACTCTATTGAAAGGCAAAAATGATAGCCAGATATTCAAATGCGAGACAGCAATTTTCCAAGTTTGAAAGTAGATACTTTATATAATCATGATATTTATGAAACTTTACCAATAATTCCAAAACTTACATGCATTACGCATGGAGTTTTTTTTCGCACATAGGATAACATTCAACATTTCTTACAAATTGAGGAGATCACATATGTCAATCTCAGTTTCGTCACCACGATTGCTCCACTGGTCATCATCTCAGGCAGTGTGATCAACAGTCATTAGCACTTCTGGATGCGAGTGATAGATGCGGTTTCTTTTTTGATGCAACAGCCTTGTACTAAGCTTCAATCCGAACTCTTTATAAATCACTAGACACTGACATCTTAGGTATTTTCGTCATTTTAGGTTTTTATAGGTGAATAATTTTACAAATTCAGATTATTTATTTAGGTGAATAAAAAATCCATTAAAAAATCTAGATTAATTGAGAGCAATGGTATTTTTTTCATTTTTATGAATTGTGCTTTTTTCGGTAACTAATTTGTAAGCAAATACCGCAACAATAATCTACGTATAAGTTTAAAAAAGGAATTAGGGAAAAGAAAATGACAAGTAAGTCCTAGATTAAATCGCGATTCGGAACGATTTTATTTCAATCTATGACAACTGCACAGATCAAGCATTAACAACTAAGTATACGTGTATATGTTTCAAAATGTATACTGACAATTTAATTGTACAATTAAGAATGTGTCAAACAGATCAAAATTACTCGTATTTCAAATGCAAAATAAACTCTATAAATGTATATAAAAGAATTAGAAACTATGACCAGAAACATGTGGCACTGCCCAGAACCACTCATCAATGTCTTCATTATTCCAATTATAAAAGTAATTCGTTACCACGATTTTCTCAATGTTTTCCAATGTGAGTCGATGTAGATGAGTTAATCAAATAGCAAGTTTTTGTCGTATTGACAATATTTAGGTGATTTAGGTTTTTTTTACTTTTTCCGGAATTTAGGTAAAAAATTCATTTTAGGTGATTCACCTAAATTGTCGCTGTCTATAAATCACTAGCCCATGCATATTCCAACGATTTTATTACCGATCTAAATATCCAGATTGCTTTCGGCATCAACACTAACAGTAATCTTCCAAATGAAGAGATATTAATTATAATTTCACATTAACACTCAGTAGCACTGATGGTCACGATCAGACAGTTCCGAATGCCCAAAATAATAATATATCAAGTAATATTTCAAATTGAAATCATGTGAGTGTTTGCTCGCTCTTTAAAATCAGTGTCTATGCAGGATTCTTCAAATTAAATCAGTTCTGCAGAACATTATCGTAAAAATGCTCATTAACATTTTCCAAGACTTACATGTAGGTCATTTTTCCTTGTGAGCATAAACTACTTGTAATATGTAATATACAATTTACAAAACACCAGTAGGGAAACAACAAAATCTTGCAAAAGGCCTTCGCTGTGGCCTTAGGGTAGAGTGTTCATTCTGCTTCCGGGAGACTTTGGTTCACACCCAGTTCGGGTCAAACGTAGAAGGTCATGCATATCCTAAGAGGACTCTACGAAACTCAGAATCCATGGGGACTTTGTCTGGTGGAGGAGGGTTCTGAATTATCCACAGTATCCACAAATTCTGTTTTTCATAAATAAAAAGATAAATGAACGTTGTTTATACTCGGAAGCACATTAGGCACCAGATTGTTTATCTACAGTTGACTAGAATGGAAATTGACTCAAGGTCGCGGCACATCCGGGGGAACTAAGGTGGGGCATGAAACACCAATGAAAAGCTAGGAACTGCACATGTGACTTCTTCTAGCCCAATGGTTTAGCCGTTGACAAGTGTATCCAAGCGAAAATGCGTGCGATTTTTGTGCCACTATTATGTATTGCATGAAGCTTTACTTCCATTCTAGAAGTTTATTGTTATCAATTTCTATGTTAGGCACGAAGCCTTTCTTCCATGTGGCCGAGTTGTCATTTGCCACTCTCATTCTTTTTCGTGCTGAGTGTTTAGCAAGAATGCAGAGTGTACCTATTTTAAAAGTCTTAAATTTGACCCGACCAAGATTTGAACCAAGGTCTCCCGGACGCAGAGCGAACACTCTACCACAAGGCCACAGCGCCGGTGACCCAATCATAGATTCCAATCTGCTTTATAGGCAAAGAAAATATGAGGTTTCAAGATATTGTGACAGCACCGAGAATGCTATAAACTTAGTGAATAATTATTGATTTGCTATTCACTTCAGACTCTAACGAATGGTAGCAGAAAATTGTCCTACATTGTTATTTGAAGCTACATGACAGACATTAAAAGTTAATGAACTCAATCAGCTTTTCTATCCCTCTGTTCAATGTTGTCAAGTTTGCATTCGTCTCTTGAGGATACATGAATAGACAAACATCAACTACAACCAAAATTGACTTCAGATATTGTTTTACCAACGTCGTCCTCTCCAAACAGGAATAGGAATCTTTAAAGATGGATAACATGATTTCTTCAGTCACCACTGTGTCGTATACAGGGAGAACCATGTATTTCTTCAGATGTTCGTTGTCTGTATTAGGTCACTAGAGACGTGATCAGGACCGAAGCTAAGGTCGGAACTAGTGGCCTCATACAGACATCGAATATCTGAAGAAACCTGTGATTTCCCTTTACACGACACTATAATTGGAATGATTGTTCAAGTCGACAAATTGTCTTAACATTTAAATGCTGGCCACTCTTGGTTTTTTTGTTGAATTGTGCTTCAAATTCAATGACTAGCCAATTGTTGTGAAAATTAATTGAATTTTCATTGAATTTTTCATTTCAATTGAATTCATTGCATTACAATGAATATATTTGTGAATGTTTGATAATTTCATATATCAGTAAAACTCTGGTGCTAATGACGAGTGCATTGTAGACAGGATAGGAGCCATTTATTAAAATTCTTACATCGCTTGTTATTAATTCTAATTAACTTTTACTCGCGAAGAATTTAATAAAATGTCGAGCCAAGTGCGTAAATCATATTCATGTTCACCTCTCAGGCATCATTCATTGACGGACACACTTCTTGTTTTTAAGATGTATTGCCTTGCACTTTTCGCATTCTATCTTTTAAGCAACTCATTCATGTTTACATCTACACATTCTCCCACTCTTAGGTGGATCATGCCATTAGTATCATCGGACATTTAATTTCCAAAGGATCTAAATTTTGCAATACTATATGTTTACTTTTCAATCATCCTACTTGCTTTGATTGCCATTTCTACTAACCCGATTCTGTCTATCACTTTTTTAAGATATTTCTGCAAGTTCGATCCTAAATTGTTGCGAAAAAAACGGAATTGCATTGATATCTTTCTTTCTCTGTTTTAAGAATTTTCAGTATTACTGATTTTCTGAGTTTTCTTGTTAGTTGTCTTTTTCCAGAATCATCGTATTTTAAAGGTCTTTCATACGTCCATATGCACATTGTTCCACCCGCGAATTCAGTGAACACATAGATATCGAAGAGTACATGAGTAATTCATGACTTCGAGAGCATTTTTGGAGGGAAAGTTCCAGACCGCAAATGAACACGGACGAATCCTGACCTGTGGGTTAGGATGACCTCTACGGCCTCTCCGTAGAGGAAGTGCATGAGTTCTGCTATTTGGGTGATGTGCATGCTGCGATGCATGAGCAGAGAAGGCGGCGGGGTCCAGAATTTCGGCAGCATGGTTGAAGTGGAGGGATCTTAGCAGCCTGCTGTGCAATAAAGACATCCCAATAATGTGTAGAGCGAAAGTGTACGAAACGTGTGTGCGATCAGTACTAATATACGGAGCGGAAACCTGGCCGTTGACTCAGCAACAAAGAAGCCGACTTAAAGTGTGTGACCAGAGGATGCTGCGCTACATGATGAAGATCAAATGGAGAGACCGGGTCACTAATGACGATGTAATGGGAATGTGCGGGCTGACACACCTGAGGAACCGAATTCAACAGAGGAGGCTTCGATGGTTTGGTCATGTATGGAGAGCGGAAGAGAAGGTCATCGGGAGAGTGGAATCCATGAAGGTGGAGGGAAAGCGCCCAGTTGGAAGACCAAAGAAATCATGGCGAAACTGCGTTCAAGAAGACCTGGATGCCCGCAACATCAGCGAGCACCTTGCCCAAAATCGGGACCAGTGGAAGCGAGCCATCAAACTCCATCCAACCTCAAGCAATGGGACAAGAAGGACGTAAAACGATAAGTGAAGTGAAGTGAATCCTGACCTGTGGGTCAAACTAGGCGATATACGTGCACATACATCGAATGCGCATGATTTCCCTATAAGAGGTATTTCAACTAACTCTCAAACTGAGTTGAAATTGCTTTGCTATTTCCAGTATCAATCAATATAATGCTTTGATTAGTAGCAAATAAGCTGTTTGATTAATCAAAAGACAAAGTATCAATTGATTAATAATTTAATTGTATGCGAATAATCTTTTGTATGTAACGAAATTCCCATTCCTAAGTTAAGTTCGCAAAAGACTGTCAAGACTGGAAGACTAAGATTACAAGACACGGCAACTGTAGTATATTGAAACGATGATACTACGCGGCAGTGTTGGATTTGAGCTTAATTGCAGTAAGGGTGAAGTTTTCGACCGGCAGTCTTTGGGTCAACAAACGTCCTAACCAAGGTTGGAAAAAGTGATGATCAAAAGGAAATAAACATCGATTATTATAGCACCACTCTCATCATCGCACTTTGAACACCCGCGAATAATTTTGAAAATAACTAACCATAAATGGAATAAGGAGAAGATGGGCCTATTTGATGCTTGAAAGGGACTCTCCAATGCATGCATTTGATGCTACAGGCATTTAGTCAAATAACGATTCAAATAAGGTCCGCAGATGCCTTTGTGAATCACAAATTTATAGTAGGTCTACGCATGTGAAGATCACAATACATATTCTGCAGATGACCATTCTGCAATTTATTGCAGATAGACCTATAATAAATTCACAAATATCGGACTCTTATCAATATTCATAGAGTGAAAGGTAAATTATGTTCCTCAACCTGATTTTGTGGATTGTGAAGAATTTTACTGCATTAATATGAATCAAATGCCATGTGTGCGTTGTCGACAATATCTTGAAAGAAGCTGTGCAGCATTTTGGATTCCACTCTTTTTGTGATGGCTTCGTTACCTTTAATTATTACATTAAGCATTTTCTGTTTCTCGAATACATTTTCATCTTTCTGAACAAAGGAAATTAATTATTGATGATTAGACAATTAATTATATGAAGAATCGTGAGGAAATTAGGCCTACACCTGTCAATGTTGCTCATATTCACAAAAATAATAAATTTATGTTCAATCAATCTGGTTGCGGCAATGTAAGGCCTATCTACCGGAAATATTCTTCCCCCTCGGGAAGGAGGGCATATCTTCACTACCGCGGATGAGACGAGGCAGTGCAGGGGAACTTCTCCACTTTCCCTCCCCTCAAATCCAACACTGCTACGCGGTACGTAGGTCTCAACTGTACCCTGTGCACATAGGCATACCGGCCTTTCAAATGAAAGAGATTACACGCCTAGAGATTACAATCGCAACTAAAATGTCGAAAATTTCAATGTTTCATGGAGGGGGAAGGAGCGGGCCGGGTCGCAAGCACACAGAGCAGTGAGATTGAAATCAATTCAAGTAGGCTATGTAAATATCTCCATGATACGACCGAAACAAGCCGAGTCCAGACTGCTACGACATCGGGTCGGGATGATTTTAAGGCTGCTACTACTATGGTTGTCAGGTAACGGCAAAAGGGGATTGACACTTTTAGATACAAAACAGGGTCAACCGGACATTACATAACTTTCTAGTGCGTCTGACAGGAATCCGCCACATGTTTTGGACAATTCAAGGAGAAGATATGTGCCACAACGCACACTACCACGATGCGTTTCACAGCTGTAGATAATACTTACATTGTAAACGGGAGATTAATACAGTCGAACCTCTGCATAGTGAACCTCTACAAAGTGAATATCTCCTCATAGTGAATGTAATTTTTGATCCCAGCAGAAATGGTATACTTTGCGCTTGTTGCATGTCTCTAAATAGTGAAACTCTTCATAGTGGGCATATCATTTAGTCCCTTTGTTGTCTCAACCTCTAGATAATGAATATTTTACATCAAGTATGTATTGATCTTTAATTATACTTTGTAATTAATACGCATCCCATGTACGTGCACTACTTTTATTGAACGTGACCATGCTTACCGGTGGTAAGCGAAATGCATCGTAATTTGGCATAACTTGCGTTTTTCACAACCGAACATCTGTTTTACCTTAGCTCCACAACTTAAATCATATTCATGGAACAGGGTTTATTCAAATATTCAAACACTACCTTTATTGAGGCGAGCAGTCGATGATACTTATTACTCTAAAACTTCTTAAGTTGTTAAAGTCTATGAGTCTGCAATCTAAATTTAAATACAAATCAATAATTAATGTGGCTAATAGCTTCAAGTTTACGTGCGTTTTGAAGCGTACCGACTGTTGCGTCAGATCAGGGAATTCCTTGAAAGGAAAAGTGACCTTGCAGCTTGATCAACAAGCTTTTGATCGAGTAGAAAACATGATTGCTTATGTTGACGAGCGACGTTCTGTACAGACTCGTATTGACACTGACAGTTATTTCCATCGTTCACAATAAATTATGTATGTAGCTTATACTGTATACAGTACTGATTATTTTATAGAAGTTACATTTTGCATCTTGAGTTTACATGACACTGTGATACAATGCACTATTACAGGCAATTACCCCTATAAAATTTGTTTTCTAAATACTTGTATTTGTTTTAATTATTTTGTATGATTGTTTTGATTTAAATAAATGTTCTCACTTTAAAACCAATATTACATCAAATTTCAGAAAACCTCCCTATAGTGAACTCTCCTCATAGTGAATTTTTTAACTGGTCCATTAAAATTCACCATGTAGAGGTTCGACTGTAAATCAATTCCATACGTTCCAAAAAAATAGTATTTCGAAGTGACACCTTCAGTTAATTGGAAATTCAAGCAGATAAGATATTACGAAAAACTATGTTTTCATTGAATTGTCAGAAAATATAATCGCTGGCCTTGGAGATGCCTGTTACAGGATTAATTGGGTCATCATTAAGTGCATGGCCTCATCATGGAAGTGCGCACATGCGCAATAATTTTTCGAGCAAGGAGTCCCTTAACTGTTGCATACTATGCAGGCAGTTTGGGTCAATTCTGTGGATAAGTAAGGTGTCATCAGTATACTTGATGATTGTGATGATTGATGATTGTGGTCAGTAGATTCAGGGTCAATAAAATCTGCAGTATATGAAATGAAGAGAAGAGGACCAATTATTGATCTCTGAGGCACTTCACTCTTTACTTGGACGAATATGCTAGCATAATTACCGAAACGAACATAATACGATCACTCAAGTATGAAGTCACCCCATCAATGAACTCAAATAGCAAACTTCGAGTGAGCAACTTTTCCAATTTATATTTGATGAGAAATGGCATCAAATGCAGGTAAAACCAGGGAAAGGAAAAAACACCAGAAGTTTCTATAGATTCCAGTTTCCTTTTAATGCAATCATTCGTATGATTCAAATTGCATGATGTTAATCAATCCTGAAAAGACCTCTTTACACTCCAAATGCAGCCAATTAAAGCAATAACCATAGTCTATACATAGCAACCCACACGTACAATACACATGTAATATGCAAAGCATTTCCAGATTCAACTAACCACCATAGATACAGCTTTATCCTTAAAGTAAAAATGAAGCTAATTGAGTCATTGAAGAACAAATACCGTATTTTTCCGTGGATAATGCGCAATTTTTTTTCGAAAATTCAGTATAAAGTTTGGGATGCGTATTATACATGGTAACAGCGAAAGATAAAATTTTGCTTATAGACTTTTATGACTTCATTACCGTAGAGAGATGGAAAACAATGAATAGGGTAGTCTATTCATCAAAAAACAATCAACGGTACAAAACAAAGATTTTAACAGTCTGATGTTAGAGTCAAACGAAACGTCAAGTCAAGTCACTATACGGGCACTGTCCCATGTGTTTTCTGGGTTTTTTTATTATGACTAGACGCGACAAGTATTTCCTATTGTGCGATACATCTCAGCTAAATTTTACGTGAGTTTGGGGTGCGTTTTATACATGCTAACAAGCATTTCCCACAGTTTTTGCTACTGAGTTTAGGGTGCACACTATACATGGGGCGTATTATACACGGAAAAATGCGGTAGCTCATGCATTGAATTCTAAATCTATTCTTAAACTATCAAAGTCCGAAATATGTTTTCACTAAAATAAAACTATTCCAAGAGATCTTGTTTCTAGGGTAAACCTGAAGAAACCAAATCGCAGATCAAGTCAAGTCATGGTATTTAAATTCAGCATTCATGTTTAAGAAGCAGTAGCAAAGAATGGCAACGAAGCTGAATTAACAATTACATCAAAATTTAATATTTCAATCAATCCATTCATACATATTATCAATGAACCGATAACACACAATAGGGAAAGTAAAACCATGACGCTAAATAGATCGGCACAAAATTCTTGAAAATTGGATGCGTTTCTACTCGATTTAACTTAATTTTACTTTATTGAATTTTTGATACACGAGTTGACTATTATAGAAGGTCATTCAATAAAAATAGACCAGTTGTGCAGAATGAAATTAACACAGCTCCGATATCAGATCAAGAGACTTTCGGTACTTCTTATGCTTTCAGCTCTTGAGATTACGGAGGTGTATTGGATCCCCACTGAGCCTCTTTCCGTAGAACAACAGTTTATGACGGAAACATGGAGAGGCGCCCCGCTGAGTCATGCGAAGTCACCACAGGATTCACTCAAAAGTCCTTGCTGGACGAATTGTTCATTTTATAATCGTTGACCTATAGTTTACCTCTTTAAGAAGATTTGCAGGCAGGAATTAACACAACTTAATCAGCCTGAGACTGTGTCGTAACAAATATTATTTTAATTTTCCAGCAGTGATTGCCAACTTGATGTTCTATAAAACTCAAACCTGGTCTGCAATAATCCAATTTGCAGTTTCCAAAATGAAAAATGAAACATAAGTCAACATAGAGGCATTTTGGTAAAGCTTATAACCACCCAATGTGACATTATTAGTATCAAAAGTAAATAATCGATTGATTGTTAATGAAGAGGAAATAGTTTGAGACAGTTCAATGCAAACACGGACAAGCATTAATTTAAAAATATAAACATAAATTATTTTCTCAGTGGATTAGATGATGATCCAATTACCTCATTACGCAGTGCGACCAAAATGCAAGAAAGAATTTGATCAGAACGTCAAAGACTTTCTCGCATAGCCTACTTTTCGATGTTAAGGGCAGCGATGATATCCTTTTCCAAGTGGAATATTGGTGATAAAAATGCCGAGGGGGAGTATGCGTGAGCATGTTAATGATTCAAATCAACATATGGATAGAAATTTGCTTAAGCTAGCCAAGGGAATTATAGAGTATCACACGTGTTGTTGGGTTATATTCAGAGCTGCCACGATTTTCAAGAGATAAAAGTCCAGAGCTCCATTTATTGATATTTTGAAAAATCTCCGACATACTGTTTAGATTCTCAGCTTCTGAAGATGGTCTAAGAGGAGGCCGAAATCAATAAAGCGAGTAAAAATAATTTGCAGTGTAATTTGACTTTTCAAACATTTGAATTCAAATTCAAAATGTCTTGAAACTTGAAAAATATGTCCGACTCCACGTCCACGTCCAAAACATTGTGTAAGTCATTTTGACCTCTCTGAACAAAACCAATTGCTTTTCGCTGAAGGCTTTTGCACCATTCCATTTTTTGCAAATTCAAAAGCCCTCAGCGAAGATTAACAGTTTTTGTTTAACGTTTTATGTCACATTTAACGCAACTACACAAGGGGAAGGAGAAATTTTATATTCTAAAATCTTGCTTTTGAAATAGACTCTGTGGTAGCACCAGAAAGCATTAATAAAAGGCAGTCATTGATGCACTTACCTCAACATGTTTTCTCAGGCTTTCAGGTATAATTAGCTGTCATTGCTGAAAATCAAAATATTACTCAATCGATACTGACAATGTATTTCAATGAATGATTACATAAGCAGGATCCCGTGACCTCTGACGCTCACATGTTCACATACGCCATAAGATAGCAAAGCTGATTTTGTTATGTAGAAGTCAAAGTCTACTTAATATACGATATATGTCATTAACAATAAAGAATATTCTATTGATGTATTTATAAATTTAGATAAGAAACAACGCTAAGCAAGGGAAATAGGCTCTTATTAATCTTCTTTTTTCTTTCATTGTTTTCTCTTTGAGTGTTTATTTGTTGTCAATATTGCATTGCTTAATGATTTTGTTGTCACTCCAATGTTTTCCGACATTATACAAAATCAGTGCCACCTCCCAAGCTGGCGTCATCATAAACAGCTGTATAAAAGAATGGGGTTGAAAGTCCCGTCAAATTAGGAGAACTAGCGCACACCTAGCCATCAGCTTTGAAGGGTAAAAGGCTATCTAAAAAGGTCTACTAAAATTGTAGCAAGGGTAAATTGTGCATATTGAGGGTAACATGCCATATATGCTAACCATTCGTGAGAGATTATCTAACCATGCTATAAATCATTGGCACCTCAGACCTTTGAGGTGTTGGTGCAACAAAATCAGCCTGTTTGACACATTTTCATACCATAAACCAGCAGGATCAACTCAAAAAGCGTTTTTTGACAACGGCAGGCCTGATTGCATCATAATGCTAATTTCAGTCTTATATGCATGCAAAAGTCATACAATGAAATGAATGCTCCGAGCACGTTAAATAAGTGCACGTTAAAGCTCTTTTTTAAGGTTCGTGACAAATAATCCCATAAAAACTTGACTATAGAAGTTGATTGAAGGTCTCTTGCCACAGTCGTGCACTGTCATTATCTAAAACTGGATTTTCAATTTCACAGCAAATTTCTGACATCATTTCTGGTTCTAAAGGTCGATAATTTGTGGCTGGTGTTGTCATGCATATTCTGTCTTACAAAGTGCCATAAGTCATGAATTTCAGGCTCACAAAAGGTCATGGGAACATTAGGCGACATTACATGATTATCTCACATTCGCAGCAATTAATTGGCATCAGATATAGCGCTAATTAATGTCAAGTGGCGATTTGATTCAATTTCAAGACAAATGAAACGTCATGAGCTCATGAGAAAATGCTAGATGAAGGATAAGGGTATTTGTGAGGCGCCCACAAATATTGAATTTGCCCATTTTGATGACAAATTGATAAATAGAGTACGGAAAGTTGAATAAAGTACATTATGTTGTTATACGCGGCATCACTGAATTATCTAATTTATATTGACCCAAATCATGGTTGAGTTGCGTATCACAAATCTTTTGACGTTTGTTAAATCAGAAACTCATTCCGCAAACAATGGTGAACTAATTTGGATTGTTACGGCTTTGTTTAACTCATTACAGCGAAGTGAAGTGCATCCTCTATTCCTTGTGCTCTTGCTCTGCTCTGTGCAACATTCAACTTCGAAATATTTTGACTGCAGCTGGTAATGAAACTCGTCTGATGAATGGAGATTAAGCAATGCATGATATACAAAATGTAGGTGTAAAAAAACGCTGTCTGCATGAGGAGAACGCAAATACTTGTGAGTTTTCCATGAAATAAGTCTTTGCTATTTTACTAGCAAGTCTCAGGAATTCATAGACAAGGAATGAAGTAATAAGAACGGTAAAACACAGTTATAAACGCTATACTAAGATATTTCACTTACGTATTTTGTTGACCAAAACTAGATTTGCATTGTAATTGTAAATGAAATTACAACTGCTTCAATTAGCAATTGCAAACAATAACACATTTAGATATGTAATTGAGAAGTAATTGCGACTACTTTGCAGACAGCTGTGTTGAATATTCATTCAACACGCAGTTTAAATTGCTTAACTCTCCTCGTCGATGTTGAGCTACAATGCTTGGATAAGTATCGGCCGAGTACAACTAGCAGACGAGGCGGTATTTTTTCAAATAATTTTACGACGATTATTGTTAAAATCTACAATAAGTATAGGCAATCGCAAAGTAATTGAAGTGCAATTGAAGAAAAACGGAGAAATTTGTGATAATAATCAATTACATTCTTGAGCAAGTAATTTGTGATTATTTGGTAACAATTTTGTTACCTAGGTGACATGATTAGACAATCAGGTGTTTGCAAGGATGGAATCGTGATGAAAGTGCGGTCTGCTTGGAAAAAGTTTTGAGAGTTTTTACATATTCTTAAAGACAAGGGTATTCCCTTCAGAACTCGTGGAAGTTTTTATGGCATGTGTGTCCATAGTATGGTGCTCTACGCCACCGAAACTTGGCCGCGCATCAACGAGGATGTAGACCGCTTCATCCGTAATTACAAAGCTATTGTGAGGTGGATCTCTTTGTGGTGACTTGCATGAGGCTCGGCATTCGTAGGATCCAAGACTGAAGATTTCACGTGCTGCGAAATGGTCACGTGCAGCAGCGAATAGTCACGTGCCGTCACGTGCACCGAATGGTCACGTGTAGCGTATGTCCAAAGATGATCTTGTCCTTTTAAGTCCCTGGAAAGAATCAACGAGGTCGCCCCAATAAGATATGACGCCCCATGACGGCATCAAGGACTTATCTTCGTATGCGAAAGATAAATCTTCATAACATCAATCCAGCTAAGACCGAACAGTTTGAGGAAATGCCATCAAGGTGGAGAAGCATTCGATGGTGTCCAATCATCGCAATGCGGAGAAAGAAGACGTGGACTGAGTGCGAGTGAATAGTTCTACTGAGTAATTGAAACAAGTCTGACAAAAACGAAGACAAATATTGAAACAAAACGCAAAGACATGAAGAGCTATGACTATTAAGAATCTTCGTTTTCATTTGTTTCTAGTCAACCAAGATACATGCAAAAAGACTTTTCTATTTCCCAAGCCGGTATCATTCATTACTATCAAGAAATTCACAATTCTTCATAGCGCCTATTGTGAATCTCCATTCACGTTTTGTCCAACTATATTTGCAAATTAGCTAATGCCCGACGGTTAACCGAAAACCAAACCGAAAGCGTGGTTTTTCAGAAAAGCCTACACCGACCGAAAAAATCAGAAAACGGAGTCGATTTCGGTTTTCTTTTGCATCTTTAGTTACAATGTTCAATTTTCTAGCACATATATTTGATATAACATTGGATTCATGCCTACCTTTGAATGGGACTTTTTGGTTAAAATAAAATTTTATGTGTTTTCTCTGATCAACTGAAAACCACGAAGTCTAGAGCCATACTTTTTGACATGAAATGCTTTCAGGGAATTTCTCCTCATATGTACGTGGTATTATCATGCCTCTGATAGGCGATGTATACTAGAATGTGGTTCAATGTGAATAAAGTGGGCCAACATGTTGGTTGGTGTTCGCCGACAGTAGGATGCTTGCCAAATCTGAATATGTGTAGCTTCATAGATAAATATTCATGACAGAAATGATAAGAAATGACCTGAAGACATTCCATGTCAAAAATTATGGCGCTAGATTTAGTATTTATCTCTTACTCAGAGAATTCACAGAAATCTCATTTTTGCCAAACTCTTCATTTCATAAGAGAAAACAAAGAAAATTTCATTTCAACCAAAAGCTGCAATTTGTGTCACATTGGATTAACTTTTTTTCTTTGATCCTATCTGACAAGAAGAGGAACTAACTAGAACTCGAAGACGCGCAGAATCGTAGTAGGTAGAGTGTACATCATTCTGTGAAAGTCCAATTTTCAGCCTCGTTCCCTGCAGAAACTCGTTCTGGCTGCCGGGCAACAGACTGACCTAGCTTCAATGTGATTGATTTTATCTAATCTATCACTGCTGCTGTTGCTCGACATCCATGGGTCTACCGGTTCGATTCAACGAGCCGAATTCTGATTAATGATGCATCGTGGTTAAAGAGGATGCGGCTGATTGAAAAAACCCTATACTGTGGCTAGAATGTCCTTATTGTTATAATCAGATTCTGGTTCGGTTGACCGAAATGTTACCATCTGATTAACCAATTCATACATATTGTTCCCTTTAACACTAGGTGACATGCCACGCTCAATCACGCGTGAACCACGCGTAATTACACATGACCCCAAACATACGTGACTATGCGGGATATTGCTGCAATATAAGTTATATAAGTTAGTATAGTTGGCAGTCCTGTTATATAGACTTTGCGTCTCATGTGTCTGCATGTATCAGAGGCTAAACAATGTGATAGGACCTCAATTTCATGCTCAGGGAAGACAGAACATGCTTAGCGGTTCATCCGTGGTTCAAGCGGCAGCGCAGACAACCGTAGACGACGCGCAAACTATAAACGCTCGCCCGCGCGTATTCATAAACATTTCCCATGTTTTAACAGCATCAGATCAAGTGATTTCTGACTCTTAGTGCAGCGCGTATGTACGCGGGTAGAAGAAGAGAATGTCCTTAACCACGGATGTTTGGGGTGTTCCGTAATTACGCGTGGCATGTCACCTAGTGAAGCAACATTTTGCCCAGCATTTTGAGGGACAACATTGCGACCAAAACGGCAAAAATGTGTAACCACAAGAAGCAGGGATCAATGCGATTCTAATGGCACCACGATTCTAGTGCGATACCTAGAACGCCCACAAATTGCATCTGAAATCTTTCATTTTTTTAAAACAAATAATAATTTTGAAAATCAATTCAGCCATTAATAGGTTAAACGAATGTTTGAAACGACTTATTGTATATTGTACAATTTTACACTTCAATTGTCCCACTTACTTGAAGTCTTTGCGTCTGTAAAAATCTGCTTTAACTTAACCTACAATGTACGTATTGTGTTCCATTCATTGTCATTTTCCACAAAGCTAATTTGAATCCGGAATCCAATTATCAATGTAAAGATGTGAACTTGCCATCTCTAAAATTCACTTGTCTTGATGATGCGACTTAAATGCGATTATAACGATGTCGTGAAATATTGGCTGATAATGAAATCAAATTGGAACACTTCTTGTTTTGTAATTAAGACCGACTTGATTTATTACCAACATCTATTCTATTTTGATACTCGCATGCATCTATAAAATACGAGTATTATCTACTTGTATGTCAAGAATTCATGTTATTATTAACTAATTTATGCTCCAATAGCCTGCACTGTAAACTGTATGGCACTAACTTAGGCACGAAGCCGAAATTTCGTGCTAGTTAGTGCCTTTCTAGTGCCTCGAGGCACCAGTAGGCGCCACTAGGCACCAAACCAAGTATTTGTTTATCCAATGAAATCGAAGGAAAAATCAATGGGCACGAACTCGTCACTATGAACTTCGTGCCTACTCGTGCCTTGTGTTGGTTAGAATTGATGCCTAAATTTCGTGCCTAATTCAAGCTAAATTTCGTGCCCTGGAGTTTACAGTGTATACAATGAATACACTATCACAGATATTGAAATCATTATTTTACACATTATTTTCACACTGGCGCATGAATTATTGTTGTATTCGCAATTTTTATACATTAAAACTGCCCTAAAACTAATAATCAGGCCTTCTAATTCCAATTAGATTCATTTGTTATAAATGCAGCACACGTAGCTCCACAAGTAGGTGAACACCACTTAGAAGATTATGAACATTGATAAAGTAAGAATATCCTGTGGGAAATGCATTCTACGAGTATTTATTCGTTTATCTCCCCATGGGTCCCAACACACTGGGGTGGGGCAAAACCATTACAAATAACGAAATATATTGTCAATAACAGTAGTTGGCTACATTTAGTATTACGTCCATTTCTCAATTCTCCTCCGTTCCACTCTGTCCAGCGCGATCTTCTCCTCTCGGTGATGGCCTTTCTCTCCTTCACGTCATTGGCTACAGTCCTTCCACCGCATCCTTGGGCGCCAGTGTTGTCTCCTAGCTTCCATTTGCATAGCCTCAGCCTTCTTTGATAGCCTCTCGTCCTCCATTCTCTGCAGAGATCGGAAATGATAAAATTATGTCATTTTATTCTGAGGAAAAATGATATCATTTTCTTTTTGAAAAATGATATAAAATGATATCATCAAAAATTTTTGTTCCATTACACTTTATAATCATAGGTTCATCGCATTTTGTATTGAAGCAAATTTAGTCTATTTCGTTTGTTCTACCCATGTCCTTCCGCACTGGTTGATTTGTGTAGCGAAAAGCAACAGGCTATTGTCTGTCAACCTGTCCATCACACAAATTGTCAAACAACTCATTAATAGCACTGTCTTGATGTTTTTCAAGTCTTGACTGTAATGTAAATATTTTTAGCCTTTTTTCGTACTTTAGATACTGTTGGCCTAACCAATTGCATTTTGTAGGCGTATTTGTAATTCGAGTGTATAAAGCTTGAATCAAAACTTGCGATGTCTGATGTAGAGGCCATAGGCCCTACCTAACTTTTGATATACAATAACCTTTGTATGACTAAACTGCTTTTCTTCAGTCTTCCATTATTTGGAATATATCGATGCTGCATGCAATCTAATTTCAATTTCATTGCTAATAGCAGTAAAAGTAGCATGGTAGGTCCTAGCAGTGTCAATCTAAAAATTCGTATGACTCGATCTATTTGTGGTGTAGGTCTTCGTATGTTTCTGTAAAAATTGTATATTTTCATTATAAAGAATATAATGATTTCATTTTGTATCATTTTAAAAACATCATGATATCATTGCCAATCATAGATTCTCTGTACATGACCTGCCCCCCTAAATCGATTGTCTTTCATCTTCCTTGTTATCGTCTTCTACGGTCCCACTCCTCGCCTCAAATCATTCATACTTCTTACTTCGATCCTCCAAACCCCGAATATTCTCCTTATCCAATATCATACTACTTCACTAAAAAGGTGGACAGTCTTGGATCTTATCTAGAGGTGTAATCAAGCTCTCCTGATAACGCCCTAGATAGTGCGCCCTGACGAATTAGCTCCTCTGAAAAGAGGCAGTCATTTGAATTCCCAAATTACAGATGGTTGACTTTCAATCCAAGTATTACAAACTGTCGGCCATCAAAATTGGTTGACCAAGACTGACGTAGAGACTTAATTGGATTACCAAAGATACAAATCTTCAAACGCTGAAGCCTTTCTCTCCAGGCCCACCTAAACATCGTTATCTGAAGTTCTCGGTCTTGTTTTAAACTTGAATGTCTAAGGAAGTCGCAGATTAATATTATTGGTAAACAACAAAAATGTATTTCTTCTTGTTGAATGTTTATTTTCTTTAATGCAGAAATAAGCTTTCACAATCTAAAGAAACCTGTAATGCAATTTTCACAGGCTTTCTTAAAACGACTTTGTTTGCCTTTGATGACGCACAAACGCACGGAGAATGATTGCCATCTGGTACAAGCTTATAACTATACTTGAGTTGTAATCCTAATCGGTTTACAATTTACTGATCACTTCCGTACATCTCTCGTGTTTGAAAAACCGCCTCCAGCGAAACTTTCCGCTAACAGTTTGTTTGCTCAGCGAGTCAGACACAATTGTCAATAAAATCATTGAAGCGAGACTTAAGTTTCTTCATAGTTTCTTGATCAGAAAGGATTTGTTGGCTGTGCAATACAAATAAACCATAACGGACTCCATTGTACCTTAAGTGGCGTTAATAAGGTGGTCCTTATCTAATTATATTCCAATAGGCTTTATGAATTTAAAGAAATTAGACCAACTTTGGAGCTGTAGAATCAGTGATCTCAGATGGATAAGCTTGTTACATTGCAACACAATGAGAGCACTTCGTACAAAGTCCCTGAAGAAACAAACATGACATTAATTTTACTATGATGCAATTTCCTTTGCTTGCAACGTCAAGCGGTAATGCTGGCTAACAAATTTCTTTATTGGATCATGTGGATGATAATTAATTCAATTTGTAATGACCCTAGCTATGATATTGAAAAGTGTAATATTTTGGCAGCAGAGTTTAAGCCTTAGTGGTGTAATACGAGGCCAGTCAATGAAGTTATATCATAAATGCAAATTAGAAGGAAAGATGTGATTACATGTGTCAGGGATGCGAAGTCGGAGCCGGAGTCGGAGCCCCGGAGTCCTATCATTTTTGCTGGAGTCGGAGTCCTATCAAATGATTGGACTCTGGACTCCGGCCTATAACTAGACCCGAAATATAATACAATCAAATTATTTATCCTCGTGCATACCTGTCACTGTCTTGATATCAACTTTCTCCGTCAAACAAAAGTACAGAGACAGCAGTGCATGCAAAGCTTGTAATAGTTGAGGGAATGAACCGTGATAGTGGAAAAAGGATTGTCCTCTTACTCGGTGATTTAGTAGAGAAGACAAGCCTTCCTAGCTGCGATCATTCCTACGCACCAAAGGTCACATCAGAGACAAAAATGAAATACTAGTTTGTTTGAGAACATTACTTCTTATCCTCACGTTAATCGTGTGTAATGGCTCCTCTAAAGTGCATATTAAAATCGAAAGTGAACTCATTTTTTGGAGAAGGATGGGGGATTTTCCTGCCTGGTAGAGACTGGAGAAAATCCGTATGAAGCACACATCAAGAAGATGGGAGGAGCCGAGTCGTATGCATCCAACTTAAAGCGACATTTGATAAACTTTCATCGAAAATGATTGATAATTGATGCAACAATGATTACTGAAAATAGGTTCAGGTAAGCCTTTAGTGATCTATGATGTAGGTTGCCAGTTTATTTTAATAAACTAGGCTTTACATACTTGTCACCCGGAGTCGGAGTCCTATCATTTTGATAGGACTCCGCATCCCTGATATATATACACGACACAATAAAAGGTACGAAGCTCCTTGAAACCAAGAGTATGAACCTAAAAAACTGCACAAATGGAATTTCCCATAAATAGTTCACTTAAGTCCACAATGCAGACAATAATTGGTGCTAAAATGAGCGATCATAATTTTTAATTAGAGAAAAATGCGCAGTGGAACTGTTCTATCAAATATTACAAGCAAGTCAGTGGATTCGGAAATAATTATCCATAAATCCGAAGAAAGGAATGAACAAACAGATGTGATTAAGGATAAAATCGTACATATAAATCAAACAACCAATTACTAGAAATAGCTATGCACGAAGTAGTCATGGAGGAACCATGTGGAAGCTGAAAAAAGGGTTCGGGCCCTAACCTGAAACTACATGCCGGCGCCAGACTGAGAGGATAGCCCTAGACACGAAAGCTGATACACAGGAAGATATTCGAACAAATTTCTAAATCGGAAAGCAAAGATTCATTGCACTTAGATAAGTTGCAGAATAAAAAAGAGATATGACGTTTTTGGAGAATTTTGGAATATTGAATTCGTCAGTGTATGGTAAACCTCAAGTGCACAAAGGTCATGCTCATGAACCTTGATTTTGACGTCCAAGCAATTCACACATTGTGACTGTGTGTTACTTCTTCAGCTGAATGATTATGTGAATACATTTCACAAACTTATTGATATCACGATCTCATCCAACTGCTTCTAATTAGACATGCAAACATCGTCGTCATACCTAAAGGCGTTTGAAAGAAACCTAGCAAGGCAGACTTTCTTCACTTCAAGAAGACCAGTTAGTCATTGAATTTGAACTGTTTGAGAACAGCCAGAGAAAGCTCAGCCAAGAGTGAATAACGAGGGTTGAACCGTTGAAATGAAGTTGAGTCCATAGAGTAAATATATTTAGGTAGAGTGGTAATTCAGCATTTATTGAATTCCCAATGTGTGTACACTTTAGATTTTATTAAATGAACTCGAGGTGAACACAGTTGGATTGTTACCAAATGTGAGATGTGCAAATTTTTGCAGTTTTGAAGAAATTACAACGGAATTGACTGATCATGATAGTATACTGCAGAAGGAATGATCTAATATTTTACAGATCCTCCGTGTCATGACGACCTTGGAGAGGTAATGTTTGTTAAATGTGCAATTCGATAGGTTGATTTCATGCCCAACCTCAAGAGTGCATTTTCTTTAGCGTGATCATATCACGAGTAACATAATCAAAGACAATGATTTCAATTAACTTAAAAAGATGTAAATTAGTCCACATTACTATTCAGATTCAAGAAATGAAACATAAATTTACATAAAATCATGCCGATGAAAATAGAATTAATGACTTAAAATTTCAGCCAAGAAAGCACAAGATCTCGATTTTTTCCACAAAGACTTCCATCATAATGCAGTTCATGAAATTCCCTTGATAATCAGCTTAATTTCCGCTTAGTTGGGATGTTTATTATCAAATATTCATTCATTTTGATGTCCAACTTGTTTCATAATACTTATGAAGTGGCTTCATGTTGGTAGTATATAAATTGACAAAATTTAGCTTCCTAAAAGCTGCTCAAATAATTGTTTGGACCGCAGAACGTAATCTCCGCAAAAAACTGAATCTTTTGATGTTCACTGTATACAGATACTTTTTTGACACTTTATCTACTATACTTTCTGTGTGGTTGAGTCTGAAACTTCCATAGGCAGACTTATATAACAATTCCTTTATCTAGACAGTCCTCGATAAGACAAATATGAAACATGCACAAGAGGCCAACCTTCAGTATTCGCTCAAAACACAATAGGTCGTAGGCCCATGAAGTATTCAGAAATTGCATGTCAAAACCTATCGTCCTGTTGATATCAAATTTTAACTTTATGCTGTATTCCCAAGCTTGCGGTTGCACTGGTTGTTTCGCCCAATCTCAATGGGACTTTCCTTTGGGATTCCAGCCCAGAAGGATTCCCAGTGAGAATCCCAATATCAGTTGTTCGGTAAGCTATTGAAAAGAACATTAGTACGTCAAATTTCAAACGAAAGGTTCGGCTTATTATACCTATGAGCTCATCAATGCATAAGTTAAGGATAATTTTCCATATTTTTCAGTATTCAAAGCCTCCCTACTACAGATGTTAAACAAAAGATATTTGAGAACAAACTAGACAAACTACGACCAAAATTTTATGCATGATATTGCATTTGGCTAACTCTTCTGTTTACGTTTGCACGAAAGCTGATCTCTGAAAATTCTTGTTAGTGAACATTACGCAAGTGAATTTACTTATTCATGTAGTATATATTTGTTTCCATGCTGTGATCTGTTTTGTTCTCTTCTTCCGCATACTTTTAAATATTTATTTTGGAAATGATTAGTTTTACTTGAATTTAATTATGTTAAGCAGTTCTGAATCTCAAATTCCAAGTCTAGGGATGTAAAATGACATGATGATTGTTTGAGTAAATGAAATTCATAGGAGCTAGTGTCAGTGAGCATCTTAAATACTGTTTGTTGTTGAATTTCAAGACACAAACTCGTGTTCATTGTCTTTATACATCAAACTGATGATATTGAAGTCTAAGGTTTTGAAAATCAGTTAAATCACGCAATCAAATAAATATTATAGGGTATAGATAGGTTCAACGATTCGCCAAAGAATAATGACTCACACTTACTTTTCTTCTTCAACATAAACTACTATGCATGTATTGAATATCTAAAGAGAATGACAACTATTAAGTCAATACTAGACACCAACACCCTTGGTTCCCCGACCGCACTCGCCCGATCTAGGAATCGAACCGAAGTTCGCGGTGGAGACGAGCTCGCACCTTCTTCACTAGGCCACGCTGACGGTTCAAAAGGAATGCGAGTGAAGGCAGAAGTCATCTCGAAGTGATATCGACAGCTTATTGTCCTATTATTATAGACAGAATACTGAGATGCTTCACTGACTTAGTCGTATGACATGCTGATATGCTATCTCGCTACAACATGAATGCTGGTAGCGTTCTGTCAAAAATAATTGGACAATAAGCTGTTGATATCACTTCAAGATGACTTCTGCCTTCACTCGCATTCCTTTTGAACCTTCAGCGTGGCCTAGTGAAGAAGGTGAGAGCTCGTCTCCAACGCGGACTTCGGTTCGATTCCCAGGTCGGGCGAGTGCGGTCGGGGAACCAAGGGTGTTGGTGTCTTGTATTGATTTAATAGTTGTCATTCTCTTTAGATATTCAATCACAGAATTAAATTGTTTAACTGCATCATTTTGCTAGAAGTGCAAACTGATTCAAATCAATGGCACATGCAGGAACTTATTAAGTGGGCAAAAAGAAATTTTTAATACTTGCAGAGATAGGAAAAATAGTCGTGCGTCTCTTGCGGATTGCTGTGGATTCCCTCAAAATCCTCCGATCGCGGCGATTGCTTCAGATTCGAAGAATTCAGATCATTGCACAAAGGTTTTCTCGATCATGTTGGCCCTTCCGATCATTATTAAAAAAATTAGCAGGCGCATGAAAAAACGTTCACAAACTTTTCTGTAGAACTTGACATCGACTGTGTCTCTTTGCTGTGAAAGCCGGTTGATAGCAGTCACTGAAACTTAACACGATTTGGTGTGTTTATATTGAATTGGCTGCTCATTGTTCGATTGCTATGGTACTATGTCAGCAGATTGTGCCATTTCATTAACGTTACATGTTCCAATGTTTCCTTTCTAGTCAAACAGAAGAAGAGACGACCTATCTAATTCTGTGTATTAAATACATTGCGACAGATCTTTGTTGTCAATATACTATGCATGTACTGCTAAATAATCCTGATATACCTGAACGGGCTCCTAAGTGAGCCATGATATCTAGGAGTCCAAGTGCTACAGCTGATGTCATACTACATTATATAATTGCATCAAAGCGTGGTCAAATAAATTGCATCAAAACTATCTGCTATTCAATGTAATGACTCAAACTATGAAATCATGTGTAGCTGAATAAGCCTTCAGTATTTCCTAATGCACTGTCTGCATTACAGGTCTGCAGTCGTAGGAAATTTGTCCTCAACACGAAACGAAGTTATTAAGCCTTAACAGGAACACGAAACGAATCACGACTGGACTACCTTAACACAAACATGAAATCCAAACCGCCTACAACTAACACGAAAATAACACGAAATTTATCTTGTGATTCTCATACGATGATGAAAATCATCCTGGCAGCCATTTACAATAGAATATAATGCTTACTAATTTGAATAATCAATTGAAGTAGGACTGATGGCGCTCTCCAATCTGCAAGTGCACAAATGCAATGGAAATCCACTGGAATAATCAGTTCTTAAAAGAACTCAATGGAGTTTTCTCGTGGCAGCGAATGAAAATTGATCAGCTTTGGCCCAATATCTGGTAAAAATGGAAATCTTAAGACTTGTAACACTACTCATTCTTACTGTTAATATACTAATACCATAGATTCCAAACACTGCCGCATGCACATTCAAAACAGACATCTAATATACTGTACCGACTACAGATGCTGGTGGTGGAAACAGAATCGGACAATGGTCACCATAGGTAAAGGAAATTATAGATGGATATACAACAGGAGACCGATGGACAAAAGTTGGAAAAGTAGAAGTAAAACATAGAAATACAATGACTACACCGATTACAAGTGAACTAATGTTACACTATATCTGAGACTACACATTGTGGATAATCGAAAGTGGATAATGGAGACAATAGAACTACAATGACACTCTACTATACCGAAAGCAATAGAACTATACACACTATACCTAAGACTACACATGGAAAATGCTGTTTCTTCACTTGAATTTGTTATCGCCAGTTTCTAAATCCGCCTATAATGCTTCATGTAAGCCCACATTTTTTCATTTGAAATACAATGCATCGACCACTACTTCCGCTACCGATTAAGGGATCTAAAACATAATACTGCTGTCCGTCAGTCATCAGCAGATACCCATCTAGTTGTGTTTCGACCCTAACCTCAACACTCAAACCCAGACGAGCGGGTTCCACACAAAGTCTAACAAAATACTGAATAGTTGATGATATGTCTTGAAAGATATGTCAAAAAGATAAGTCAGACATCATTCAAATGTTACATTTCGCACATGTAAACTCACCCTGTCATTAAATTCATCCCATCAATAAATACAGTATACTTTTGCGATCCGCACATGTAAGCAGATCCTGTACATCAATCTGTTCTGTGCATTTTTCGAGTGAGTAATTCATTTGAAATATATTTTTCAATGCAAAACAATAGTTCACTGGTGGAGAGGACTGCACTAGCTAAAGGAAGTACAAAGTATTTTAAATTAGATTAAAAGGTCAATGATTTCTGTCAAGAGACTGCAGATCAGTGGCCGATCTAGAAGTAATAAGAAGCCGCTAATCAAGTTATGCATGCTGCACTCAGAGTACACGGCTTCTTGTTTATGAGAACCCCCACTGTTGAAAATGCATGTCACTTGGAGCGGAAATGGCTGGGTTGGCAACTATAGCGTGGACAAGGCAGACTTTGTTATGCTCAAATTCGAGTAGTGGATGGCGCGCCCGGTTCACCAGAGGACTGAGGTTCCGCATAGAGGACTTTTGATGCTTGTGGTTAGACCATGTATTTGTAAATTCAATGCGCAATTGCAATTTAGCTGTGCAGGAATGCTATTTGCTTATCCTTAATCATCTAGAAGAAATGTATTCCCGATAGCTTCGCTTTATCTAGAGCAGATTAAGTCATCAAAATGTCTCGATTTAAAATTTTGTAGTGACTTTTTGTGAAAACGAGAATAGAACATACTCTAATTGTCAAAACGCGATCGTGATGTGTTCGTGTCACGAACGCAGACCTCTACTCTGCATGCCTCAACAAAAGTCTCGACAAGAATTGTCAATTCAAATTCATAAATGTCTCAATTGAGCTGTTCATCTAGTATAATGATAAGATTCATTGCTACGTCCGTCAAGTAAAATTAGTGCTCTACATCAGCTCATTAGAATGAGTCTGTGTGGCCTTACAGCTGAAGTTGTTGTCAATCGATCCTCAGTCTGTCGAATTATTGCTCACCATACGAAAAACGGAAACATGTCGCCCACAAAGTAGGAAAAGTGCGGCAGAAAAGTTAAATATTAATACTGTTAACATACAGGACGGTACAGAAGAAAAGGAAAGTAGAACTAGAACTCAAGAATGTTGCAACAACAGCAGTATAAATAATCTATCTTTTTGTACACACAAATCAGGCTATTGAAAACGGATGTTAACACTCTCTGCTAAATACCGATATAAGGTTTTTAATTCTTTTCAAAGTGACATTCACCTGAAGATAGCAGAGAGTGTTAACATCCGTTTTCAATAGCCTGATTTGTGTATACAAAAAAAGACTATTTATACTGCTGTTGTTGTGACATTCTTAAGTTGAAGTTCTACTTTCTTTTTCTTCTGTTCCGTCCTGTATGTTAACAGCATTGATATTTATCTTCAACTTTCTAATTTACTTGTTATTTGTTTCAATATTATTCTTTTTTTATTTATTTATTTATCATTTTGTTATCTTATATTTTTTTATTTATGTATTATATTGTTCGCTTTTTATAATTTATATTTAGCTGAAATACTACTTACTTCATTACTTTTGTGTGTATTATATCATTGTACATGCATATCCTTTTTGTTTTATATTGGTTTTGGCTTTTTTCTTGACTTATTGATATACGGTACTTGTTTATTCTATTTCATTTTTGTGCATTCACTTTTAATGATATCATTTTTTTTTCATTTGCCGTATAATCTGAAGTTCTGACTTGGATCTGTTTGGATCACGACAAATGCTCTATTGGTCGCTGATTTGCATGCATCTATTATCTATTGTCTTCATTTTCCGTGCAAATGCTCTCTGTGTGATTGAACGTAGTGTGAACGATATTTATGTGCTGTCCAAGTATTATATTGATCATTCATGCAGTATGTCACATAGAGAGCAAGTGAGGGCCAGTCAATAAAAATTATAACGGCAAAATACTTACTTCTATCTCTATATAAATTTGCGCCTACGAGACGTTTATTCAAGTTCAAATTTTATGTTTTCAGGAATGTCATTTTATCCGTTCCTTTTGACTTAATAATGACCACATCTTTATAGCCGAAATATATTGACAATATTATCAGTAGTCAAAAGTTGTATATTTCCAAAAAACATTGAAAGACAAAAATTACAATGTTATAGATAGAATACATTGCAAGCGGGCGGCCAGTGATTTAGAAAAAATTAAACAGATCAGGAAGGAGAGGAGTTCATAATTGAGCATTTATTTACAGATTCTTTGTGGTTGATCCTTTCTTTTATTACCATGCGTAACTCGTTGGTTTTTACAAGAAATCTTGCGATGGATTTCAAATGCCTTGGAGTCAAGGTACTGATAAATTAATAGAATTCAACTATCGTGTCGCAATAACACAACAATGGTTACAATTTGTTGCCGCATATTTTGATACAATGTTAGGGGTGTACCGATTAATCGACCGATTATTGACACTGCAGAGTGATAATTGGTAATCGGCCAATTACTTTTCGGCCGGTTCTTTTGGATGGAGATGTCATGTAGATTACATTGAGAGGAAGTGTGCTCAGAGGATTTATATATTGAGAAGAATGAAGACCGTAACAAGTGATGATCAATTCCTGTGCATTTACATCGCCCTTATTCGCAGTTTAATTGAATACGCCTGCCCGGCCTTCATTGGTCTGTCTTCTGAAGATTCGAAGCGCCTTCAGAGAATTCAGGACCGATGTCTTAGAATAAAAAGCCATTCTCTCTCAACAACTGATATCGTTTGCAGACGTCAAGAATTGGCTTTGAACCTCTTCCGGAGCTTGAATATTCAAGAGACTTTTATTTCAAGAATGGTTCCCCCACTACTACCTTCCGGTCGATTTATGGTGCCTTTCCAGGACTACTCTACGTCGGAACTCATTTCTGCCATCTGTATGCATAATGCATACAGAGATCCTTCTGTGACTAAGATCCTAGACTCAAGATCTAAACTTAACTTCGTGTTTTAATTTATCGTAACGACTTGATTTTTTTAATCTGTCTCTAATTTTGATTCATATTCACAGTCTGAATAAACGTATCTCTCTCTCTCGATTATTTGCCGATTAGTGGACTTTTGAAGATTTTTGTTGATTTCCATTCAAATTTGATGACTGACGCGAAAAAGGCAAGACTTCGAATACCTAGATAAACTTCACTCTACATGAACATTGCGCATTGAACTACTAATCTAAATTCAAATGACTTCTTTTTATCATTCCAATGATTGAAAACAACTGAATTCTCCCATACACAGATTTTCATAATGATTATGAATGCTGGTAAAAGAGTTGTTCTAGCAAATTATCATGCATAAGTATGTATGTTAATTATTTTTCGCCGAGCCTGGGTGGAAGAGCCCAGATTGGGTTTTCGGTCCGGTCCCGTCAGCCAATTCTTTGAAGGATCGAATTCAATTTTAGGCCCAGGCCCTTTCTGATTTGAAATTAGTATCCATCTGAATATATGCGCAAATTATGATTGAACAATCAATTATTATATTTTGCATTATCAAGATTCACCCAAATGCCTTCTTGCTCTGAATAAAAGCATAAGAGCATATAAAAGCTAATGTACATAGTCAGCAACTGCATGCAATTTTTGATGTGTATCTGCTCTTTTCCACCTTCTCAAGCTGTTAGACGCAAAACCGCGACACCCCACCTCCACCGTCCACAACTCAGCCATCCACCCATTCTCCTTGCACTCGTTTATCAGTTCTTCATATTTACCCAACTTCCTCTTGCGAGCTTCCCCAATCCTTGATTCCCACGGCACTGTCAGCTCCATGCACACCATCGACTTTGCTTTCCTTGACACCAACGTCATATCAGGCCTGTGTTCGGTGATCACAATTTCAGGTGGAACCGTCTTCTTTCCTTGGGTGTCAACAAGCATCTCCCAGTCTAATGCTCCCACCAACAATCCACTGTCACGTGCCACCTTCCCCTTCGAAGCTGATACGTGACCTTCTCTCACAAATTTGATGCCCTTGATTTTATTTGGGCCATCCTCTCTTCTCCGTCGCACTGCCTCTTCCCCAATGGCCGCCAGTTCCTGCAGCACCTGGTTATGTCTCCAGGTATATGCTCTCAGCAGCTGAGGACAAGAAGACGAGGTGTGCTCCAGGCTACCTGTCCTCAGTCTGCAGCATGGACAACTATCATCACTGGACACACCCCACCTCTTCAGATTTGATGCCGACGGCAGAACGTCGAACGTCCCGCTTATTAGAAATCTAATTGCGCCCGACGCCATGCTGAGCAGCTCATTCCAACTGATCTTCTTGCTTTCGACATCCTCCCATTTGATCCATGCCCCTTGAGATGGCTGTTGTGCGGCTTTTATAACTCTCATCTCCTCTTCCTTTTCTCTAACCTCCTCAATAGCGAGATCTCTTCGTCCCCTTGCATTCACCTTGCTGTACCATCTGCGAGTCTCCAGCATACCGACTCCACATCTTCCAATTTGAACTGTCCCTAATACCTCTCTCCATTTTGCCTGACCAATTGCTTCGTCAGTTGCATCTTCCGCTCGCCACTTTCTGCCAGTCCGGATAACAGGTCTTGACTGCGCGATGCACTGATCCGGGGAGTCGCGCATCATCATACACTGGCGTACCTTTGACACCTTGAATTCTTCGACCAAAGAAGACATCGGCAACTTCAGTTTCCCAGAGGTGCAATACAATGCCGTGTCTGACAGCATTCTTGGGACTCCCAACCACTTCCGAGTGAAAACATTAATAGATTGCTGCATCTTTCCTACTCTTGTTATAGCTACCTCATACACCATCAGCTTCCACATCAATCGAGGGAGAAGTCCAAATTGACAGCACCACAGTTTCGCCTTCCCAGGAATCATTGCTCTATCGATTGCCTTCAACCAGATCTTCAGCTGTTCATGAATCTCAACTCCTCTGTGCCGGTCACTCAATGTGCCTTCATATCATCTCCCAAGGCTCTTCACTCCAATTTCTGAAACTTGAGGCACGTTTTCTCCATCAACAACAAAACGTTTGTCCACAATTCTGCCACCCCTCAGGGACACACTGCGACTCTTCCTCGCTTTGAATTTCATTCGAGCCCAGCAAATTAGATCTTCCAATCTCGTCAGGCACCTTCTGGTTTGCTCTTCATTAGCCGACAAAATGGTCAAATCATCCATATATGCTCTAATCATCGGCGCTCTCACATCTTCCGCCAAGTGCACTCCTTCCATATCAACGCTGGCTTTACGGACTATTATTTCCATGCCCATCACAAATAAGAGTGGCGAAACCGGACAACCCATCGGAATACCAACCTCCAGGTCCTGCCAATCAGTCGTGTAACTTTTAGTCGTAAAGCGCATTCTAAACTGTTGATAATAGGTTCTAAGTATCTCGCGTACCTCAATCGGGACCCAGAAGAAATCCATAGCAAACTGGAGCAGATTGTGTGGAATCGACCCGTACGCGTTTGCCAAATCAAGCCAAATTACATCCAAACTGCCTTTTAAGGTCTTCTGATGCTGGATAGATTCCCAAATCATCTGCGCATGTTCAATACAGCCCGATACTCCTGGCACTCCAGCTTTCTGCACTTCCGTGTCAATAAAGCCATTCTTCATTACAAACTTTGTGAGACGGCGAGCCAAAACACTGAAGAAGAACTTCCCATCCACATTCAACAGAGAGATGGGGCGAAATTGTCCAATGTCGCTTGCTCCCTTTTCTTTGGGTATGTAAATCCCTTCTGGAATACACCAACTTTCTGGCACCACCTTTTTCTCCACACCACTCTCAAAATTCTCCATAGAACCTTTCTTATTCTTGGACAATACTTGAAGATCTTGTAAGAAAGTCCGTTTTGTCCCGCAGCACTCCCTGCTCTAGCCTTCTGCACAACAGCCTCAATCTCCCATAATCTGATGTCTTGAAGATCAAAGACTTCCGTTGGCTCCTGTGGTCGCACTTCTGAAATACCTGACGGGGGCCCAAAGACTTCATCTCGTCTTTCATCTGAGTACGTTCTTATCAGATGTTCCTCCAGTTCGATCTTTCCTGCTTTCAAAGTCCCTGACCCACCTTCTTCAAACAGACTTTTCGCAAATCTGAAGGGGTTTTTGTAGAAGCGTTTCCTCTCTTGCCTTCTAGCTCTCCTCTTCTTGCAAGCGTATTCAGCTCTTCTCAAGTCTCTGTACCGTTTTTTCAGATCTTCAAATAGTCCTTCAAGACTACGTCTCTCCTCTTCCGAAGCAAGTCTCCACCTCTTCCTTAAATCCTTCTTTTGACTCCTCAGCTCATCCATAAGACGCTCTCTCCTCGACTGTCTCCTCTCAATGGTCTTATCCTCTGACGGATTTCCACTCTTTCCTCCAAATTCCTCCACACACCATTCATAACAAACAACTTCAAATGTCTTCAAACTTTTCTCAACCTCGCAATGCTGCAACTTCCCTTCTAAGAATCTGCCCAACTGACCATCTAGGGTCTTCCATTTATCACTTTTAGCAGGTGGCCACAAGATAGGTGCATTCCTCGTTCTGTCCAACACGCTCCCTGCAGAAAGAGGGTATTCAACTCTGTGGTTACTTACCTGGCTGACACCACTCTCCGTCTGACCCGGAACACGTCCAGTGCGGTTCTGCTCATTGTCTCTGCCACATCTCGACCTAGCCTTGTGGACTGCGACACCTCTCCTCCCCTTAAACTGAACTCCACATACATCGCAATTACTTTCTGAATTCTCCGCAAGTCAAAACATCCACCCTTTCAAGTCTCCTCGGAAACTCTACCCAGCGCGACTCAACGCGGGAAGGTTTTGCAACGGATGAGTAGCCTTCATATTTAGAGTGGGCACACACTCATCAATAGGAGTAAAAACCCCTCCCACTGACATCTCTCAGCCCTAGCGCATAGCTCTACGTTGCAATGAGCCACACTTAGTTTTCTTAGTTTAGTTAGTCTTTTGCAATTCTCCAGTTGGCTCAGCTTTTATATCAGCCGTTAGTTGTTCATTCCATAGTTTTGTAGGTTTAATTTTGTAAGCAATCTGCTTACTCTCAAACACAATTTGTATATATCTTCATGTCTATTTGAAATCATATTGAGATAGATTGCATTATATACCTGTTTAATCAAACAATTTCCATTATTTGTAGATGTTCTAATCTTATCCAAGGACAGAATCAGAAATGAAATTTTGCAATTCAAGAACGTTGTTTTCTCCTACTTCATGCAATTATCCTTGTTATTTTTTATGAAAATCTGAACGAAGCAGTCGAATTTTGAAATTGGGAATTAATCTGGAAAGAAGTCTTGTTAGTTAGGCTATCTAAGCCAGGCAAGAGTCAAGTGCAACGATTAAGCCATTGAATAGATTTAAGCAGATTCATAAATCATCGATGAAGAAGCTGTAGCAAATTACAGATGTTTACAAAGCATGCAGATCAGTCGTTCGTTGGAGTATTGCCAATTCATTTCCCGGTATCTCGGATAGTGCACAAACAATTCTGCTCCTGAGGCACTCTGCTAGGGCATCAAAGCTATCTCTTCACAATAAAACGAAGATCAATATTCCATGACAAAAATTTGATGGAAATTATGAACAAAGAGCTCAAAATTTCTATATTTTTGCAGCATTGGTCTATTGCATTTATTGGTTATTTGTCTAGGCCCTTCTTCTGATAAATTGTTCTATGAACATTATAACTATTTTATCTCACTATCTCTAAATTTTGATCTGAATGATGCTATCAAAACCTAACCTCTTTCTAAATTGAATATGAATGTCTTGTGTAAATAATCTAAAAATTCTGCGAAATGAATCAGTTTTCTTACTAAGTTTACATATTCTGTCGGCAAAGCAGGCGTGGCAGCTTTCCTAACGGCAAAAAGACTCACTGTAACAAATCACTTTTAATGTCACAAAGTTATCAAATCTTGCATATCACATTACTAATAGGATGATTTTTGCTGTATCATCATTGCATCTGTTGTAGTTCAATCGGAACTTGATACTCCTCAACGAAGCAGCTTTATGCTTCTCATGTTCTTTGTTTCTTAGTCTTTTCAATATCCATCCATCCTCGCGAATGCACACAAAAGAAAGCATCACTTACGTTTAATACGTTGTCTCTTCTATGAAAGTAATCTTTAAATGTAATGTCAACGAACTTCATGTGCGTTGTTGAGTAGTTTCATGTTCATAGTGCATTTATTTTCAAAAGTCAACAGATACACACGACTGGCTCGGAAATTCGTAGGCATAGAATTAGACTGGTCTATAATCGGCAATGATATCATTTTATTTTTTATAAGTTTGACCGATCAAGAAGCTAATCATCATAGACACTTCAACTGCAGAATGACATTGTCGTTCGCAGCATTGACGCATCGAGTTCATCGCTGACATTTCAACAGCAGAATTACCGAAATGAGGTGAAGCGTTCCCATTTCAAATTCAATTTGAAACAACTAACAAGTAAGGGCTTGAACAAGTATCGTGAACAACATGAAGACGTCTGTCTTCCTGATAACGAAAGTCTTGGTATGTATTCTTCCATGGTTAGGAATCATTACACATTAATGTCGAAAGATCTCATGATCGATGTGCTTTATGAAATATATTGATGTGGACGCATCCATTTGCATTGTAAGTTTATAGAGACAGAGGAACAGAAAATTAATATAATGCATCGATTGGCAGATAAAATGATTGTTGGTACATTAGCTTAGCTCAACACTTTGATCTGTTTAGCTCCGAGGAAGCACACCTGCCTCTCACTTCGGTCATAATTACATGAGTGTAGCTGACAAAGATGTACAGTGTCTGTTCCGTTGGGCCTCATTGCATCCATACAACCAATCGGTTGAGAAGTCCATTTCACTCCCCCATTGCCGATAGAATATATACAGCACATTCTAAGGACGCGCAGTCATTCGAAAAAGACCAGTCATTTGGAACAAAGAAGAAGATTCAGAAAAGTGTTTCTCGACCTAGAAAACCCTAAAAGAATGATATTACAGTGTGTTCTACTCTTTTTATGAGTTAAAATATTGCATTTTTAGTTTCAAGAGGCGGCCATCTTGGATTTTCGCGTATCGGCCCCCACGGGCCTCCCCCAAGTTGTGTGCGGCGGTTTTTGAAAGCGTTGGATCCATCACCATGCAAAGTTAATAAAGTTGTCACAATGTGCACAATTCTTCCAATTTTTGACATATTCCCTCCCAGCTATAAACAATTAAAATGATTGTGACTCAATAGGATAGAAGAATAATGAAAAAGCTGCGTGTTTATTACTTTCATTGTTTCATTATGCATTTGAAACGACAATGTTGCAGTTGAGTTGGTAAAGAGCAGCAGTTTACGCATTCTAACCGGTACAAATGCACTTGAAGCGACAATGACGTATACTTGAAATGACTGCTGCACCTTGAAATGACATTATCAATCTTGAAAGGACAAAACTCGTTCTTGACAGGTCAAACCCAATGAAAATATACAATTTTTACAGAAACATACGAAGACCTACACCACAATAGTCATACTAATTTTTCGATTTACACTGCTACCATGCTACTTTTACTGTTATTAGCAATGAAATTAAAATCAGATTGCATGCAGCATCGATATATTCCAAATAATGGAAGACTGAAGAAAGCAGTTTAGTCATACAAAGGTTATTGTATATTAAAAGTTAGGTAGGGCCTATGGCCTCTACATCAGACATCGCAAGTTTTGATTCAAGCTTTATACACTCGAATCACAAATACGCCTACAATATGCAATTGGTTAGGTCAACAGTATCTAAAGTACGAAAAAAGGCTAAAAATATTTAAATTACAGTCAAGACTTTAAAAACATCAAGACAGTGTTATTAATGAGTTGTTTGACAATTTTTGTGATTGACAGGTTGACAGACAATAGCCTGTTGCTTTTCGCTACACAAATCAACCAGTGCGGAAGGACATGGGTAGAACAAACGAAACAGACTAAAGTTGCGAAGAACCTATGATTATAAAGTGTAATGGAACAAAAATTTTTGATGATATCATTTTATATCATTTTTCAAAAAGAAAATGATATAAAATAATATTATATTTCCTCAGAATAAAATGATATTATTTTATCATTTCCGATCTTTGAGACTGGTCGTCAGGGGCGACCACGCAGAAACATTGTTAGGCTAGCAAATCTCTAACAGTAAGATTCACCCATTGAAATTGCCTTGTCATTGACAATTCACTATCTATCACTGTTTCTGTGCGGTCGCCCCTGTTTGTCTAGAGGGGGGGATCTTCGTATTAAGTAGGCTAATCCTGATGAAATGGCACAACCTGCTGACATAATACCATAGCAATCGAGCAATGAGCAGCCAGTTCAATATCATTTGATGAATCATGAACCGAACTAAGGAAAGATTTAAATAACATTATGATTTCATGTAAAACAAAATTCTAAATCATGAAGTTCAACATTAAACATGCCAAATTGTGCGAAGTTTCACTCAGTGATTGTTAACAGTTGGATCACACATCAGAGAAACACAGAATACATCAAGTTCTCTAGAGAGATTTGTGAGCGCTCTTTCGTACGCCTGTTATCTTTCTTGATGATGATCGGAAAGACTAACGTTGTCGGGAAAATTAGTACACAATGATCTGAATTCTACGAATCTGAAAAAAATCGTAGTTATCGTTGAATCGTTGACTATCTTCCCAATATCAGCATGGCATTAAGAAATTCTTTTTACCCACTTATCACGTTCCTGCATGTGCCATCGTTTTGAATCAGTTTGCATTTCTAGTAAAGTGACACATTTAAACAATCTAATCCTGTGGTCGCAAGTCAATGGGTCGGTTCGAGTCGCATGTCCAGCACGCCGTCAATCGTGGCTAATCATAGACTTTAATGTACTTCGGATATTTGACCAAACACCGTGATTCCAATTAGGCAGAAAATAATTACGGACTAATAACTACTGGGGAAACAATTTAGATAATTAGTCCATTTAGATTGTTCTTCGTTAAGAACAAAAGTATTGGACAACAGGATCATTTTATCTTGTTCGTAACTCTTTATTCGTAATCGACAACCGCTGCGAAATCTTTAATAAAAGTAAGACATTGTATGTGACCGGTGTCACACTTTACGCTTTCCCACCATTTCATTTTCTAGGCGGATGTTCAGAGGTAGACTATAATTGCTCCCCGAAAATGAGACCACTCTTGTGGCGTTGGTACTATATCACTGCCTTTTTCTTCTTCTCGGCAGTGTATTTCGCTCTACATCTCTGCTGAGATTTTAAGTGGTGTTCTGATGAGGTTTTTCTGATGGACAATTCTGATTGAGAGGAGCGATGACACCGGTATAGTTTCCTGCAAAAATAAAGTGCCTGTGCATTTCTCGGAAACAAAAAGTTGCTTGAAGCCCGATATTTCGCGCTCTACAATGGGACTTTGGCACAAGCATTCATGACATTTTAACTTCATACTATTCATCAAATGGTCGAGTCAGTTTACAACAACCATTCAGGACTAGGGTTAGAAACATGTCTTGCTTTAAAAACACTTCGTCACAGTGAATGAATTTTTGCTCTATTAAATTATGGAATGCGATATCAGATTCACCTGTGCAATATAGGATATATAATGGATTTCATAACATATTACCAGACTTCTTTCGCTGGTGATTGGATGTGTTTGAAAGTCATTCATTGATTTACATTCATGCAATTTTTTCCTTTTTTTACGTCACTACTCCCCATACTTGGGGCTTGGACGGTGCTGACATTGTCAGACTTTTGGAGCGTCGTAGTACTTTTATTCCGGATGCCCTTCCTGCCGACTTCCAATGACACCTTCGGTGCTCAACCTCTGGACCAAAAGATCGCTAGGCCAAGCACTTAACCACTGTGCCACGGAGACCACCACGCAATAACGTTCATTATTTCATATAGACCACAATGACGTAAAATACTATGAGCGCATGTTGTAACTCGATAGAAGAGAAGGCTTCTTGTATCAATTCATAAGCTGCTATGTAAAAGGGACAAAAAGAATAGTTTTCAAAATTGCTTCTTAAAACTTGGACTTTGAACATGGTCATACTGTATAATCGTGTTTTGTGCATTGCTTCAAAACTGTTTTTCAGAAAAATGGCATTAAAGCCGTGCTATTAAGCACGAGTCCACACACTGTGTTATACATGGCTATGAAACTGTGAATGCAAACATCTTAAACTATTTTTTGTCGACACCTCGAGACCTGAAACTTCCGATAATAAAACAGAAATTTTTACTTCTGGCATAAATAAGAGGGAGAGATAACATGCATTTTCAACATTGAAAATTGCTGAAATGTTTGAGCCCCTCGTGTCTGAAGAAGTGGACCCCCCCAAGCAGACATCTGTTCAGCGGAATCAATTACAGCCCTCTAATCACAAATCTAGGCTCAGATTCCACAAATTCGAGTCGTCTTTGTTAAATTCCAGTTCAAAGATAAAAGTGCTCCTCTGTGAAGTTAGCGGAACCAAATAAGCAGTAGATAATAGGCGCAGTAAATCAATTTTGCGCTGATCACAAATATGTGCTTAATTTTCATAAATATGCATGTTTTAGGCGGAAATCCGAATTTTGTTTTTCTGCAATCTGATTGTGAATTTTAGTCAAAGCACTCAAAATTGCATTGTTATGAAAAATGAAGCACATATTTGAGATCAGGTAGTGACAGAATTATCATTGTTTTACTGCGCCTACCAACGAGACTAAGAAATTGGGTGGTTCCGCCAACTTCACACAATTAAATAACTGCAATTACAGAAAAACCAAAAGAAGTTTTTCTGTTCCAAAATTCTCGAAAAACATCCCTATACACGACACAATGGCATTAATGAGTGAAACAGAAGGCATACTAGGCGGTAGTTCGATAGATTGGGCTGAGCATATTAATTTCAATTTCAGATTAAAATGGACCAGAAATGACATTCTGCGAAGGGCCAAGCTCGGTCGGTTATAACCCCACTATTATTGCCTTGATATTTTGCATTGTCTTCAATACTAAGCTGATGGAATAATTTCGAGCAGCAATTACTGAGCTTTAACATAATTTTACATTGAAATAAGCCTTCCAAAATATAATTCTTGGAAATTCTAGTTTTCTAGTTATCGTTTTCAGGTCAGAGGAAACATAAATTTATGACTTGTTTCAAGAACACAGCAATCCCTGATTGACGAGTTTTCTTGCTTTAAATAAACATCGAATCCCTTAAGTTCAGTGATAACTATGGCAACATGGCTTCTCTCTATATGCCCCTTTGATGTCAACATTAGAAGCTTGATCTTCCATCATCCGGTAATTTGGACAGCTTGATGCATCATAAAAGCATTAGCTACATCTTGATTGATCACTTGATAAAGAAGTGATCTTTCAAATCAGCTTTCATCCTATCGCAAAATTTCTCGAACCATTTGGCTCGCCTAAAGGATAAAAGTGAGTATAAACGTGAAGATGATGATGCTGTAGATGATCGCGTTTTAGCGAAAATGAATGTTCGCCAGCAGGGTTTGTAATATTCTAACGCGCGTTATTCGAACTTTTATTTCTTCATCAATAATCACAGTTGAAATTCAATCACACTACATCATTCATGCACTGTTGACAATAGAATAATTTAGAATTTTATTTGGAACATAAAAATTATCAATGATAAGATCCACTATTGACAGTGGACATACTCACAACACCTTACAGTGCAAAATTAAGCATTCCAATCATGTCATCCTTAAATTCACTAATCTCGAGATTATGTGACCAGGATTGTAGAGCCAAAATCTCGCTTTTCATGATATAAGAATTTAAGAGAATTAATCTTTTTTCATAAATTCACGAAATTACAAATGATATCAATCCTTTCCTGAGTATTGTAGTTTGCAAGTATGCAAATGCTCGTTTCCGGCTTATAACAATGATGAAATATCTGATTGAATCTTTCAAATGAAAACATTCTCCCGGCATTGTAAAATTATGCGTTTTCGCAAAATCCTGGAATCTCCGACATTCCTAATGCCGGTATTAAATCACATTGACAGTAAATTACCATACTAATAATGACTTTTAACCTTATAACAACGTTTTGCAAGCATATTATTGTCTCAGTCGACAATTCGCGCCTATACTTGAAGCAATGCTAAGGGCCACACTTCAATGCGAAAAACTATGAAAAATTATTCGATAAATGAGTAAAGCTCAAAAGCCACAGCTCTATACTTTGCTCTAACTTAAGTTCTATACTTATATAAGAATTGATTGTCAACAACAAAACTTGATAAACGATTCGGAAGACTGGGAGATACTCGATGACTTTCAAAACTTTCTTTAATATAATCCACATTCATCCCTTAATCATCGTTATCTGTTTTATGCTTATCTACAGATATTTTGATATTTTTGACATTCTATGCCTTCCATTTATATAAGCCTCATACAGTTTTTGCAGGCATTTTCTAAGGCTCACAACTTTTTTATTTTTTACTCACGCCTACCCCACTCAAGGCACGAGTGGTGGAGCAGCCGTCATATACTCGAAACTCTCACCAGGCTAGGGTTGGTAACCTCTAGTGAGAGCGGTGTTAACTCCCAAGGCGGACAGACTCGAACCCCGGACCTTCTGCACTTCCGCACCGAAGAGCGGCCCTTAACCAACTGAGCTATCCTACACATGTAAGATCTTGAATTCTGATTTATTACTGTCATCCATTTACCTTGTCCATTATTTAATTCCCCTTGAATTTAGCTACGGCGAAAATTTGGAGAAATATGCTGTTTTTAGAATTTGGGTAGGAGGGGCTGTATATTATGAAGTGAAACTACCAGCAAAAGTCAACCAGCCTAATGTTATGGAAAAAATTAGTAAAGTGCCATTCAGCAATTTTTTCATTCGCCTCGACCATTTCAGCAACTATTTCTCTCTCCCGTGAATGAGAGAGAGAGAGACGCTTTTGGTTCAATTTTTCACCTACCTGTCAATATCAGTCAAAGGAGCGAAAACTATTGTTTTGCTCCTAACGCTTCAGATAATTGTCACATTACGATTTACAGTTACATCGGCTAGTGTGAGCAATCTATGCAGTTCAGAAAAGTTTAGCACATTATCAGAAAACGAACTCAATTTATAAATGGCAGAATAGAATAATAAGCAGTACAATCATAGAGTAAGTATATTAGGTATTTAGGTATATTAGTATCAGTATTTATTAAATCCCCAATGTGTATGCAGTTTCGTTTTTGTTAAATGGACTCGAGCTGAGACCAAGTGCCACCCGTGATATGCAATTTCTACACTTTGGAGAAATTTAAACGGAGTTGATTGATCATAATAGCAACAGTACAGAAGAGAGAATAGTATTTTACGAATCATCCGTGTCACCTTAGATAGGCAATGTTTTTAAATTAGCAATTCGATGGTTTGTTATTACTTTAATACTCAGCCTTACTTTCTCAAGCGTGATTATATCACAAAGTACGTCATTGAAAGAGCAAAATATCTATGAGTACAATTAAAAGCCACCGACGAGATTAAAAAAGAGTGGCGACGCTCCACGATGATTTCCATTACTCAAAACGCACGAGATATGCAGTAACATTTAAAGCTGATTAATACAAAGGACGAGTACGCTTGGCACTAAGCATTTTATCTAAAGCATGCAAGCTAAAGTTCCACAAAGACGAACAAAATGTAAAAATTGGTCAAACTGCGTTTACCGTGTCCGCACCCTGGAACACCTGGAATGGATCACATCAGGGCCTCCAAAGGTGCACGGCAAGAGTTGGCATCCAATGACTAAAAGGGGTGGATATAATCAGTGGCGTAGTCTCCGCGCATGCGAGACCTTCACCGCATTGACAAATATAATTACCAATATTCATGAAACAAGAAAGTCCAATTAGCTGCTGACATTATAGTCTCACTAATGTCAATTGCGCTAAGAGCGCCAGCCGCTCGCGCGCGAAAACTGCTATTTCTTCAAACAGTCACACAGTGGGGTAGAGATGTGTGAACAGAGGGTTGTGCGTGGCAGGGACGCGGAGGGCCCTTACACCGCAGGGGCGAATGTATTGCTCGAATGGAAGAAAGTTTCTATTATTTTTTTTAACAATTCAGAAAAACTGCCTTCCATTAGGAGTAATCATTGCTCATTGGATTTCCCAACATCAAGCACGCACTTTACACCGTGTGGGTTTTGTCATGGTGCAACTGTGTATCGATTGTCCACCATTCATTCGAATACCTTTATTCACTTCCGTTGAAAATGTCATTGATTTCCCATTCTTGTTGCTTAAAGAACGAATTTTTCAGCCAAGTCATAACGGTAGGCCCTTCATAGCTTGCCTTTATCCTTGAGTAGTTGATGGAAATGTCCGCATCCACTGGTAGAACTTGCTTTTTAGCTACATCCTCTGATTTAACATACTCCTGTATTCCATCAATGCATGTACGATGAATAGTTTCGGTTTTCCTATTAGGGCTTCACACCGGTCACCTTTGAATGAATTTATAAGATCGTCGAGTCCTATAGTGCCATTTTCTAAAGAGATCTTGTTCTTCTCTCCGGCTGTTCCAAGGATGAACACCACGACAGAATCACAGGCTTGAAGAGATGCATCTTGAGACATCGATGTTACAAGATGTTTAAAACGATGTATTGAAATATTCTTGAAATATGAGGAATTATAGGAACACTTAGCAATCCAGTCTACTAAATTGTTAAAATCTGTGGTCAGCAACTTCGCAGCTTTCTCTGCTTCCTCATCATTCGGCTTGTGAAGACTTGACGAAGTGTTCAGAAATGTGTAAATCCTTGGATTATTGATATTATAATAATCACTCAGCATTCCAAAAGGGTTGTCTATCAATTAGAGCGTCATATCAGGAAGTTGCATGTTCAGATGCACGCTGAGAAGGTTAAGGATGGATTACTAATAATGCTATTAATAGAAAAAGCATCCGAGTTTTGAATATACGTTGGGTGAATGCACCATACAGTGCACAACATAGTGAACTGTATGATATCATCGATGCATGATAACATCGATATCCTCGTTGCTTCGAAGCCGGTGATCCGAGTAACAAAAATCATATTTTGATGTTAACATTAGGCAAGCATGCCGTGCGGATAGGACAATCTGGAATAATAGCAAAACCACAGAAAATTCCAGGAAATTGAAAAGAATGCATGAACTCCATCTTCGTCACTTGTATCTTGCTTTCGAACCCTCATTATCAATAGACATGATAAATTCACACTGCACAATGTACATGTACATATGCTTGTAACAGCATATTCGGAGATAGTCCAAATCTCACATTTAAAAATTTGAAAATTGTGATTGTTAGTTTTGTGATTTCCATTTATTTTTTAAAAAATCCCATTTAACCAATTTAACCCAAGGGATGGTTTTTTCTAAAGAAATGTGGGATTTTCCGTCCCTGAGCAGGCCTGCTGCAGGTGTAGTACTTGGTGGATTTGGTTCTATTGTTACTACTCTGGGTCCTCTGAGTGGTAACTCAGCATTTATTAAATCCCCAATGTGTATACACTTTCGATTTCATGAAATGAGCTTGACACGAAACCCAGCACCAGATGTGAGATATACGAAGTTTTGCACTTTTAGAGAAATGTGCACGAAATTGACTTATTATGACAGCAATACAGAAGAAAGAAAAGTAATTTACAAATCCTCTATATCATGACAACTTTTAAAGGTAATATGGTTTATTATATTAGCAATTCGATGGCTTACCGTAGCCTTAAAGCTCATGCCTTACTGTAATATGATTATTTTCTTAAGCGTGATCATATCACAAACTACCTGCCACTGAAAGAGCAGAAGCATCATTATAAAGAAAAGGATCTTTAAAAGGTGTAAATGGGTCAACATTACTATTCAGCACTATTCAGATTCAAGAACAGACGCCTTGTGATTCATAAAGTCCGCTGAAATGCCGCTGAAAATTGAATCAAAAACATGACATCTCAGCCAAGAAGCTTTCAATAAGATCTCAACCTTTCATTGAAGACTTCCAGGGACTGGCATTATAATCCAGCTCATGCAATTTCCTTATCATCAGCTTAATTTCCACTTTATTATGATGCTTGTCATCAAATATTCATTCCTTTGATATCCAACTGGTTTCACACTACTTATAAAGGGGACTTCATCTCGGTAGTATATAAATACAGGAATAATTTGAAAATTTGGCTTTTTAGAAACTGCTCAAATAATTTTTTGGACTGCAGGAATGTGATCTCCACAGAAAGCTGAATCTTTTGACATTAAAATTTTCACTGTATACAGATTTGTTTGAGTCGACACTTAACCTATTTATACTTACTCTATGCTCTGTTTAGTAGTGTTAAGAGCCTCTATTAAGAGTAGTTATCGAGAGCATCATAACTTAAATGCCTGCATTAGATCTATTTTACATATTATGATCAATCCTAGCAATTCAGTGAAGTATATTCTCACAAATATGAACTCAATTAACAAATACAGACTTAAAATAGTATAGTGGAAAACAATATGCAGAATACGATGAAGAGCCACATTGTCCTGAAGTCTGAACTACATCAGGCAACTGAAAAACGTTTTCATCGATGAGATCAAAAAATGAGTAGCAACGTTCCACGATGATTTTCAGTACTCAAAGCGAACGAGACTACATTACCATCTAAATTCTAAAGTTAATTAATACAAAGCAAACGACATAATAGACGCATACATATGGGCATAGCTTAGTCATTGATGCATTCATGCCTATTTCACATTTTTATACTTACACAAGCTTTGCTGGATGTTGTAGCTCTAATTTAGGAAGATAAAAGGATAATAAAATTGAAAGTCACAAACAGATAGGCCATTTTCGATACTCAATGTCACATGTATTTTCTTAAAAAATCATTTAATGCTCTCTGTACAAGAAAACAACAGTTTCAAGTCAAACAATTCTGGACTTTTCGTAACGAGAATAATTATGTTAGATCGTTACAATGTCAGCTAATGATTGTATTCTCATGCAGCGATGTTCAGAAAAACATGTTTGCACCCACCCCTGAACATTCTGACAAATTAATTCAACAATTCCTTACTAGAATCTTGTCAACTCCTAAATTCCGAACTCAAAATGAATGAGCTGACTTCATAAGGCCTTGACATGCTTCATCTTGTCTGCTGACAAGGTCACCCGCAGATGAAGCTTTTCTCGAGTGGCGTTGTGTTTAGTGTTCAATTTGTTTTATTGATCAATTTTTATGATTATCAGTCGAACTAATATCAATTCTTTCATTTATTATCCTTTTTATTAAAACTGCAATTGAAAACAAGGACAGCAATGAAAATAGATTACTTAAACAAGAAATTGTATTTTATGATGAAAAGCAACAATGTGACATTAAAATTGCAATGATACGTATATGTTATGCAGGTTATCTAGAAATTTGGAACTCGTGGAACACTCCAAAAGCAGTGGTTTTATAGTAAAATTCACAAAAATCTCTTAATTTGCTAATTTAGCTGCGAGTTCTACTTCAGGTGGGTTGCATGATTATTCACTGAACAAATGTGTGCATAGAGTAAGTCTCGCATAGTAGGAAGAGTGTCGACTCAAATAAGTATCTGAATACAGTGAAAAAATTTGTAATAAAAGATTCAGTTTTTTGCGGAGATTGCGTTCTGCGGTCCAGTTTTTGGAACAGTTTATAAAAAACTAACTTTTTGCAAATTTATATACTGCCGACATGAAACCACTTTATAAGTAGTATGAAACAAGTTGGATATCAAAAGGAATGAATATTTGCTAATAAATATCACAGCTAAGCGGAGATTAAACTGATTATCAAGGGAATTTCATGAGCCGCATTATGATGGAGGTCTTCATGAAAAAGTCGAGATCATATTGTGCTTTCATGGCTTGAGACTTAAATTTTTATATTCTTTTTTCATCGGCATGATTTTATGAGTCACTAAATTCATGTTTTATTTCTTGAATCTGAATAGTAATGTGGATCCATACATCTTTTAAAGTTAATTGAAATCATTGTCTTTGATAATGTTATTTTGCTCTACCAGTGGTAGGTTCCTTGTGATATGATCACGCTTAAGAAAACACTTGAGGTTGAGCATGAAAGTAACAATCTATGGAATTGCTAATTTAACGAACATTAAATCTCCAAGGCTGTCATCACACTGAGCGTCTGCAAAATATCATCATTCCTTCTGTATTACAATCATGATCACTCAATTCCGTTGTAATTTCTTCAAAGCTGCAAAAATTTGCATATCTCACATTCGGTAATACTCGTAATTACCAAATATATCCCCCACCAGTTCATTGAATAAAATCGAAAGTGCATACACATTGGGGATTTAATAAATGCTGAGTTGCTACTCTACCTAATATGCTTACTCTATTCATGTGCGGGTTCTATTCGAGAAATTGAATGAATTATTGAATAAGCACGACTAGAAAAATGAGGAATAACCTATACGCTTTCTCATAGTTGCTGCCAATCGTCAGAGGTAACCATCCACTATTTAACAATTATCTCGAACTTGTCATTACTGGGGAATAGAAGCTAGGCACTAGACCGTTTGTAGTGAATAAGAACTGCTGGCACGATGGAGACCAAATGAATTGAGCTGCCTGCTTGCTGGTGGATTAGGAGTGTGGTTCTTAAACACATGTCGTTGGTAGAAGTTAATCGATGGAAAGAGATGGAGACTTGACTACTGATTCTATTGACTGACACAGAAATAGATTGTTTTGGTTTTTCACTTTACTAGAGGTGCAAACTAATTCAAAACGATGGCACATGCTGGAACTTAGTAAGTGGGCAAAAAGTGTTCCTAATACCTTACAGAGAAAGCAAAAGAGTCGTGCTTCGCTTGCGGATTGCTGAAAATTCCATCACAGTGCTTCGATTGCCACGATTCCTTCAGATTCTAAATAATTCATATCATTGCGCACAGCTTTCTCGATAATGTTGGTCCTTCCGATCAATATTAAAGCAGATAGCAGTCGCACGATAATTTGTTCACCCAGTGATTTCACCACCTCCTCATTGAATGTAAACTAGACAGCGATGTGTGCCCGAAATGATATTACAACACGCACGCCACTGCTTGTGTCCAACAGTCGGCTGACAGCCTATTGTTTGCGATAGAGTGTGTGTCATTTCCAATAGTGTGCGATATACAACTCATCCCTTCTAGGAACGAACTGGACGAGCAAGTTGTCCAATTTTGTGGTCTGACATCTTAATGTCAGAGGTATGCAGTGGGTTTGCAAGTTGGGTACTCACTATCCTTATTAAATGTGATGTTTTAATGCATCCGGTTTCGCTTTATAGACTATCTTTAGTCCACTGCCCCAGTCAACGTCACGTTATCATAGTTATTCGTTAACTTCCTTTGAACCTGACAATGACACGATCGACCACAAGTCGCGCATATTATTATTGCATTGATGTCTCCACCTCTAGAAAGCTATCAACAAACAATAGGTCGAATGTGATTGGCAGCTGAGAGAGTGAAAGGAAATCATTAACAATAAAATTCAACTTCAGCTGACTTAGATGGTCAAGACAGCAGATGACACCAACACTGTGTTTCATAAAATAGACCGCATCAGTGAGAGTACAAACGATGTAGTCCTATACACGGTGGTCCCAAACACATGTTTTATGAAAAAAAATTGTACAAGGAAGCTATGATGTTTTTTACATTTGTTCAGGTCTACTTTATCAAAATATATAAATATTTAGATGTTTCACCGTGCTATTCATGAAATATTCAAAATTTGAATTTTTTTGAATTTTTGAGACATACTACTTATTTAATTTTCAAAAAATCTCTCGAACAAAAAAATGTACTGAACTTCTATGAACATGACTAAATTATATAAGCTATAATGAGCATTTGGTTAAAAATTTAGAGGATTTCATCGAGCTATTGCAGAGAAAAGCACTTTAGAACATTAACTGATCAGAATTTTTATTTTCATTTTTGACATATTTTTATTATTCCTAACTGACGCATAATTGCACTAACTCAGTGACGAAACTTTTCATCAGTGTGAACCTCAAGGATAATCATAAGATATCATTTAATTTTTTACATTGAGCTATCGCATCCCGATTTGCTTCAATGTTCTGTCATTCGTTATGTAGCCTTGTCATACGTACCATGTATCAATAATTCTATTTACTTCTAGTTGCAAATTCCTGTATTACTCCATCGGCCACATTTCAGTTCCATGTTATGGATTCGATATGCTGAAGGTATTTTTGTGGCAGTTACTTTACTCACATCTAATTTTCAATTTTCATACAAGTCATACAATTTTTAAATCATACAAGTCTTCAGGGAAGGCTGTCGAATGTTATACTCGTTTTTTGAAGTACAACAAGTAATTTATCACTTAGACTTCATAATGATAAATAACTATCAATGCAAAAACTTTTTGAAGACAAGCAAAAACAAAATAGCTTGCAAAAATCGTTTTACTTAATAACAAATTCCGTCACACCTGCCGAACATAACAAGGGCAAATACGTCGTAGTCTACATGTATGAGTAAGAAGTCTCTGATCATATATGTTTGCTATTGAACTCAACAATGGTGTCAAATAAAGCTTTGGAATAACTTGGATGAGATGTGAAGTTGATTTTTCGTTTTGACCAAAACAGAATGAACAGATTCTGACGCTTGTTCAGAAAACATAGATAATGAGCCGTATTTGCGGCAGAATTGTGGTACATGAGTAATCAAAATGTGGACTTTCGGGGTTACATTGATATCAAGACTCCGGTATGAGTCAGCAAACTTTGCAATATCATCGTCATATGTGTCAGAAAGTACAGTGCCGAAGCAGGACTGCACGACAGCATTCAATGCGCGGAACACATCAACATAACGAAGAACATACAATGGGCAAAATTGTGCCAAAATATCAACATTTTTCAGCAGCTTATTACAGTCTCCACCTATAAACTCACCACCATGATACCCGCATGATACCCGCACTTCAATAGTTGCTCTGACGACGTTCTGCGTCCTCTTGATGACGTACCATGGTCAATTGAAGTCAGTCCCGAATGCGTGTGGAAGCTACTCAAACGTTTGAAATTCAAACAAGCAACTGGACCGGATGAAGTGCCAGCTAGGTTACTGAAGGAGGCCGCTGATATATTATGTGATCCATTGACAGACATTTTTAATTGCTCCATTTCAACCGGAATCTTCCCCATACTATGGAAAAACGCCAACATTAGACCTGTCCCGAAGAAGAGAAATCCGACTTTACGTGATTATCGCCAAATATCATTAACATCTATCTTGTCAAAGCTTTTTGAACGTGCTATTCTTATACACATGAAAGAAGCATTTGTGACTCATATTGGTTATGGCCAGCACGCATTTCGACCTCTTGGATCAACTACCACTGCCCTTATATCGATACATGACGCAATCACCTCTTATATGGAAAAAAGAGACATTAGCAGTGAGAGTTACTTGCTTAGACATGGAAAAGGCTTTCGACAAGGTCCTTCACAATCGCTTGCTGAACAATCTGAACGACTTGGGACTAAATCATGGGTTTCTGATTTGGTTGGAATCTTTCCTTAAGGATCGCTGCCAGCGCGTTCTTATTGATGGCGTCCATGGGCCAACCATTTATGTCACATCAGGCCTACCTCAGGGTACAGTGTTAGGTCCTTATCTGTTTTCTTTATTTATGTCAAGTCTCTCCGTTTCACATGACAATGCTTGCCTCGTTAAATATGCAGATGATCTCACATTAGTAGAATGTCTCCAAAGAAATTCTGAGGATCCCAACTGCATGAGCTTAGTATCAGAGTGGATTGCTGATAGCAAAATGTCACTAAATCTGAGCAAAAGTAAACAATTTTTTGTGGAAAAGACTAAGGGCTTCATGTATGCTGATTCTTGCTACACAGATATTGATGTTTGTGAATCTGTAACAATTTTAGGAGTTGTGTGGAAGGATGACTTAACTTGGTATGCACATTTTGACATTGTATGTAGAACTGCCTGCCGGAGACTTCACATTCTTCGAGTATTGAAATCTTTTGTGTCAAGAGATAAGCTGGTTGAAGTCTTCAATGGAATTGTGCTCCCAGTCCTCTTCTATGCAACTCAGCTATTTGGTAAGCTGCCGATGTCCATCTTGCGCAACATGAAAAGAGTCATCACTAGAGCACACCGTATTATTTGTGTCAGAGATGAGTGCAATTGTGACTTTATGTTTGATGTAAGTCTTCATCGCGATAATATGATGTGTGCCCTTCTAAAAAAGTGTGAAAACTCTTCTCATCCACTTTACCATTTGACTCCGAAGAGGCTGTGTAACACGAACCATTTTTGCCTCCCAGTATCAACGACATTGAGACGATCCAATTCATTTTTCCAACATGCATGTTCTCTAGCCAATTCAAAACTGTAAAATGCATGTTATCTCAGTTGCTCATTCTTGTAACTTTCTATTTTTTGTAACTTATCGAATAACTTTCATGTCTTAGCTGAATCGTCATTACTCTCATGTTTTCGTAAATATTTGTGATGTCATTTTACTTGATATGTGAATACCATTGTACTTTTGTGATTTTCATTCCTCGAGAAATATATACCTATTATTATTATTATTATTATTGTACTACTCCAACTCTCTTGGGCCATTCTTCGGACATAGGCCAGATTTTCTGCATCTCGCGAAAGATGTGATTAAAAGGTCCCATCAGTAAATGCAGTTCAGGTGGAGGTATCAAATCAATGATATATTCACTGCAGAAACTTTTAATAAGAGGCGAATTTACGCAATTTTTGAAATTTTTGGCGTCAGATAATTTTGATCCACTTTTCTTCCAGTTTTCATAGTTCAACTTTACATGTATATTGCTAAGTGTTCTCAGCTTTGAAGACTCCCATACGCCATTCGTTGTTTCACAGTAACAGCACGGATGTGTGGCGCCATGGGATTGAATGCCGCAAAGAATATTAGCTACTTTGAGGTCCGTAGCCAAGACAAAGTCAACTCCGTGTGGAAGTAGAGAAATTTCATCTAAACAACTTTCGATGTTGATAAAAGACTCTTGCATGTTAGGAACAATACAAAGAATGAATAGGCCTTTAACGCCGGAGTCAGCGGCCTTCGAGGCTGCAGTAGCAGTAGAAGGTACCTTTGAAACAAGATTGAGACATATCTTAAAAAACCTTGGCCGCCATCGATTCCGATTTTGATGAGGGTATCTTCGACACTGTAATTTCGTTCTCTCATGATGTAATCAACGAAAGAATGGAAATCATTCACAACGATGGATGGTCGAGTTACTGGAGTATATTTCGATGGATCTGACGTCGACTTTTCGTACAAGGTAATGCTCCGCTCCTGAAAGAAGGGCTGTAATCGTCTGGAAATGTCAGGTAAATTGTCTCTTAATTGTGGCTCAACACATTTTCGTCCAATATTAGATCTCACAAACTTGGCCACAGATTTCACTTGATTCAAAGACAAGTTAGTTTCCATCTGCAGATTACTGAAGCCTTCAGCAGTCAATTGTTGATGGTGCGGCTTTTGATCACAGTTGATTGCAACTTGGAGTGGTCTACCTCTTGAGGACATGAGAGAAACAGATTTTGATGCCCCAGCTGGTGACTCAGACAGTCGCTGTCGTATAATGGTTGAACAAAGTTGGTCCCGCTGTGAACTGCCCAGGTTCTTGATGGCATTCTGAATCGCCGTTTCAGTTGTGCATGTATGGTTCTTTCCTTTTCCAATTACAGAAAAACATCTTGAGCACAATAACTGCGGCTCAGGAGCAGAAGACACAGAAGAGTCGAGATCTGGATTTCTTGGTCGTCCAACGATGATTTCGGCAGGCTTATCACGAACAGATGGACAAACGCTAAACAAGGAATACTTTCCAATATTACAAATAGCACATGAACCATTCTCACATGATGCTGAACGTGTTATTGATCGATGGTATTTTTGAAAGTCTTGTATGTTGATTTTGCGGCGATAAATACCTCTTTTGTATTCATACAAAATCGTTTTGTCCGTCTGACAAAGACCACATGGCAGCCGTTCGTCTTGCGGATCAAAGTTCTGTAGAACAAATGACCTTATTGTGGCCAACAGATTTTCTGTGATTTTTTCTGTTGCTTTTCGTCCACAAACTATGCAGACTGTCTTTCTGCATTCTTCAAGACTTTTGCGCTGTTGACGGTGCGACATTTCGATGCAACCACAGAATTAGACAGGTCGTCTCTTCTTCCGTTTGACTAGAAGGGAAACATTGGAACATGTAACGTTAATGAAATGGCACAATCTGCTGACTAAATACCATAGCAATCGAACAATGAGCAGCCAGTTCAACATTAAACACTCCAAATTGTGCGAAGTTTCAGTGACTGTTATCAACCGGATCACACAGCAGAGAGACACGGACGATGTCAAGTTCTACAGAGAAGTTTGTGAACGTTTTTTCGTGCGCCTGCTTATTTTTTTAATAATGTTCGGAAGAACCAACATCATCGAGAAAACTTTTCTCAATCAAAGAAATCTCAATTCTTCGAATTTGAAGGAGTCGAGGCGATCGGAGCATTTTGAAGGAATTCAGAGCAATCCGCAAGCGACGCACGACTATTTTTCCTATCTCTGCAAGGTATTAAAAATTTCTTTTTGCCCACTTATTAAGTTCCTGCATGTGCCATTTGTTTGAATCAGTTTGCACTTCTAGCAAAGTGATACGATTAAACAATCTAATTCTGTGGATGCAACAGTGAATGTTTGGAAATGCGCCTTAAATGTATTGTTCGCATTCAATGAATAGTGAGACGGACATGATTTGACGCATTTAACGAATGTTTACCAATTGAGGTTGAATTGAATTCACAACAAAGGATCTACACAATAATTGATCAGCTTGAGAATGAAGTAAAATTGCTATATAGAAATCTACACACCTAATGTCTCAACCCTGTGGGAATCGAATCATGCGAACAATCATGCCGGTACTGAAATTATTTAATAGAAATCTACATGTTATGCGTCAACCTTATTATCTGCTGCGGACACTGAGATGTCTTTCGATCAACTGTAAATGATGTGAAACTGTAACTAATTTGTGATAATGTGAAAACGATCAGTGAATAGAGAACACAAAAGAGCTGCCAAAGCCCATGCCATTTGTATACCCACCAATGCGATGCAAATAATAAAATAACGCTCATGATTCTCCTTGAGGTTCACACTGATGAAAAGTTCCGTCACTGAGTTAGTGCAATTATGCGTCAGTTAGGAATAATAAAAATATGTCAAAAATGAAAATAAAAATTCTGATCAGTTGATGTTCTAAAGTGCTTTTCTCTGCAATAGCTCAATGAAATCCTCTAAATTTTTAACCAAATGCTCATTATAGCTTATATAATTTAGTCATGTTCATAGAAGTTCAGTACATTTTTTTGTTCGAGAGATTTTTTGAAAATTAAATAAGTAGTATGTCTCAAAAATTCAAAAAAATCAAATTTTGAATATTTCATGAATAGCACGGTGAAACATCTAAATATTTATATATTTTGATAAAGTAGACCTGAACAAATGTAAAAAACATCATAGCTTTCTTGTACAATTTTTTTCATAAAACATGTGTTTGGGTCCACCGTGTATATTACAATACTTTTAAGAAAATTAGATTAGTATTCACCGAACGCACTACGTTTACTACCGGCCGCCCTGCTTATTGCTATTTTTGTCATAACCCCATTTAAATAGTGAGTGCTAAATACTTTGAGTGGTTTCAAGAATTAAAAAACAAGTCACATGAAGCCCCTTAGGCAGTAGGAGTCCCTGTTAAAATCTTAAGCAAAAAAGTCGCAATTGTGCTGAAGTAAAATAGGATAATATAAATAAATAAACCTTGCTGCACCAAGGAGCACATTAGACACGACGACTTTCTTCCATGTGGACCCATAGGTTTGACCCGGCCAAGGTTTCCCTGATGCAGACTAAACACTGCCACAAGGCCATAGCGTCGGCTGCTGGCGTTGTCAGGTGTTTTTCACAATTAAATTGAACTTAACAAAAAACGTTCAAATTATAAAGGATTCGAAGTCTCTCAGTGGTGAAGGTCCATTTCACTAAGATTTTGTAGTCCAATATCATGTGGTTGAATTTGGATTCTATGTTTTTTGGCTACACATTGAGACAGCATATTATGAGATTGCAGGTGGATAACTTCTGTAAATTTTGCGTGAGACATTGCGAGATACACTGTATTCATGAACCACGAACATTTTTCGTATTTTTCATTTATTTTGTTCATTAAATCAAATTTTACAATTGGGAATGATTTGCACTTTTCAATGTTACTTCTTTTCGTATTGAGGATTGACTGAAGCAGTTGAGAGCTCAGTCGTGCATCACAGAGTAAATAGGAAGATAAAAAGATATGATTCATTTGCAAATCACAGCATGGAGTAAATAATTTGTACTGAGAGTCACGTCTATTTTATCTCCTTGAATTTTCACCTTCTTGTCATGAATGGTGACAGAAATGAAATTTTATTGAGTTTGTCTTCATGTCACGTTCGTAAATTCACTTTTATCATTTTCACTGTAGTTTTTATTGAATTTGCAAAGGAAAAATAAATCTTTCGACATCAATACGTGTTGATGGCAAAAATGTATAAGTTAAGATTTGGATAAATAAAGAGTGAAATTTGGAAGGATTTATACGTTTAGAAAGCTCAGGCTACATCTGATCCTGGGAGTGAGTCGGTGTGACCAATAGGAGGGTCCACAGATTTATATTGTTTGAGTCTTTCAGTTCACAAGAAATGAAGACTAATTCAAAAAGATGGCACATGCTGGAACCCTTAAAAAAAGAATTCTTAAAACCTCACGAAAATAGGGGGAAAGTCGTACGTCGCTTGCGGATTTGTGTAAATTCCATCAAAGTGCTTCGATTGCCAGGATTCCTTCGGATTCGAAGAATTTAGATCATTGCGTACAAGTTTTCTCGATCATGTTGGTCGTTCCGATTATTACTAAAGGAGATAGCAGGTGCACGAAAATTGGTTCATCTGATGATTTCACCACCCTCTTCTCAGCATTCCTCACTGCATGAAGCTACGAGTAGATAGCGATATGCGACCGAGATGATATTACAACATGCACGCCACTGGCTGTTGTCTACAAGCCGGCTGATCTGAAAAAAATAACTCATCCCTTCTAGGTAGCGAAGCCTGCCGAGCAAGTTGTCCAATTCTGTGGGGACGTGAGTCGTTGATGTCTGAGAGCACCTTGCATACTCCAGAGCTAGTAGTCTTGGCGTCAGGGAGTGGTGATGTGCAGTGTTTGTGAGAGTGGGTTCCCATATTGTGTGCATTGGGAATGGATTTCTATCTAGACAAGAAGAGTTAAAATGCCTCAAAAGCGCTACATTATGACCACAGGAAGACTTTTAAATGTAGTCATTCTATTCCCAGGCCTCCGAGCGATTGCGGATCAAAAATTTTATGATTTTATGACCAATTTTCGAAAATTCTATGACTAATTTTGGAAAATGTCATGACCAATGACCATACGGAATGATACATGAACGTTTAGCGCATATCTAACCACATATTCCTGTAAAAATACACACGGGTCATAATCTACATGACTCGTATCATATCATGACCTCTAAAAACTAATCCCAACTGTTACTTTGGTCTTGGTCACGGACGCTTCACTTTGGTGACCAAGACCATCAGAACATCAGGCGTCAGAACTTGAGGACAGGCACATATACTGCGAGGTCTTTTATCCTGACTACGTGGTCATTCTCCCACTTCAGGAAATAAGTAATGACCATTTCCAATCCGATCTTGATAATAAAAATCAGTAAAACATACATACTTGTATTTCAGGCATGCGTAGTTCGTCAGTGGCAAAGAAGGATGCTACTACATGCAAAGCACTTTCTATGATGACGAATCAAGTCAGAAATGATAACTGCGGCAATTTCAGTTCACGTACACACGAAAGGTAATTATAAATGGATAATCATAAATAAAGATAGCCTTTGACACTGACGAAGGGCGTGGTACAGTAAAGTCTGCCTGGTACATGTTTGACTGATTATCATCGACAGTTGTTTAATTTTACAATAGACTTTGGGCACTCTTGCATTCAACAATGAAAATATTTCAAAATGTATTTTCACAATAAAACAGATAATAGCCTATAATTTGATTCTGTAAAAAACAGTTTAAATCGAAATGGTCGAAAAATTACAAAAATTTTATGACTTTCTATGACAGGTGCTATATTTTATTACTTTTTATGACGTTGGGAGGACTGTATTCCACAACGCAGCTTTGTTTAAACCACAAACGACATCAGCCGGAGTTTGCTGCGTCAAGTAATACTGTTGATAGAGCATCTTTGCAATATTGAAAGCACTCTGTTTTAGCGATGGTCATATGGATTTAATGGGGGAATTCTACAAAAGCATCAACGCGTGTGCAAATTCATTTTGTCATTATTAACCATTTTTAATAGGACATAGTTGAAAGCACTAACTGCTTCTTCCATCAATCCTGAAATAAGCATACAGTGGTTATAAAAGTAGGTACTGTATGTATTAAATCCAAAACATCGGGCGTAGAATGTCTACAAAATATTAGCGCCTACAGACCAGCACGTGTAGGCTGTGTGAGAGTGTGTAGTTGCTACAACTGAGTATACCTATAGGTTTATGAGAAATGTCATATCCCAAAATAAAAAATCAGACGTTACCTATCAATCAATTCTTCTGCTTGCAATGTGGGGATATAATACCACAGAGGGTCCACTTTTTGGTAAGTGACAACATATTCAGCAGATAAATGTTTACTATGCGAACATGCATAAAGCTGCCTAAAATAATGCTTTCCTATGGTCTGTGGAATTCCCAGAGATTTCGTGTGATTCTGGATAGCTGTGGACATGAAATTTTCTTCTGTTTAAGCATACATGTACTTTGCTGAAGAGGAGTGGGACTAAAAATTCATAGTATGGAGCTGAGTGGAATCACAGATAATTTAGAAAATTATACTTTTACTACCAATTTTGCTTTCGTTGGAGATCGACAAGCGGCTGCTGACATTTAGTCAATCACCGCAAGGTAGTGTTGAAAAGGATGAACATCACAGATAATAATTATCGAAATTTTGACGTCACTTATAGGTGGGTTCATTCATGCATAACAAACATCGCACGAAAATAATATTCGAAAATGAGATCCTAATAATTATTATGCGAAGCTAGAACAATAAGAAATCATAAATATTACCACATTTGGATACAGCTTGCTGCATAAGTAGAAGGTAAGTATGTAGGACGTGCTTACAATCACCTAAGGTACATTGATAATGTCAGGCGAAACTCATTTGAGTAAAAATCGTTCGATTTTCAATCCTTGATGTCTGTGTCAAAATAAAAAGTTAAGATGAAAACAATATATGCACCCAACATTTCGGTTACTCACCCATCCTCAAGGCTAGTGGGCCAGGGCATCAAAAATTAAAAAATCTAAAATGATACCGCTGTACCGCTGATACCCATGAGGAAGGATGAAAACTCAAAACGTTGGGTTGCATATTAACTATTTAATCAGACGCATAGACACAAAGGAGCAAAAATCAAGCGAATTTTTACTCGAGAAAGTGAGGTTTGAATAGAGCGGTGATAAGAAATCACTAGGCGGAAATGGGCTGGCGGTCGGGGTCTTCGGAAATCGACTGGCCTTTTCACTTGTCACCAAGTTCGCTGAAATGGAATGCTTTCAGCCAAATCAGCATTATTTTGAACAAACCGATGAAGTTCTACTTCTTCAAGTGTGATTGGAAATATCTGATCACTAAATAATGCGATCTCCAATTTCTATATTGATATAATAAGTAACTTCCGCTGAATACAGAACTGCATGTGCAATAGGTCTAATAAGCCACTAATTGCAGACACGCCTCTGCCCTCCAACTTCATTTCAGTTGTGAGACCCTTATAGACGCCATCACTTCAATTTCATCACTCGTTTCACAGAATTTGGTGCTAATTTGATTATCAATTTCCCTTCTTCAACGGAAAGAAACTCCAGGAAAGAAGCATGCAAACCGGGGTATCAAAAACATGTTTCTTTGATGATCTTTATTCCAACATGTTCAATCATTTTATTCAATCGATTAACCCATTAAATGAATCGATAATTTCAAAGGCTGTTTTGATTTGTGAAATAGACCTGTCATGCCGGTATCAGATAAATTCGTAGGTTTAAATATATCGTGAGTTTGCGTCGTATTTTCGCATCCATCTCTCAAGCAAGTGATTGTGTGGTTCTCCGTGGCACAGTGGTTAAATGCTTGGCCTAGCGATATTTTTGTCCAGAAGTCGAGCACCGAAAGTGTCATTGGAAATCTGGAGGAAGGGGATCCGGATTAAAAGTATTACAACGCTCCAGAAAAGTCTGACTATGTCAGCACCGTCCAAGCCCCAAGTATGGGGAGTAGTGACGTTAAATCTTTATTTTCGTTTTATTTCTTTAAATTTTTCTCAAGCAAGCCGTGGATAGACGGCAGTGTTTCTGGTTCGTTGTTTCATTCTGCTCTCGCTGTGAATAAAATGTCCAGGCGCCTACTAGCAAGTCTATGTCATACTCACTAGTTACTGGTACCTCAATTAGGCTTTTCATTAAAGTATTTGGTGAAAACCATTTTCAAAAATACAGTTTTGAAGCCACGCACCAAAACAGGATCCAAAAACTGCGCAAAATCGCCACATTAAAAAATGTCCAAAGCACGGTTGTAAAGATATTATTTAAAAGGGTTATAAGTCATCATGTGAATCAAAAACTTCTTCGGGTACTAATGGACATTGCCACAATTATCGCCTTTCAGCCTTGTCAATTGCAGGTGAAAGAAAGCAAGATGAATTTCACAATGCAAGAGAATGATGAATAAAAATCAGTGACACGTGACCATGCTCTAGAGACACAGAAACTGGACTTCAGACTAGCTTTCATTCACGTGACATTGACACCGCAAGGCGAAAATTCTGGCATCAGTACTCGGAGAAGTTATTGATTCACTTGATGATGTCCGGTTGCGCGAAGGAAAATGCAACTACAAGGTCATAAATCATTTTGAAAACTTGATTGTGGAAAGATGGCAAAGCCCTGGTTTCACAACCAGTTTTAAAACCTTTTGAAAATACAACTATTCAATTGATGTAAGAAGCTTTGTCCCATTCAGAAAATCGGCATACGGCTGTTTGTCTTACTTTTGCGTTACCCGGGCAATAAACATCCTCACACCAATGTGTAATAAGTGGTTATAAAATCTATCTAAACACACACGAAAGACAATTTTTGAAAGCTGGCAACATGTTATCAAAGCTGAGATTTATTAGTACGTCTATATATCGCATGCTTTCATTTGAAAAAATCTAAAAAGAAATAAAATGTGACTTTACACATTAATGCTGTTAACATTTGACTATAACTGCACAATCTAATGTAATTATCATTCTTCATGTTACGCACGTACATTCAAAAAAAGAAATATGATGCACTTATGATTATCTTTATGGTACAGTAGTTAAGTGCTTGGCCTTGTGATCCTTTGGCCAGGAGGTCGATTCCGAAAGTGTCATTGGAAGTCAGCAGGATGGTCTGGAGGGGCTCAAAGCATCACAATGCTCCAGAAAATGCTTGCTAAGTCAGCACCGTTCGAGCTCCCAGTGGTGGAGTAGCGACGTTAAAGTTGCACAGTCCGGATAGTCATGGGATCACATCACATGAAACAGTCAAATTGTAATTCAATGAATTAACGATGTTTCAAATTCAAACATCAGACGACCGCGTCAATGTTGAAGTGAGCTTGCCTAGACCCATCACTTAACTCACCCATGTATCCGAGCTTCCAAACCGAACACGTCTCCCAGCTCAGCTAAATCAAAGGACATTGTAATTTCCAAAGCCAAGCTTGCAACGATCGGGCGGCTTTCGCATCACGTTCTCCTCGTGAGTTTGATGTACATTCTACATGAAGTGACATTTCTCATTCTTTCTTTTGTAAATAAAATTCGCGTTCAAAAACTGTTCCGTACTGACAGCTGCTCTGAATATTTTACATGCAGTTCAATAATACTCTGAGACTATTCATGGTAGCCGTCGATGACAATCACTTGCACTCTAACAATCTTTGATTGATAGTGATTCCTGTAGACATTTAGCCGTAACCCATGATAGCCGTAACGCAGGCCTGACTGCTAGTCTACTTTCGTGTGGCTACAAAGAGGCTATTAGTCCAGAGGTCAGAACGAGTTTCTGCAGGGAACGAAGCCGAAGATGAGATTTTCACACAATGATGTGCACCCTTTGTCTACTATGAATCTGTGCGTCTGCCAATTACTAGCTAGTTCCTCTTCCTGTCACACAGGATCAAAGAAAAGCACATGTTAATTCAATGGGACGCAGATTGCAGATTTTGCTGAGAATGAAATATTCTATGTTTTCTGTTGTCAACTGAAAAGTAGTTAGTCTAGAGCCATAATTTTTGACCTAGAATTCCTTCAGGTCATTTCCTGACAGACCTCATGATGTCGGCAAACACCAGCATACTGGCCCAATCTATTCACATTGAACCACATTCTGGCACATATCTCCTATCGAAAACATGATGGTATCACATATAAATGATAGGAAATGACGTTTAGACATTACATGCCGAAAATTGTGACTCTAGACTTGCTACTTTTCAGTTGATCAGAGAAAACAGAAAATTCATTTTTGCCAAAACCTCAAATCTGCGTCCCATTGGATTGAGATGTTTTTCTTTGATCCTGTCTGACAAGAAGAGGAACTCCGCAGACGCGAAGATTCGTAGTAGGCATATGATGTACATCATACTGTGAAAGTCTCATTTTCAGCCTCGTTCCCTACAGACACTCGCTCGGGCTGCTGGAGTATATTGGAAACATCAATATATTTTTTCGATGTGATAATTAGTAGCGCATCATGCGAGAGTGATGATTTACTTCTCTTGGTTTTTCTTTGCTTCCTGATTAGAAGAGTGTTAATGAGACTTGGAACTGTGAAATACTAATAAACTCGATAGTGAAAATGACATTCACGTGACGTCATTGTTTTCTGAGAATGCAACTTGATGCTAAAATTAACATCATCAGTTATGTTCCTTATCGGATTCTCATGTCTTAAACCTACCGAAGTCTCAATTTTCACAAGATTTCGTCTACAAGACATGGAAAACCTCAAGTCCTGTTATCTGTCACATCTTCATTTTTCACTTTTTCACGAGAATGATCCATTATTGATCCATTACCAGTGCTGCGCTCTCAGAAGGGAACTGGGCTGCAGTTCCCCATATGCAGTTTTTCAGTTTTCAGTCAATGCTCGGCTTGTCATTTCAATTTAAAGGCCCGAGTCCTTCTTTGAAGAAGTCTTATTTGAAGCTTGTGAACAGCTGAATACAGTTTATGCTTGAATAATCAATTGCCACATCTCAGAATTCATTCAGGCTGTTCAGAATCAAGACAGATGAGCATTCATCAACTGATATACATAGTCATTAACTACTGTAAATGCAATTTTTAGCGAATACAGAAAATATACGTGTATGCATTCATAATTTTTCTTTTCATGCTTGTTATCATCATAAATGCCTGCATTCATAAAGGCATGCTTTTCAAATCACAGTCAAGATCCGCAAAGGAAATGACGATGCTATCAACAACTTATCGCACAATAACATACACACATAACAATTTCACACGCGCTTGGTCGAGTTTGAGCGTCCAGGAGTTAGCGGTCGAAACGCAATCGTCCTGACCAAGTTCCTGTTGATGACCTCATTAAAAATAGTCAAATAATTTGTATGCATATTTTGTAGAATTTTATTTCACGTTTTAGCTGAAGAAACTAATATTAATTCTCTTACACACCTGGTAGATTTTAGATAGCGTAATCCCGCTCTGTTAGCTAGATCTGATATTTTGATTGGAAACAGACCTGTCCTCTTATCATCTAAAGGGGCAGACTCACTCCATACTGTTAAATAAAATCTTTTCAATATATAAGTGATAAACATAATTTTGAACAGAGCGACTTGCTGGGCAATTCATTCCACATGAGGAAAGGAGAACCTTTGCTTGTCCATCTAGTAAGTATTTTTAAAGTTCTAGACATTTTAGGATATAATCATTTTCTTTTAAATCATATTTTGCACCTTTTAAAAATTAACTAGTCGCTAGCTTGTTTTTTTTTTAATTTTGATACCTTGACGCACTTTGCTACGATGAATACTGCAAAGAAATCGTATTTTATGACTTGCCCTGTGGAGAGCGCGCTGGTTTTTAAATGCATTGATAGAATCATACTATTCTTGGAGTTGTTAGCAACAGCATTCTTTTAAACCCAAGCTCTAAAGCGCCAGCGTTAATACAGCAAAAGTTTTTAACTTGTGTGCAGTTGACCGTCAAAAACATTTTTAACGCGAAAGTTAGCGAAAAATCAAGCAAACGTGTTAACTGAGTAAAACTGCACCAAATGTTGTCGAAATTTATATCATCTGAAAGCTTGCCACGAACCTGATTGAATAGTGATAATTTTAATTTTCTGTTTTGCGTAGTCTAGGCATCGGTTTTGCGTAGTTTAGTTTTAATGTCTGTAGGCATCGGTGAATCAATTGACCAAAAATTCATACTTTTATGTCTGCTGACCACAACTGACCAGATGCGACCTAATCGGTCTGACAAATCAAATCAATAAGCGCATCCTTTCAAATGGTATAAAGTTTACTGAAACTGAGCACCTTCATAAATGAAAAAATCATGTCAGACTTTTTTAGCAGCATTTTTTCGGTAAAACCTGCTTCTACTGGATCTTTTTGTACATCCAACAAATCCTAAAATCTTTACATCATGATGAAGCTGAGTGATAGCTCACACTGTCTGTCAGTTTTCATTAAAAAATTCTGTCGCCCTCATATTAAAATCCTGCATCAAACGCTCAATTTTCTTTCAGAAGGCCTACTGACTACAACTGACCACTTAAGAAAGTAAAATGTGTGCCAAAATAATCTATGGAACATAAAGTTTCATATGGTATATCGTTTATTAAAATTGAACCAAGACTTCAACACGAAAATGACGTCTGAAAATAGGTTAACTTTTTTTGTGCAATTATTTATGAAACGGTCTGTACTTGGGAGAAGATTGTGTATGCATGTAGGGGTTATCAAAAATCAATTTCACTCAATTGACTGCTGCCATCAAAAATTGCAATTACTTGATTGGTTTGACAAAATAATTGAAATTTCATTTGTTGCCACCGAGTAATAGCAATTAAATTGAATGATTTGTAATGTGAAGGTATTTCATTGACTGATCTACTTGTGATATCGTCACCACGCACCATCACAGAAAATCTTCCCACCTTCAGTGATTTATTTAGATACTAATCGCTTACTAAACATGTCTTGCTCACAAACTGATCGTCTTCAGGATTCTAATCAGGAACTATTTGATGCAAAACTTATTTAGTATTTCTATGTTGCGATACATTTTTTGGAACTTTTGAAACTCTATTTTATGTTCTGTTATAGGCACGTAACATTCATTTACCCGTCCAAATAAAAGTTCATCACTAATTATGATGCATGAACTCAAGTCTGAAATAAAATTCATCAATAATCACATCCAATTAAGAAAGTTATATGCATAGAAATTCGACTTTTCGCTTTGTCGGATTGCTGATGGATTGCTGATGGCAATTTCAACTGCTCGACTATGCGCCCACTGCTAGATCTGGAGAAGAAGGAAATTACGGGGTACTTTATGGCTTATCTCCCCCCAGGTTTTCAAATTTGTCTAAAATCTGCAAAAATTAATCAATCGTCACCAAACTTCAGGTAAAGGTACTTAAGCATATTTTCTACCCACATACAAAAATTATGCAGATCGGACAAGTACGTTTTGCACTAGAGACGATAACGTGAAGCGTAGTGATGTCAACAGCCTAATCTGACTTCGTCTTTTCGACGCATCATTGCTACCCGTGCACTGTTCTCTCTCCCTCTTGGCATCGTCCGCTACTATTTGAAATCTTTCCACGGCCACTACCCCACCACACCTTTCTTAAGTTAAGCACATTAACCCTTTCGCGACCAATGCGTGCAGAGCACGTCATACATGAATTGCTTAAAGTCACCACGATTGGGAAGCCAACAATAGAGCATATGCATATTGTGCGTGCAGAGCACGTCATGGTGACTTCGAACAATGCAATGAACTTCACGATGGTCGCGAAAGGATTAATTGAAAAGGATGTGGTCTGGGTCATTATCACTTCTAGAGTTGTCGCGACATGACTTTGTTGACCTAGTGCTATCTGCTCAGACGATGAGGTCAGGCGAAGTCAGATCAAGCTCCTGACATCGCTACACTTCACGTTATCGTCTCTAATTCAAAACTACTTGTCGGATTTGCACAATTTTTTGTATGTGGGCAGAAAATATACTCAAATACGTGTATTTGAAGTTTTGAGACGGTTGATTCATTTTAACGAATTTTAGACAAATTTGAGAACGTGGGGGGGGGATAACCCATAATTACTGAAACATGCAACAGTTGTAGATTCCGACGCAAAACGATTCATTGTGAGTAATTTTATCTTGCCTTTGCATATAAAGAGAAATGATAGTTATCGTGAGTATTTGCAAAGTACGCAGATAAGCTGCCGGCAACTTCCTATCGTCAACCACTGAAAGCAGCCCATTGTAAAAAATGATGGTTTAACGTCAGTAATCCCCTTACTGGGGGCTTGGACGGTGCTGACATAGCCACACTTTAATCTGGAGAGTTGGGATCTTTTTGTCCGGATGCCCCTCCTGACAACTTCCAATGACACTTTCGGGGCGCGACCTCTGCACCGAGTGATCGCTAGGACAAGTACCACGGTGAGCCTTTGTACCACGGTGATGATTGATAATTGCAATGATGTTTTACAACCCCTGCGTGCATGTCAGGGAAGCTCACATCCTAAGCATCAAGTACTGACGATATTATCGATTTTCATGATGGAAATCGAAGACAACAAGATGGGAAACCGAACAATATAAACTCGACTGCCCATCCCCGCAGTAAAAGGAGATCAACCCTTTAACGTCCGTGGGGGCCTCTCAGGCCCAGCGGCTTTTAATTTTATTCCTGACTATCCATTTTAAAATCAATTTTAATCAGCTTTCGTGAGAACTCTAACGATCATGTCTGGAATACATACGTGAATTTTTAAGTCTCTGTGCGCACTAGTTTAGGTGCTATATGGGTTTAGATTACATGTAGCGTTAAGTACCAGCACTTTTAGGCAAATTTTTTATTGTTATATGCCCTATACTGATATTAGGTGATGCAATTAGTACGTACTAGATCTTCGATGGAAATAAGGCTCACTGAATGTGTTGTTCATCCATCATAAAATCACGATTGAACGCCTAAATTATGATTGGACAAGCATTTCGAGTCGTTTTAGAATTATCGGAGTTAATTCTTTCTAATACTAGCCGTCACATAACTGCAGTCAATTTTTTCTCGAGCATTGATGTTGCTCGAGCACTTCTCGGTCGTGATCTGACGTGTTCCGGAACAATTAGAAAGAATAAAGGTGAGCTGTCTAACGAAATGCAGCCCTCATCCCGTCGCGAACCATTCACGAGTCTTGGCTTTCAACGAAACGTTGCACTGGTTTCCTACGTTCCAAAAAAGGGGAATCTGTGATACTCATTTCTACGATTCATCATGACAATGAGTGTGAGCCAGAGGATCCAAGAAAGCCGAAAGTAATTCTCGATTATAATCGAAATAAATCAGGAGTTGACACTCTTGACCAAGTGTGCAGAACATATTCGTGCAAAAGAAAAACAAGAAGTGGCCATTCGCAATCTTTTGTAATTTCATCGGTATGGCTTCAAGCAATGCCTTTATCATCTATACCTCTATCCATCCGCAATACTGCCATGCAGCATCTCATAGACGCCGCTTGTTTCTAATTAAACTAGGAACACAGCTGATGGCGGTGTCCAACGAGGCAGAGATCCCTTCAGTCGGAGGTCCTCTCCGCCCAACCCTCAATCTCACCAGACGCCGCTGCTACCTTTGTCCTCGACGATTGGAGAGGAAGGTGAAGCAGCATTGCATTGAATACGGGAGAAACGTGTGTAATGAACATTGCCGCATAATATGCGAAGAATGTGTAACGGACTGATGTTTTGATTTTATAGATACAATTTCATGAAAAGAAAGCCTAATTCTTTTACCCTTTCAGCCTAATTCTTATACATAAATGTAAGCTTAATAGTACAACTATACGCTAAAAGATGGACGCATTTTCCTCCAAGTTGTTCGTATATAAATCCTAATTGAGTTCAGTATTATAATTAAACAAACACTTAGTCATTTTCAAGAAAAAACACATTGGGGCCTCAAAGAACCCCACTGGACTTTAACGCAATTATTTTTGTTGGATGTTAGAGGGTTAAGGAAAATTGTCTTAAGAATTGGTCGTGTCTCCAGGTCCGGTCGGTTCTTATTGCATGCACTAGAGATGTGCAGAGGCCAGGAAGGCAACCTGAACCAATAATTTGAACCCACACCGAATATCCTACCCTCACGAATAAAACCAAACATGCTCAAATTATGATTTTCAGATGCAATTTTGTGAAATATGTATGTCTATACGAGCATGTGTTTTCTTCGTCTTGATGTGTAATTTGCTGAAACATTATATGTGGTAATAGGCTACATGAACCTGAAAGTTTCAATTGAATATGTACTCATGCGTATCTTATGTTTCAGATTTCGCCATATAAATTATAAAATTTATCAGATAGGCCTACTTCACTTCTACTAGTCAACCATACACGCCGGTTGGTCTATTAAATCAATCAATGAGTAGAACCATAGTACTGAAGAAACAGTTCACCATCAGTTCACAATTAATTAGAATTCTTATTGAAAACATTTTCCAGCAGGAAGCCCACTATAAATTTTTGTAGCAAATAAAATAGCAAAATGACCACTTTTCATCGCAAATTGTACTTAAATAATTTTGAATGCAAACCAAGGCCTTTCTGTAGGAACAACCTACCGTCATCAGGGAAACAATCTAACTGAAGGGTACATGCACGTAAATTTCTACAAAAGATATTCAAAATTATCAAGCTATAGAGTACTATAAAACCTAGATAAATCTATGGTCAGCAAAGACTATGTTCAAAACACCAAAGAAATGATATAACTACTAAAGGCAAAAAAAAAGAAGAGACATCAGAAAACAGAAAGATAAAATGAAGAGCCTGAATGAGAAAGTTGACTGCTTAAAATTGGGGACCTCTTCTTTATGAATGAGTTTTGTAAATGATCGAAACATTGTTCATGATGTCACGTCTGCTGCAGGTATTACATTCAAGCAAATGGTCGAAAATTGGACCAGGTCGTGACACATGTTCATGAAATCTTCTACCTAGATATCGTGTTGTCTCACCGATGTATGTGGTATACTGATCACCAGTACACTTGAATTCATAAACCACCGATGAGACAAGGGACCTCGGGTAGGAGACTTCAGAGGAAAAAACTCTCGCAGTCTGGTGCTACGAAAAGAAAAAGCACAATGTGGTCTTATTTTCACAGGTATCAGCCTTTTAACACGTCTGCAATACATAATACTTTCCTTGTCAAAATATCTGAAAGTAAAAGTCTGTCTTCTGATGTTACTTTCCTCACTCATTGAGTCTTCTTGGTTCACTTGTCTAGGAATTACAATTTTGTCAAGCGTCTCTTTCAGATGTTTCTCCACTAACCACAAAGGGTAATTGTTTGCTGCTAAATTTTTTTTCAATTTTCTCATTTCTTCGTGAAACAACTCCCAGCTGCTGGATAGCCGATAAGCACGGTAAATGCTGCCAATTATCAAACCTCTTTTCCAATTCATTGGAACATTGGAACGAAAATTCAGTTGAGTATCCGATGGCTTGCGATACAGGCTATATTCAACCGAAGTCGATTGTCTATGCAACATGACATCAAGAAAAGCGAGTTTGTTGTTTATTTCTGATTCACAAGTGAATTTTAAATTTGGATGTCTGGAGTTGATGAAGAGAAGAAAAGCATCAATCTTTGATTTGTCTTCAAAAACGCAAAATATATCATCGACATAGCGAACATAAAAGGAAGGCATGTTCTTACTGGAGGAAAACTGACTTTCCATATGATCCATGAATATTTCTGCAAAAATGCAGCTGAGTGGACTGCCCATTGCTACTCCATCTATCTGACGATATAGTTTGCCATCAAAAAGAAATATACTTTGAATGCATAATGACAACAGTTTTTTCAAAGTCGGCCTTGGAACTTTCAATTCTTTCCAAAGAATGTCTAATGCCAACTCGATTGTTATATCGACTGGAACATTGGTGAATAATGAACATACATCAAATGAGATCAGATGATGAGAATCCTCAAATTGATGGCTACGTAGTTTTGAAGGAATGCTGTAGTCGATGAAACGCTGAATCTTGGTGAAAAATTCTTTTTTTTTATTATTTTTTTATTCAATCATTCGCAAGAAGCATTCGCAAGACACCAGCAGTTATAAAGAGCCCTTACATGCAAATAATCAACGATACAAAGTGACGACGTTGAATGAAAGACGGATAAAATATTTTGTCGTCAACGGATGAAAATTAAGCTAGAATAACTTTTTAATTAGTAATAAATAGAATTTAATTAAATAGCAACCCATAATTAGCCTTTTACAGATAAACAATTTACTTCTGAAACATAATACACATATTTATGTGTATCTACTACTTGATGAATTCAATAGTATTACGGAAAGTCTACAAATTTGAAGGGAGGGCAAAATTTGCTTTATATCCCCGCCTGAGTCAAAAATGAATCTGCATTATTATATGAGAATCTTTAGCAGTTTGATCTATTAAAGAAAGAATGCTTGGGTTGATTGATTTCCGAAGTCAATGATTAAGGCACTTCAATAAAAGACGCCAGTAAATTCCAAATATTTTTAGAAATATTGTTGTTTACTATTATTTCATGTAGCGAAGCATGATGGGAACGGCCAGCCCCCATATAAGACATTGGAATAAACTGTGACGACAGACTGCCGACCATTGTGCCTAAAAGAAACCGACGCCAATGATACCCTACAGTCTGCGTTCTCCATAACCAGGCCCAGTGAGTTAACTAACTCCTCAAACGATCTTGCTGTGTTCATCTCGAATGACTTCAAATCTCACCAAGCAAGCGTCACCTCGCGTGCACCCAGAAAATTTCCGCCATTCTGTGAAATTTCGTGACCCTCGATCCTAATGTAAATGCGCTTCTCCGCCAGCACAAATCCTGCGTTCGTCCCCACATGCTGCACGCTGCATGTGTGTGGAATCCCCTTGCTGCACAAAACATTGCCGTGATCGAAAAGGTCCAATGCCGATTTACTCGTTGTGTGAAGCATCTGTGCACTCCTGCAAAGACCATCTACTGATATTTGAACTTCCAATCCCCAACTTCGCCGACGTGCCTTCGACTGGACAGTGGTGCTAAAATGTTTCACATTCATCGACTCCCTATGATCCCGAAACTCTCTTCACTACTGCAACTTCATGGACTCGCGGTCACAACTGGAAAGATTTCAAAAAATTCTCTAAGGATTCAAGCGTAAGAACATTCATTTCCCTGCATGTAGTCGATTGTTGGAATTCACAGACCCCTAATCCCATTCAATTGAATTCCCTACAAGACTCCAAGACTCTGTCAATTTTCCGAAAACGAATTTTATAACAATCCTATTATCTGAGCATGCATGGTGTTATTGCCTTGTTTATCTTCTTGCTGCCAAGTGTTTTACCTAGCTTCATGCACTTATGGGAATATTGAAGCATGTAATACAATACAATGCAATGACAGGCACTCAGGAAGAGGAATCGTCCCAAACACAAAGACTAGGTAATCTTCCACACGTGTGTGAAGTTAATAGCGGAACCAACCTGAGGAACCACTTTTATCTTTAAACTTGAATGTCTCAATAACGACTGCCACTTTTTGGAATCTGAACCCAGATTCATGATCCAGAGGCTGAAATTGATAAAGTATAAGTTGTTTCGAATAGAATCACGCTGTAATACAAAATGGTTCCGTTGGGTATAGTTCCGCTAACTTCAGACATCGATCTTCCACTGTCTTTTGTCCTTCCCGAAGGGCGAGGAGAGAAAATGAAACTATAAGGATAACGTAAAACACCACAACAGCAAAACTATTTTCGGCACTACGAATACTTGCATACAATAAGAATGAGAAAGAGTCTAGCAGCCTCGTGAAGCGCACTGCTGAATGGAAAAGAAGCAACGTGATCTGTTGAAAGTATGAAATCTGTAAGGGCAATCACTCACCAACTTTGGGCTTAGACGATGCTGACGATTGTCCGACTGCGTAAGTTCCGACGCCTTGCATGACGACTTTTGGTGATTTTATTGGCGGGTATAGGACTTCATGTCCAAAGAATTGTAGACTCATAATGACCACTCAGTCGCGAAGAATATGAGTGTCAATCTCCTTGACTGAATTCCGCTAATTGTGTTTCCCAGTACGCATGCATGGCAGCAGGGTCGAAGTTTTCCTGGGAAAGAAATACATTGTTAGTTAGCAACTGATTCTACAAGAGAGATTCTACAAAGGATTGGACCAGTATTTCTCTACGGGGCTATGCACCCTCCAGGTGGGCAATTTCAATTCTCAGGGGAGGGGGAGTAAGGACGAGAGGGGCGTTTGGGGGCATCGAGGGATTTTACGGCCTTATCTGATTAGTTCAATTGAGTACTGGAAAATATGTGTAAGTCCCACGCATTGCGTGGGCAAAAACTCATATTCACGCGTGTCCGTGCCTTAACTATCGCTAGAATAGAGTATACTCGTTGTGGACAATGTATTTCCAGCAATATATGAGACAACAAGGCTTGTTTGACATTAATTGGTTGCACATGTGGGTATACTCGTATAGACGGCACACTACCCAAAGCTTCATTCAGCGTCGCTGCCATACATTCCTCCCCTCCCGTCAACCCATCTGGTTGAATACGGCATTAGTGCGGTCGTTGAGCTTCTCCAGAAAAAGAGAGAGAGACTGCAAATTGAGTCGCGGAGATGTCAGGCAAATTGACGAGTATCAGACCAAATACAAAGACAATAGCTTCAAAACACCAGTCACAATTCTCCCATTAATGAACTATGCATGTGAGTTGTAGAGATGCACAGGGTGTCCATAAAGTTTGTACCTGGTTTTAAATCACTGTCATTTTTATAGAAAATGTTCAAAATCAAATTTGATTCATCACACGTAGTGATGAGACGCTTTTAAGTTTTGTTTACAACAATGCTTTATGTCAAAATTAATTTCGCATTTACGTATTTTTATACGTATTTTTCGTATATTCTATTATACAGTTCCTTTTTTCAAAATAAAATGCAAGACAGAAAATCAATAGTTATGAAATTTATCGACTCTCGTTTCCGAAAAATCGATGATGTCCGGAGTCTTACTATTTTCGATAGGCTCCGGCTCAAAAAATGACCGGTTCCTGGCGTCTCTGGCTCCGCAGTCCTGGTCGCATATCGCTCTCTTTCTGTGTTTTTGCTTTACATTTATCAGGAATCATTTTCAAAACTCAGGTGACATAACTTTTCCATTTCTTCAACAATTTCAGATAGAATCCCATGATGAGATTGGGATGCACCGTTACCGGGAGAACCGGAATCAATCCTTTCCATCATCGAACCGGAAATCAATCAATTATCAAGAAGCGGAAGTAACATAAATACAAAATTTACATGCTCAGCTTTTGCTAGGCTCTTAGTTTCGTGAATTTGCTCATCATCTGCATGGTGTAGGATGTCAGCGTCACCAAATGAGAAGTATTTTTATTTCAGGTATGGTTGTGTAGTCGTCACATGGCTTTCGCATGAAGAACAAGAGAGATTTTTGAATCACGAGATTGTTCAGCGAGAGTGACTTAATAACATTTATACATAACAGTTAAACAAAAATTTCATAACTTTCGACATTTTTTCTTTAGTTGCCATGCAAAAACGATATTTTGTCACTCTCGTTAAGGAATCTTGATGCGTTGAGTCAAAAATCTCGCTTTTTATTCCTGAGAAGCAATTTAAAATTCCTGGAGGTAGTTTTGTAAAAGCTTGATGTCTTCCAAGAGAGCAACTAAAATCCTTAATTAAACGTCTATGGTCCTACGGTGATCCATAAATGGTTGAAATTAAGAACAGCACATGAAAATATAACTGAGATCCTATCTTCCATGACATAATTCAGGTCTACTCGTGTATCAGAGATTATGGCGTTTGTGGGCTTCCATACATTTTTTCATTTACAATTTCTGCTTCTGAAGTCAAATTTTGCGTCACGAGTCATGTCCGATACTCTTTTGACGACTACACAAGAAGCGCTGGAAACTACTAGTAATAAAAATACCACCGCAACATCCTTGCACGACTTGTAATTAAGGACCAGCAACACTACTTATTACAAGTAAGTAAGCAATATGTCTTAAATGCAAGCACTATAATAGAACTGAAAAGTCACAAAATATGAAAAGCTTCAGTTGCAAAAACAGTTGAGTTTATGAGCTGTGCTACATGTACATGTCTCGCTGACAAGTTTTAGATAACTATTTGGCCAATATGAAATCCAGACAGATTAAAAAGGAGTAACTACATCGATGTTGTGATATTTCAATTCACGGAATTGCCAATTGTGCATGTCAGCTCATGCACTGCAACTAATCTGATTTTCATGAGGAAAGATTTTGACAGACACACGAAATACCATTTCGGTAAAATACTGAAGGCAATCATTATCAGATTGTGATAAAAAATCAGAATATGTCCCATGCAAGAAATGTTCAACAACTATGTGCATGTAAATATTTAATGTTATGAAAAGCTCGCATTTTTACATACAAAAAACTACTCCTTTTTATGTGCGAAAAATACGCGTCCAATTACATGAACGATCAACTTCAGAATGATTGATAGTTCTGAGAGATTTTGAGTTTATTGAATCTTCTAATTAGTTGCTTGATTAGCTGGTCAATATCAGGATGTATAACGCTTTTGGATTTTTCCCTGATTTTCCCTGATTTTTCCCGTTTTCCCGGTCTCTTTTAAAAAATCACCTGTACACTTCATTCATCATGTTGACGTAAATAACACTGAAAACGGTTGCCCACGACAACAATCTAGTTCAACTTCTTACAATAAAATCTTCAGTTGAATGCGCTTTTACCCATAGATTGCCTCCCTCAATTTACATTTTCACTTATTCCTTATTTTTTCATTATTTATTTGGCATGTTATATTTATCATGATAATTTGATTGCCGATATTACCAAAGGCATTGAATATATTATAATGATACTTATCATCTCATCCGTTATCAGAAAAATGCTATATTCCATAAAAACCGCTCACAAAATCTGTAATACGCTTCTCGCTAACTGATCATTTTTGGATTATAAGTTTAAAAGTTAGGGGCGAATATCTTCATATGAGTTCGGATAAATATCCTGTGAGGTTGAGTAACATGCGCGGATACACGCATGCACATACCAAAAAAGCCACTATGTATGTTTAATATGGTTTCTTTACCATGATTCCTGCCGTCTGGAATTCATATTTAATCGGCATCTCAAAAAGTACCGTAGATTAGCATCCTGATATACATGCCACTAATTTTTGAGAAGTAACAGATTATTGCAAAAACTGTTTAGCAAATATGCATGAAGACTAATAGCTTGATTAAGAACAAGATCATTGCAAATAATTGAAACATAGCTAATGTTCATAAAAATGTAATAAGGTGTAGACGAAAATAAAAGCGCAAAACCATTTTCATCAAAAAGTGGATATCTTGATCAATACAATCAATCTGCAAAAGTGCAGTTTCTTCTCCATATCCTTTATCTTTAATGTCTGACGCCTTCCTCTTCTTTCCATTCACACGCCTGTTTTAACCTCTTGGTTTCGTGCCTCTTCCTTTCTATCATCGGGATTTTGCGTAGCGGAATTTCGAAAAGACAAAATCAGTTTCTTGGGTTCGCCAAAAGTACGAGCATCCCGTTATACAAAGCGCGTGTATAATTTTGACTACCGGTATTCTTTGAGCATTAAGAGCATTAATTCTCTTTTTGAGTTTCTAGGATCATGTCTTTATTGATCGAGGAACCTCTTTCCATCGAATCCTGTCCGTTGTTCAAGCAGAGAATGATTCGCACGGACCGTTCAAGCTCAGGAGATGAATTACGCTTTGAAGACAACGGAGTAAGTAGTCATCAAGTCATTCTCTTCTTTGGTCCCACATCTGCAGGTAAGACTTCATGGAATTATTTAATGTCAGAAATATGAACTGATTTTTGATGCGATCTGCCTCGAATCCAGTGATTCATTTCTTGCCCACCAGTTCATCCAAAATCATCTAATGACATCAATATTTCTGAATCTGTGGCCATAATCAACGGATACAAGCAAGAAAACCCCTCGAACAAGGGATATTTGATAGGCATCAAAATAGCATTCAAAAACTCCTGACACTTTGATGAAGAAAATTCTTATATATGTCTGTTCAGCCTGCCGAGCGTAAGGCTGATAACGCTGCAAAGTAGATGTCAATTGATTTCAGTTCTACGAAATTTTCTTCAGTTATGAGAAGCTTCAGTTTTTGAACAGTTGACAGGTTTTCCATAACACATGGCTTACTAAACCGTTTCGACAGCGAGTTCATGATGTTCTCTAGGGCCTCAAACAGGAAAGGAACAATGGGCCTGTCGTCTTGAAATTTCTTCAAGAAAACCTCAAATTCCTTGGTTATCATGACGAATAGACATAATTTGACCTTGAGCAGAGGATCATTCAGCATTTCCTTCATGTTCTTGTAGGACGACGAGTCAGGTTGATCCTTGATATTTTCGACATATGCTCGCTAGTTTGGCAATTGTTCGATGATCATTTCCGCAACTCCTACGCTCTCAACCCATCGAGTCACACAATACACGAGTGGTTCTTGTAGGTCCTTCATCATTGCGTTCAACGGGACGGCAGATCTTTAGAAACTTCTCAACAACTTCGCAGCAATTTCATCACCTCAATGTATTTGTCTCCAGTTCTCAGAGCACCGTCGATGATGTGTGGGGAGCAACTTTCAAAATTTGAAATGATCCAAAATTTGTGTATCATCATGTTGATAAGATTCTTCAAACAGACGATGTATTGCGATATTGACACTTGGACCATTAGAATTGTTCAGGCCATCGAGCGCTCCATCAAGAGCTTTGCGCAACTCAGACGCAGTGGCAAGTCCAATAAATTTAGAAGTCAGCTTGTCATCGCTATGTCTTCAATCCAATACCTTAAGTGAACATAAGTCTGCGATGCATTTACGAGTCAAGTGGCATTTCAGATTTCAGACCGTGCCATCTGAGTCTTCATAAGCCATGTACTGCAGTCAGCAGATGACCGCGCAAGGAGTGGTAGGGCTGAACCTGCTGAATAATCTCCAGAGGCAACTCGGCCATTGAGACAGGCGAAAACCGTAGGAGAAAAACGTAGCAGCAAACTAAGAAAGCACATGGAAGCAACTGACTTCTTTGTGTGAAAACAGTACAAATTACTGAAAATTAATAGAACAGGCGTACAATATTTTAAAATAAAATTATAGGCCATAATGTTTCACCACACTTTTCTTGGGAATTTGCACTTATTAATCAGATCTTCAAACGATATTAAAAGTGATGTATTTATCAAAAACATGGAAAACCCGGAATTCTGCATTTCCTTTCTTTATGCAGTAGGAAATTTTGATAATGTTGTTATCGGTCATAAATATATTTAATCCTTGCTACTCACAATTTCAAAATTCCCTGATTATTCTGGTTCTACAGAAACCAATTTTTCTCTGATTTTCCCCGATTTCCCTGATTTTTCCCGCGCTACACACCCCGAATATAGCTCATAGAAAACATTGTTAATTAAAAGCGAAAATTAGATTTTTGAACACATGCAATTTGCTCTTGAATATAAGCCCGCAGGGCTACAATAAGAATCATGCAATCCAACGACTCTTTTCGAGAAAAATATGGTTTGCATGTACAAGAATGATATAGAAAATTTATGATATAGCGTACATTAGATATATATTAGAAATAGATTCAAAATAAAGACGAATAACAATTTACCACAGCGACTTAGTTAAGCAAATATGTCACTGTGACTTCCAACGACCATTGTAATACTTCATATCAATGAAAAACTTAAGACTCAGCAACTTTGCGACGCCGAAAAATGTTGTTCATCTTCTTCTTCAAATGAAGAATTTCATTCCCTGTGATTACAGTCATCACTTTAAATTTAGTTGCAGCAAATTTCTTTCGACACTTCCTTGGATCCGTTATTAGCGACACAGCATTTGATGTCAAAATGTATAGTGGATAAAGTATATTAAAAGGTACAGGCAATTCGTCATTCCAAATGATATACTTAACTCGCAGTGACGACTGAACATAGCATATCTCTATTGAGCGGTTCTCTTCTATGGTGTTATAAGTAACAGCCATCAGTGCTATCAACAAGTTGATAAGTACAAGTGTACCAAGCACAAAGAATAGCAAGTACATTATTTCACCAACAGTAACAACCAACAAATTAGACCACAAATTCATTGAGACATTTGAGCTGAGTGCGTAATCATCAGTACCAGTCATTGCAAATAAAACCCAGAATACTCTCTGTGAAGCCTTGATAAATGACGTAAAATATGAATTGTCACACGAATATGAGCCATAGAGAATAAAATATGCCAGGCTAAAGCCTGTAGCAAAGAGGAGTAAGAAAAACACCCACTTCGCCACATCAAAAAACATGGCATGAACTGCAATTATAAACTGAGCAAGCTGCTTAAACATATACAATATGTGACCAGCAGATAAGGTATAGAATAAGTGAGCCATTGCAAACAACGCACTTCCCACCAGATAAGGCCCTTTCACTGTAGTGATGTCCGTTATTATATTTGGTACCTTAGAAACTATCAACGCAGTTGTTGCACAACTGGATCCAAACTGTGTAATGTTGGGAATCGTTAGCAACCTAGACGTACAAAATGACTGAATATTGGGATTCCTCGGTACTACAAAAACGGATATTAAGTAAAGACTTGTACCTGTCAGATATAAGTAGATACTTATAAAATGAAATATGTCATACAGGTTCATCCAAATACTCTTTCCAGTATAATATATTGCAGTACTCATGCGCAGCACTTTCGACATAATCAATCCACAAAGAATAGATTGGGTGACAGCTATTTTGTAAAATGCTGGTGACTTACGCAAGCCTCTACATAATTCTAATACATTTGAATAGGATTCATTCGAAGCATATATAGCCATTCCCAAAAACAGCCAATACGACAAGTGGTCACATTGAAATTTCACTTGGGGAACTTTTATCAGCTGTGTTAGTCGTTTAATCGGACACAATATTGCAATGGGCACAATTAAAAGATAACAGCAAACGGAAAATGATATTGTTGCAATTTCTGATGTCTTCTCCATTTTGTTCAAAAACCTCGCAAACTTCAAATTGTGTCCATACCATTCATTTTTAATTGCATTTTGGATTGAAGGATGCTTGATCACTCTTTTCATGTCTAGCTTTAAGAACTCTCTGATATATCCTAATTTTTACTCAGCGTAAAAGTCCTTTGTCGGATCATTCACCAGGTATAGTGTTTCTTGCTCTGTAACACAACAATCAAGAGCCATGATAATCACATCTTGAGCTTTTGAATGAAATTCTTCAATTGCGGATTGACTGAGTAGAACCTTAAATTTCTCAAAATGCCGCACCATTCTCAAACAATATTCAATGGGATTATCGCTGTCATGTGCAAATACGTACAGAGGCGATAGTGCAGCTTCAAAGATCACTTGTGAATAATTCTGAAGGAAAAGTTCATTTTCATATAAAAGTTGACAGACACGACACAGACAGTCGCTCTCATGAATAATATTCAGATGTTGATTACACTCATTGATGAGGAACTCAGTGGCTGATGCGTTTCCAGAATTGATAGCAACGGCCAATGGATTAGTTAGACAGACATTCGGAAGTAAGAAAAATGGCACAGTTTCCATTAGGTATTCCCATTCTTTCACTACTTGCTCTAAAGTTTGAAAATCCGATATATCAACTGCGGCAGCTATAACATCCTCAATGTCCGAAACATCTTGCACAAAATGAGTGGGTGATGCTTTGTTCAAATATTTCGTCAATCCAATTGGTTGAGACTCCAATGTTCTATTGATCTCGTCAAAATCTTGATGAGCGCTTCTTTTACTCATTACGAGAGCTAGTTGAAGGAGTGGGTTGAGATAGGATTCTAATCCTAGATACACCCTATGACAGATTATATCTACTTGTGCTGAAGTACATCGTCTTGTATTATACCACTTCTTAATGATCTCTTATGCAATTGTGATGCAAAATGTGGGTACTACATTAGTCAACAACTGTATGCGAACGTTATAGCTCCTCACATCAATGGTGTCATATGAAACTATTCATTGTCTCAGCAAACATCAGTAATCATTTACCGGTTCACTACTTGGTCAAGTTAGCTTGTAGCAGCAGAACTCATCAATTTTAAAACGGTCTTTTAACAATTTCATACAGTTTAAAATCTTTCAAATATGCAGTCATCGGCAAAGTCACATGACTGGTCTAAACGAAATACAAATTATTAGAATATCAAAAAAAATTCCTCATAAACTCACAGTACTGAATTTATTAAAAAATCTAATAATGTATAATTCCTTGCCGCATAACTCGTCAATACGGCACTTGTCAATTATGTAATGAACATGCATATTTCATGCGCCTAAGACGTCACGAAGAGATCGGTGTCGATTTAGCTTCATTATAACAGTTTAAGTAAGATGATGAAAATTCCACGGTGTTTCATGATTTGTGAGATACGCATCTTGGATAGTTCTGTCATGATTCCTACAACTGATGTGAAGAGATGACTACAATTCTCGCCATAAAGCAGATCATCTGAAGCAATGTTGACCTACTCCAGTGGTGAGCAACCAAGTTGGGATAGCGGGCGGCAAGGAGTGGCCCGCGAAAAGGGTCGCGGGCCACCAATTTCAAAAAGCAGTAGTATAGATGCAATATTCTTTATTCCGTACTTTTAAGTGCACATAAGGGCTGCTGCATGCATGCATAGTGGTCGTATTACATAAGAAAACATATTATGTAAAATAACAAACAATGTTGCATGTAAATGTGTACAGCAGTATTGTACGCAACTAATCTGTTAAATGTTAAAGAATCATCATCTACTTTACAATTCATGTGAGTATTGAAGAGCGAATAGGCCCATAACAGATCATGGAAGGAAAAGTACCACTAAGTTGCTCGGTCATTTTATTCGAAGTAAGTTAAAAGAAAAAATGAAAGTTAACACCGAGATCTTTCGCCTGGTCTTATCAAGGTGTACCCAGGACAAATACTGAATGAAGATGTTAAGAAAAGCTATTAAGTCTACTTGAATAAGGCTCACCATGGCAGAGAAAGCTGCCAAACAAATTCCTTTTGTGCACACAATACAGGCTTCTCTAACTTGATGTACAAGGCCTCTAAAATTGACAACAGATTTCTTGATCGTGCACGGCTTACAATTCTAAGCTTTGATCTGATATCTGTGTCATCACGTGCAAGAGGACACTGGACAATATGTTTCGTCACAGAGGTGAGAGGCTTTCCAGACCGACCGACAGTAAACCAAACCGGCACATGCTCTCGGACACGAGTGGCCAGACGCCGACGAGTTCTACCAACGTAACTGTCTCCACAATTACAAACATATTTATATATCACTTTCGAACTCGCAGACGTCGGCAAAGCATCCTTCACAGAGGCCAAAGGTACTCGTCTGGTTGAAAAAAGAACCATAGGACGGGAAGCAGGAAAAACAGAGCACAACCTGTTAAGTTCGGAACGAATCAAATTGACAGATTTGTCTCCGTAAAATGGAAGACTCACATAAACAGTTCTCTTCTGTGGACCAAATACATCAGACTTTTCTGGTAATACAGTAATCTTATGCTTTGCAATAAAATGAGGAGGATATCCGTTTCTCATCAATGTACCTGTCAAAAACTTGAACTCTTCCTCCAAAAACTCAAATGAACAGATACGCAAAGCTCTGTAAAACAAAGACTTTACAACACTTATTTTGTACTGTAGAGGCACAAAACTATGAAAACTAGTGAACACACACACTGTGCGTTTTTTGTAAACTTTTGTCCGAACTCTACCTTGACAATTGCGATTAACGGAGACATCAAGAAAAGGTAAAATGCCTTCACATTCAAATTCACAAGTGAAAGAAATGTTTTGGTGAGCATTATTCAAATGAGACAACAGTAACTCTCCATCTTGGACACTCTGAACAATTACAAAAGTATCATCGACATACCTACAATAAAATTGAGTCAAACTTTCTAACTCATTGCATAATTTCGCTTCAAGACTTCCCATGAAAATATTTGCCAAAATTGGACCAAGTCCACTGCCCATAGCACAACCATCATGCTGACGGTGAAATTTTCCATTAAATACAAATTGCACATTACAGGTACACCGGTATAATTTTGACTACCGGTATTCTTTGAGCATTAAGAGCATTAATTCTCTTTTTGAGTTTCTAGGATCATGTCTTTATTGATCGAGGAACCTCTTTCCATCGAATCCTGTCCGTTGCTCAAGCAGAGAATGATTCGCACGGACCGTTCAAGCTCAGGAGATGAATTACGCTTTGAAAACAACGGAGTAAGTAGTCATCAAGTCATTCTCTTCTTTGGTCCCACATCTGCAGGTAAGACTTCATGGAATTATTTAATGTCAGAAATATGAACTGATTTTTGATGCGATCTGCCTCGAATCCAGTGATTCATTTCTTGCCCACCAGTTCATCCAAAATCATCTAATGACATCAATATTTCTGAATCTGTGGCCATAATCAACGGATACAAGCAAGAAAACCCCTCGAACAAGGGATATTTGATAGGCATCAAAATAGCATTCAAAAACTCCTGACACTTTGATGAAGAAAATTCTTATATATGTCTGTTCAGCCTGCCGAGCGTAAGGCTGATAACGCTGCAAAGTAGATGTCAATTGATTTCAGTTCTACGAAATTTTCTTCAGTTATGAGAAGCTTCAGTTTTTGAACAGTTGACAGGTTTCCATAACACATGGCTTACTAAACCGTTTCGACAGCGAGTTCATGATGTTCTCTAGGGCCTCAAACAGGAAAGGAACAATGGGCCTGTCGTCTTGAAATTTCTTCAAGAAAACCTCAAATTCCTTGGTTATCATGACGAATAGACAAAATTTGACCTTGAGCAGAGGATCATTCAGCATTTCCTTCATGTTCTTGTAGGACGACGAGTCAGGTTGATCCTTGATATTTTCGACATATGCTCGCTAGTTTGGCAATTGTTCGATGATCATTTCCGCAACTCCTACGCTCTCAACCCATCGAGTCACACAATACACGAGTGGTTCTTGTAGGTCCTTCATCATTGCGTTCAACGGGACGGCAGATCTTTAGAAACTTCTCAACAACTTCGCAGCAATTTCATCACCTCAATGTATTTGTCTCCAGTTCTCAGAGCACCGTCGATGATGTGTGGGGAGCAACTTTCAAAATTTGAAATGATCCAAAATTTGTGTATCATCATGTTGATAAGATTCTTCAAACAGACGATGTATTGCGATATTGACACTTGGACCATTAGAATTGTTCAGGCCATCGAGCGCTCCATCAAGAGCTTTGCGCAACTCAGACGCAGTGGCAAGTCCAATAAATTTAGAAGTCAGCTTGTCATCGCTATGTCTTCAATCCAATACCTTAAGTGAACATAAGTCTGCGATGCATTTACGAGTCAAGTGGCATTTCAGATTTCAGACCGTGCCATCTGAGTCTTCATAAGCCATGTACTGCAGTCAGCAGATGACCGCGCAAGGAGTGGTAGGGATGAACCTGCTGAATAATCTCCAGGGGCAACTCGGCCATTGAGACAGGCGAAAACCGTAGGAGAAAAACGTAGCAGCAAACTAAGAAAGCACATGGAAGCAACTGACTTCTTTGTGTGAAAACAGTACAAATTACTGAAAATTAATAGAACAGGCGTACAATATTTTAAAATAAAATTATAGGCCATAATGTTTCACCACACTTTTCTTGGGAATTTGCACTTATTAATCAGATCTTCAAACGATATTAAAAGTGATGTATTTATCAAAAACATGGAAAACCCGGAATTCTGCATTTCCTTTCTTTATGCAGTAGGAAATTTTGATAATGTTGTTATCGGTCATAAATATATTTAATCCTTGCTACTCACAATTTCAAAATTCCCTGATTATTCTGGTTCTACAGAAACCAATTTTTCTCTGATTTTCCCCGATTTCCCTGATTTTTCCCGCGCTACACACCCCGAATATAGCTCATAGAAAACATTTTTAATTAAAAGCGAAAATTAGATTTTTGAACACATGCAATTTGCTCTTGAATATAAGCCCACAGGGCTACAATAAGAATCATGCAATCCAACGACTCTTTTCGAGAAAAATATGGTTTGCATGTACAAGAATGATATAGAAAATTTATGATATAGCGTACATTAGATATATATTAGAAATATATTCAAAATAAAGACGAATAACAATTTACCACAGCGACTTAGTTAAGCAAATATGTCACTGTGACTTCCAACGACCATTGTAATACTTCATATCAATGAAAAACTTAAGACTCAGCAACTTTGCGACGCCGAAAAATGTTGTTCATCTTCTTCTTCAAATGAAGAATTTCATTCCCTGTGATTACAGTCATCACTTTAAATTTAGTTGCAGCAAATTTCTTTCGACACTTCCTTGGATCCGTTATTAGCGACACAGCATTTGATGTCAAAATGTATAGTGGATAAAGTATATTAAAAGGTACAGGCAATTCGTCATTCCAAATGATATACTTAACTCGCAGTGACGACTGAACATAGCATATCTCTATTGAGCGGTTCTCTTCTATGGTGTTATAAGTAACAGCCATCAGTGCTATCAACAAGTTAATAAGTACAAGTGTACCAAGCACAAAGAATAGCAAGTACATTATTTCACCAACAGTAACAACTAACAAATTAGACCACAAATTCATTGAGACATTTGAGCTGAGTGCGTAATCATCAGTACCAGTCATTGCAAATAAAACCCAGAATACTCTCTGTGAAGCCTTGATAAATGACGTAAAATATGAATTGTCACACGAATATGAGCCATAGAGAATAAAAAATGCCAGGCTAAAGCCTGTAGCAAAGAGGAGTAAGAAAAACACCCACTTCGCCACATCAAAAAACATGGCATGAACTGCAATTATAAACTGAGCAAGCTGCTTAAACATATACAATATGTGACCAGCAGATAAGGTATAGAATAAGTGAGCCATTGCAAACAACGCACTTCCCACCAGATAAGGCCCTTTCACTGTAGTGATGTCCGTTATTATATTTGGTACCTTAGAAACTATCAACGCAGTTGTTGCACAACTGGATCCAAACTGTGTAATGTTGGGAATCGTTAGCAACCTAGACGTACAAAATGACTGAATATTGGGATTCCTCGGTACTACAAAAACGGATATTAAGTAAAGACTTGTACCTGTCAGATATAAGTAGATACTTATAAAATGAAATATGTCATACAGGTTCATCCAAATACTCTTTCCAGTATAATATATTGCAGTACTCATGCGCAGCACTTTCGACATAATCAATCCACAAAGAATAGATTGGGTGACAGCTATTTTGTAAAATGCTGGTGACTTACGCAGGCCTCTACATAATTCTAATACATTTGAATAGGATTCATTCGAAGCATATACCGTATTTACTCGTTTAATCGCCCAGCCTCGAATAATCGCCCAGCCTCGAATAAACGCCCATCTAAAATTAAAAAGAGCGAATTAATCGCCCACCTCGTTTAAACGCCCACCCAATCAATTGATGCTACAAAATAGCTATTCTATTCCCACACAGTTTTCGTTACCATTACGAATGGCTGACCTAAATTGAGGACACTTTTCTTTTCAAATTATGCTGCTGACTCATAAACACTTCATCCGTTTCAATTTTTCGATAATAACTGAGAATCAGTTGATTCAACATAGCGCGACGATGAAGACGAAAAGCTACTCAATATCATACAAGCTCGCTGCCCTCGATTTCCTAAAATTCCACAACGTTTCGGAAGCAGCACGTAAATTCAATGTAGACAGGAAACGAATTCGTGAATGGAGAGAGCAGGAGAAGAAGCTGCGTGAAGAAGACAAAGTGTGCGTTCAAAAAAAGAGGAAACGTCTCAGCGGTGGTGGAAGAAAACCGAGATGTGAAGAACTTGAAAGGAAATTGCAAGCATGGATTTGTTCCAGAAGAGAAGAAAGACTCCCCGTATCGCGAACTATGATTCAACGACAGGCTATGGAGATATTTCAACAAGATGGCAAAGAAAACTTTGCTGCCAGTAACGGCTGGCTAATGCGCTTTCTAAAACGCTTTGGCTTTACCTTACGTCGACGTACTACTGTTTCTCAAAGAATTCCTGCATTATTTATACCGAAGATCGTATCATTCATTCGTTATTTGGAGGAAATGAGAAAAACGAAGAAATACAAGCCTGGTGACATTTACGTAATGGACGAAACACCTGTTTGGGTTGAGCCGTTAGCGGAGACGACCATTGACAGAAAAGGCGTTAAATCTGTCCCAATCAAAAGTACTGGTCACGAAAAGGTTCGCCTCACCGTAGCTTTGACAGCCAAAGCTGATGGTACAAAACTGAAACCTTACATAATTATATCGAGGAAACGAGAGATAAAGGAGCTGAAAGATTCGTTCAAAGACGTGGTTCTTTCTTTTAATCAGAAGAGTTGGATGGATAATCAGTTGACTAAAGATTATCTTCAGCGAGTCATTGGTCAACTCACGTTCAACAAACGCCTTATCATTTGGGATTCATATGCCTGCCATCTGTCGTCTGAAACAAAAGCGACGATGCGAAATTTTCGCTTGGATAGCGCAATCGTTCCTGCTGGCTGTACTTCTCTGATACAAGCTCCCGACATTTCATGGAATAAATCTCTGAAAACTAGTATAAAGAAATTTTACATTGAATGGCTTACATCAGGAGAACATACCTATTCAAAGAATGGAAATATGAGGCCCCCTTCTTTTGTAAAAATTGTTGAATGGATCCATGAAAGCTGGAAGAACATTCCAACCGAGCAGATTTGTCACTCAATGAAGCACTGTGCTATTACAACAAATCTCGACGGGTCAGAAGATGACCTCATACATTGCTTCAAGACCAATGAGAATAATTTCGGGCTGCAGCTTTTGAAGGAGGAACGCGCTAAAGGGATACCAGTGAGTGTTGATCTCAGTGATGATGAATTCGAGTGTTGTGACACTATTGACAATGATGCTTCAGACAGTTGTGAGGCAGAGGAGGAGTTCGATTCCTCTTGGTGTGATTCTGATGAATCAAACTGAACAATGAAATTGTACTTCTGTGAATAAAAGCGTTGTTTTTGGTTCTATAACTGATAATTTTTGTGTAAATACTGGGCATTTCTGGGCTGGGCAAAAAAGTAATTGCAACGAAAAAAAGATATTAGATGCCAAATAACATTTCGTAAAAATTGGCCAAAAAATTCCAAACATAGATAGTGCGTTTGCCTAACTGCTTGTTCTTTTCATATACCGGTATGTTGATTATCAAACTGAAATAGATATAATAAAATTTCTATAGATTCTATCTATTAAGTAAAAGAAGTAAGATAAATTATAAAGTAATGAAATAAAGTATGTATAAAGTAAAGTAAAAAAAGATAAGAGAAAAAGTTTAAATGCGCTAATTAAGTAAACTGTAATCTGAACAATATACAAATATGTATATCAAACCAAAAATATTACGCACAATTTAATCTCTTCAAAATAAACGCCCATCTCGAATAAACGCCCAGCCTCAAATAACCGCCCATCATAAAATCTAAAAATTTAAATAAACGCCCGGGCGTTTATTCGAGTAAATACGGTATAGCCATTCCCAAAAACAGCCAATACGACAAGTGGTCACATTGAAATTTCACTTGGGGAACTTTTATCAGCTGTGTTAGTCGTTTAATCGGACACAATATTGCAATGGGCACAATTAAAAGATAACAGCAAACGGAAAATGATATTGTTGCAATTTCTGATGTCTTCTCCATTTTGTTCAAAAACCTCGCAAACTTCAAATTGTGTCCATACCATTCATTTTTAATTGCATTTTGGATTGAAGGATGCTTGATCACTCTTTTCATGTCTAGCTTTAAGAACTCTCTGATATATCCTAATTTTTGCTCAGCGTAAAAGTCCTTTGTCGGATCATTCACCAGGTATAGTGTTTCTTGCTCTGTAACACAACAATCAAGAGCCATGATAATCACATCTTGAGCTTTTGAATGAAATTCTTCAATTGCGGATTGACTGAGTAGAACCTTAAATTTCTCAAAATGCCGCACCATTCTCAAACAATATTCAATGGGATTATCGCTGTCATGTGCAAATACGTACAGAGGCGATAGTGCAGCTTCAAAGATCACTTGTGAATAATTCTGAAGGAAAAGTTCATTTTCATATAAAAGTTGACAGACACGACACAGACAGTCGCTCTCATGAATAATATTCAGATGTTGATTACACTCATTGATGAGGAACTCAGTGGCTGATGCGTTTCCAGAATTGATAGCAACGGCCAATGGATTAGTTAGACAGACATTCGGAAGTAAGAAAAATGGCACAGTTTCCATTAGGTATTCCCATTCTTTCACTACTTGCTCTAAAGTTTGAAAATCCGATATATCAACTGCGGCAGCTATAACATCCTCAATGTCCGAAACATCTTGCACAAAATGAGTGGGTGATGCTTTGTTCAAATATTTCGTCAATCCAATTGGTTGAGACTCCAATGTTCTATTGATCTCGTCAAAATCTTGATGAGCGCTTCTTTTACTCATTACGAGAGCTAGTTGAAGGAGTGGGTTGAGATAGGATTCTAATCCTAGATACACCCTATGACAGATTATATCTACTTGTGCTGAAGTACATCTGCTTGTATAATACCACTTCTTAATGATCTCTTATGCAATTGTGATGCAAAATGTGGGTACTACATTGGTCAACAACTGTATGCGAATGTTATAGCTCCTCACATCAATGGTGTCATAAGAAACTATTCATTGTCTCAGCAAACATCAGTAATCATTTACCGGTTCACTACTTGGTCAAGTTAGCTTGTAGCAGCAGAACTCATCAATTTTAAAACGGTCTTTTAACAATTTTATACAGTTTAAAATCTTTCAAATATGCAGTCATCGGCAAAGTCACATGACTGGTCTAAACGAAATACAAATTATTAGAATATCAAAGAAAATTCCTCATAAACTCACAGTACTGAATTTATTAAAAAATCTAATAATGTATAATTCCTTGCCGCATAACTCGTCAATACGGCACTTGTCAATTATGTAGTGAACATGCATATTTCATGCGCCTAAGACGTCACGAAGAGATCGGTGTCGATTTAGCTTCATTATAACAGTTTAAGTAAGATGATGAAAATTCCACGGTGTTTCATGATTTGTGAGATACGCATCTTGGATAGTTCTGTCATGATTCCTACAACTGATGTGAAGAGATGACTACAATTCTCGCCATAAAGCAGATCATCTGAAGCAATGTTGACCTACTCCAGTGGTGAGCAACCAAGTTGGGATAGCGGGCGACAAGGAGTGGCCCGCGAAAAGGGTCGCGGGCCACCAATTTCAAAAAGCAGTAGTATAGATGCAATATTCTTTATTCCGTACTTTTAAGTGCACATAAGGGCTGCTGCATGCATGCATAGTGGTCGTATTACATAAGAAAACATATTATGTAAAATAACAAACAATGTTGCATGTAAATGTGTACAGCAGTATTGTACGCAACTAATCTGTTAAATGTTAAAGAATCATCATCTACTTTACAATTCATGTGAGTATTGAAGAGCGAATAGGCCCATAACAGATCATGGAAGGAAAAGTACCACTAAGTTGCTCGGTCATTTTATTCGAAGTAAGTTAAAAGAAAAAATGAAAGTTAACACCGAGATCTTTCGCCTGGTCTTATCAAGGTGTACCCAGGACAAATACTGAATGAAGATGTTAAGAAAAGCTATTAAGTCTACATGAATAAGGCTCACCATGGCAGAGAAAGCTGCCAAACAAATTCCTTTTGTGCACACAATACAGGCTTCTCTAACTTGATGTACAAGGCCTCTAAAATTGACAACAGATTTCTTGATCGTGCACGGCTTACAATTCTAAGCTTTGATCTGATATCTGTGTCATCACGTGCAAGAGGACACTGGACAATATGTTTCGTCACAGAGGTGAGAGGCTTTCCAGACCGACCGACAGTAAACCAAACCGGCACATGCTCTCGGACACGAGTGGCCAGACGCCGACGAGTTCTACCAACGTAACTGTCTCCACAATTACAAACATATTTATATATCACTTTCGAACTCGCAGACGTCGGCAAAGCATCCTTCACAGAGGCCAAAGGTACTCGTCTGGTTGAAAAAAGAACCATAGGACGGGAAGCAGGAAAAACAGAGCACAACCTGTTAAGTTCGGAACGAATCAAATTGACAGATTTGTCTCCGTAAAATGGAAGACTCACATAAACAGTTCTCTTCTGTGGACCAAATACATCAGACTTTTCTGGTAATACAGTAATCTTATGCTTTGCAATAAAATGAGGAGGATATCCGTTTCTCATCAATGTACCTGTCAAAAACTTGAACTCTTCCTCCAAAAACTCAAATGAACAGATACGCAAAGCTCTGTAAAACAAAGACTTTACAACACTTATTTTGTACTGTAGAGGCACAAAACTATGAAAACTAGTGAACACACACACTGTGCGTTTTTTGTAAACTTTTGTCCGAACTCTACCTTGACAATTGCGATTAACGGAGACATCAAGAAAAGGTAAAATGCCTTCACATTCAAATTCACAAGTGAAAGAAATGTTTTGGTGAGCATTATTCAAATGAGACAACAGTAACTCTCCATCTTGGACACTCTGAACAATTACAAAAGTATCATCGACATACCTACAATAAAATTGAGTCAAACTTTCTAACTCATTGCATAATTTCGCTTCAAGACTTCCCATGAAAATATTTGCCAAAATTGGACCAAGTCCACTGCCCATAGCACAACCATCATGCTGACGGTGAAATTTTCCATTAAATACAAATTGCACATTACAGGTACACAAAACTAACATGTCCTTCAAAACATTGACAGGAATAGGACACAATTCAGGATTGTCTCTAACTTTAGATAACACAATGTCAATAGTCTCCATGAGAGGAACATTAGTATAAAGAGAACTAACATCGAAGGAAACCATTCTAGAATTACTTACGAGTAAAGTAACGAATTTTGATGTAAGTAATTCTAGAATGGTTTCCTTCGATAATTCATTCTTCGAATGGTTTCCTTCAATTCATAATTCAAATGTGAATTTTAGTTTTTTGTGCCATCATATTGTTCATTTAGTTGTTAATGAATGGTCTTGCAAATTCTAAAGAGGATCCCTCGCTCTTAGATGCACCTCTCAAAGGTGAATTCGGAGTGAGTTATTTTCAAATCATCAATTCAAATAATGTCCGCGGGCCACTTTAGATCTGAGAAGCAGTGGCGGGCCACCCAATATGTCTAATATATATAATAATAATAAATTAGAAACATCATATTGGAATCTTGGCATCAGCTAAGAATCTTTTCTTCGTTATTAAAGGGTAACTGCATCTGTTGGATGATATGTTGATCTGAAGGATCTACATTAGGTGTAACATCGATCAAGCTGAAATGTGTCTCCACTTTGTGTCTTAAAATCGATTAACTTAGAATTAATCATCATGGCAAATTCCACGTTTATTACTTACAAAAAAACTATTGATCATAGAGTAAGTGTATGTAGGTAGAGTGTCGACTCAAAAAAGTATCTGTATTACGTTCCTGTAGTCCAAAAAACTATTTGAGCAGTTTTGAAAATGCTAAATTTTTGACAATTATTCAATCGATAAAATCAAATCTACGTTTGCTTAATTCAGTGTCCGTTATCCCAAATGTTTTCATTTGCATCTGAATGTTTCTTGTTGCTTTCCATTTTTCTGTTGTGAACAGTTTTATTTTTCAGTGATTTGCCGGAAGCCGAGGAACTATTGCGTCCATTGCTCAATATATTCAAATACAATTAATACAAAGTATCTGCAGCTTAAGGCATGAGCATCATTCATCATCTTTCCTTATTTGCATCAGACCGGTCACTAACTAACAATCAATCATTTAAGTGATATATCGATACTTTAGTGATCATTTGTGTGAATCGAAATCTAAAACTGATCAATGAATGTCTGTACAACTGGTTATCAACCAAGAAGATGAAGTATTTGCAGATTCGAGACAAAGATAAAAATATGTTCAGAGGGGAAAAGTTGGCAAATGCATTAATATAGGAAAACAAGCATATAACGAGCACATCAATGCGTAGATAAATGAGTGGTTTACAGTCGTCTGTTAACCCATTCCGCACCACTGGGACTTTAAAGTCCCACTTTTTAAATAATGAAAATTATCATGTTTTTTAAATTTTCAGATCAGTTTGATAACATATCAACAAAAAGAGATGTTGAAAATATTTGTTTCTACCAATGCAGTGCTTTGATGACGTCACTGATTTAAACATGGCCACTTACAAAATTGACAAAAATGGCAAATTTTTTGAAATTGCTAAAAAATCGAATTCTCACGCTACGAAATGGGTACATGAAATATCCGTTCACTGCATTCTTTCAGATTCTGTGGCAGTATACTTTATTCATAAATAAGATTTTGAAAAAATCTTATGTGCTTTGGTAATATCGATTTAAAACATGTGGGACTTTGGGTTCCAGAGACTGATTTCGTCCGAGAATGTGTGAAGAAATTTTGGCGTTCAGTACAATAGTTTCGTAATTGAACGAGTGAATCCTTCAACAACATTTACTCGACAATAAATCTGTACACGTTTGATGTACATACAACAATTTTTCTCAATATGAATGCAGCCTATCTAATTATCAATATAGATCAAACGACAGATCTCTCTCAATGTGCGATAGATTTGAATTTGATCATGTCCTTGTTAGTGAAGTTGTGATGAAGCTAATCAAGATATCTTCAAAGCTCTCGATATAAGACAAACAAATGACGTCTTTGCTGGTAAAGCTGCGATTCAAATATCTCTATCGTCCTCAATTGAGATAAATTTGAATTACACAATTTTTTGCTTATCAAATTTTGAAGTTTATAAAAGGTTTCCTGCTGTACTAAATACAAGACAATTGAAGATTACAGTGACAAATTCTGTACTTGCCAATCATTTTGAAAAATGTCTTCGTTTCAAAGGTGAGTTAACCTATCAGTCATTTGATTATTTCATATTTCACTAGCATGAATGGAAATTTGATGTTTCCATTTTATATTAACAGTTATGCAATTGTAGCATAAGAATGTATTCTAATAATGTATTCAACCTATTTCTAATTTACGTACAATCCGATTTGCTATCCTAGGCCTAAACAGTTGCATCATTTAATGTCACATTTCATGCCTGTTGATGTTGATTGAGTAAGTATCTTGTATTGCACAAAATGTGTGTTTCATGCCTGTTGATGTTGATTGAGTAAGTATCTTGTATTGCATCAAAATGAAAAGTATTGCATCAAAATGAAAATTGTAGTAAAATTGACTTATTTCAATCGTAATTCAAATGAAGAAAAAATTGATAAACATTGACATCAAAACTTATTTCAAATGAATATATTTACATATATATGCAAACACAATACTTCATCATTTTATTTGCTTTTTCAGGAAGAGAAAAGTTAGTGCGAATGACGTTTTGGATCGAGTGCTTGCGTTCGATGATGGAAAATAATATCACGGAGGAATATCGAATCTATTTGGAGCCACCCGTGAAACAAAACGGTGACACAGACTGCGATGATGAGGTAGACGACGAGGATGAAAACATTCAGTGTGCAAACCCAGATATTCTACCTCGGGAGTGTTCTGCTTGCTCCTGCCGAGATCGGTGTAAAGGCCACTAAGGCACCACAGATAATCGGTATGAGAGGGATGGATGAACAAGATCAAATTATAGGAGACATCCAAGACGAGGACGAAAAAGAAGTGGAGGAGAAGGATGAGAATTCGGAGATCCTAGCTACTCATATACCAAGGGGAAGAACAGCAACTCCTACTGCACCTTCGACATACATGCCTACTTCTGGAGGTAAACCTGCACCCTCGCGTCGTGGGGGTAGAGCTGCGATGGCGGAATTTAGTTTCTACGGATGGTCAAAGCGCGATGAGAGGAAGGTTGGAGCAAGAGTCCCACAATTTGATTATGACGAATATGCCCCAATCTTAGAATACTTGCAAAGTATGTATAAGCATCGATCAACCACTTCTATTCTACAAAAAGATGATGCCAGACGAATTTATCGAGCTGATCGTTGAACAATCCAGACTGTATGCGGAGCAGCATAAAAGTAAACCATGGGCCAAATGGCAGGCCGAAGTGACTGTGGATAGTGTGCGCGTCATCGAGGGAATCATGCTGCTCTCTGGCTACAACACTTTGCCTTCACGTCGTGTTTACTGGGAGCAGAGGGATGATGTGCACAACAAGATGGTTGCTGATAACATACTGTAAGGTAATTAATTTCATCAAAATACATTCAGTGTAACATAATCGTACATAAGCAACGTAGATTGATTATTGCAGCAGATGTTCTTTTCAGTTGGCGAAGACTTTTGACTCACCCGGTATAAGCAAGCAGTAACAGATATAGTAGCAATTCAGAGTAATAATTTTTTGTTCTGTAAATTGCTAAATCACATAATTTTTATTTTCAGCAAGAGCAAGTTTGAAGGGATTCTTAGTTGTCTCCACTACGCCGATAATGGTCAGGCTGGGAATGACAGATACTATAAAGTCCGCCCAATTTTCAAGAATCTCAATGCGCAGGCCAGCAAGTACACTCCACTTATAAGCTCCTTCTCAGTAGACGAGACAATGATTCCGTAATTCGGTCGCCACAACACAAAACAATTCATCAGAGGCAAGCCCATTAGGTGAGCAGCAGATTTCCAGACAACTTTGATAATAATCATAAACTTTCATAATCAAGATTTTTTCTTTACTTTGATAATATCGCGGATAGTAGGGCCTATTGATAACGCAGTATTGAAAAAGTAGATATGTAGACCTATATTATATCTAAATAGCACAACCTCCATCATGTATCTTTTTAACTGTTGAAATTTATGACTGTTTTCCCCTTTTTCAGGTATGGCTTCAAGGTGTGGACAATCTGCTCATCTGAAGGCATGGGTTTGTGTTTTGAGCCTTACTGTGGGTGCGACACCGATATTGCTGACGTTGGGCTCGGCCAAGGACCAAATGTAGTCATTAGCTTGGTTGAGAAGGCTGGAGTGCAACGGGGTTCTTCCATTTATTTCGATAACTTGTTCACCTCCTTTCCTCTTCTGCAGAAGCTCTCCAACCTTGGCATCGGCGGAACGGGAACCCTCCGGAAAAACAGGCTACATCAAGTGCCCTTACCCGACTCCAAAATTGTTGAGAAAATGGAAAGAGGCAGCTCGAGGACGGCATACCAGAACGACCAGGTATGTACAGTCTGGAGAGACAACAAGGCTGTGTATGTGGCCAGCAACGTCCACAACGTGACCACAGAGACCGAGGATGAGGGCAATGAGCCTAATCAAGGACAGGCCAAAAGGTACAGCAAGCAAGCAGGTGGACAGATATTCATCAAAAGACCCCACATGATTGCCAAGTATAATGAAGGAATGGGAGGAGTTGACTTGCTTGATGGAATGGTGGCCCTGTACCGTTGCACGATCAAGAAGAAGAAGTGGTGGTTTGGCTTTGTTCCCTGGTCGATCAACGTGGCAGCTGTAAACGCCTGGCGTTTACGAAACATGACCCTAAAGATTAAAGGAATCCAACAAGCATGAGCATAGTTACCTCAACTTTGTGAGGGATTTATCGGTGAACTTGATCAAGTTCCACGGGAAGTACTCTCTTACAGTACCCAGACAAATTGCTGTGTCTGCGCCACATGCTAAGAGACTCAAAATGTTCAGGAAGCCTGTTCACGATGTTCGGTACGACAATATTGGACATTGCATCAGGAAGCATGACAAGGGGCACAGGGGACGGTGCAAAAAGTGTACAGAGGACAAGCGTCCAGGCGATAACAGGTCCACATACTACTGCCCAAAATGCAACGTGAGCATTCATGTTGACTGTTTTTGGGAATTCCACAACATTTAAGACTAGAGTGAATGGGATGCTTGAATGAATTTATTAAACTCAAAATTTGAAAAATGAATCGCTTTTCTTTGCTTTGACATGAGAAATGGACACTTATAAAAAATACGGCTGCTAAATTATAATCTTTGCCGGAAAAAATTTAGAATGAATTTATTTCATATAAAAGTACTATAATTAATTATTTCAATTATTCTCTGAACAATTCCATGTGATAAATTAAAAGTATAAATATATCAAAATATAGATTTATCATTTTATTATTATTCTTACACATGTTCCATGACATTCAACGTACACAGATAGATAAAATAATGAAAAGAATAGAGAACGAACGGACCCCCGGAAATCTACTGGGACTTTAAAGTCCCACCCCCTAATTCTTGACACAGAGCCCCAAATTCAAAATCGCTTCATTTATGCTCTAATAGGATCAAACATAGTTACTAACCAAAATTTCAGCCTTCTACGCTTATTATTTCTATGGGTGGTACGGAATGGGTTAAGAACCTTAACAATCAATTAATGTCTATGCCAAATCAACTCTGACATTCTAACCATAGAAATGGATCTTCTTCTATATTTTTGTCTTCCAAACGTCTACGGATAACTATGTAATTTTCCGCTGATTCATAGTTTTGACATAGCTATTCAGTCCCTTCCATTTACTATTTCAATACTCTTCTGTTATCAATTGAGATATCAAATAAAACTGCTTGTAAGAGCTGGCGAAAAAGTAATATCATAGATATCCCCACAAATCATGTTTTGATTGCATACTTCCCTTATATACTTACTTTGATTATGACAAGAAATCATTGTCTCTTTGTTGAAAGGAAAGCACGAATGAATTAAATTTCTACCATGACTTCTATACGAAATCGAATCGAAGGCGCTACCGATTTTGGGTTTTAACCCAACATTATATAAGCGGTATGTTGACGACATATATTACTAGGTACCTTACATTTCGAGGAGAATAAACTTGATCAAGGACGTTTTTAATTAAATAAATCATCACATCAAGTTTGCCCTTGAAACACTTTCAGAATGGTTGAAATTTTTTGATGCCAAAATAATAATAATGAAATTAAATACTCTTGGTATCATAAAAAGCCACCATAACATAGCATTCCTTTCTTCTGAGACATATAAAATCAATTGATAAAAGGAATAGTATACACTGTACATACTGTATCCGAGCGATCGAATGGTCCAGATATTACTTGTAGGAAGGAGAGCTTAGCAGAGTTTCTAGAACATCATCAATATAACGAAAAGGAACGTAAAAGAAGTGCTAAAATAAATGCTTTCAGTTTCTATACCATTGTTGCCACTCCCGAAAATGAAAAAAATATCTCCGACATGAAATGCCTCCTAAATAGATCCACAAATCTAGTAGAATGAATTTAAGCCACTGTATGAATGCGTGTACCCCAGCACAGTACATTCTGGATAGTCAAGTATAAAAATTCCCAGAAAAACATCTGCCGCTATCCCCGATTACACGGTACAAAATTTTCTGATGACCCCATATACGGTAGATTAACGCATGAGCACCCCTACCCGACTTCTAGTCCCTAACTCTGAGGAGATTCAACTAGAGTCGCACTCTTCGGGGGGCACTTATTTTCTGACATGCTTTGAAACGGGAATATATTTGACGTCAGGATCGCCTGAAAAGTCTAGCGCTAGCGCACGAGATAGGAGAATAACTTATACTAGACGATCTGCTTCTGGGAATCGGTGCTGCTTGAGTTACTGTTAGAATTACAGGATCATGGCGCCATGAAGAGGACAGAGTAGGCGCTCGCGACAGAATCACAGGTGCAGGATGCGAGTCACTGTCAGAGTTAGGATCGGGATGCAGTACGCCGCTGTCCCAGAGAATCTGAGGGGCCTTCATCAGGTTGCGGCAATCCATCCTATCATCGGTCCGGTAGATCCTGTTGTTCAAGCTCGGTGTCTGCTTCAGAGCTTGTCTTGGAGATGCTGATGCTTTGCTGAAAGCCGCTGAAGGGGTTCGACTCCAGGATTGGGCAGCTGGCTTCTCTCTCAGTCTCGAGTCGGAGATCAGGGTCGGTATAATGATCTTTCTCAGGATCTACCTATTCTAGGACGAGGTCCTCTATCGTCACTATAAGCACAAATCGTTGAATTGAAGCGTTCCGCTACTAGTCGTAGAGCGTCGTCTCACGGGAGTGTTGTCAGGGCCGATACAAAGGCTTTGTTCGTGATACGAACGGGCTGAGGTGTGACCTGCTCTTTCCACCAATTTGTGGTACCGATTATTGATGATTGCCACACTGGTGGCATCTGAGCTGTCGTCTAAGCGATCCACCTTGGCCGATCGCCTAACCCGTAGCAAAATTAAATGCAATCGGATGTATCTGGATACATCTGGATGCATCCGACTGCACTTAGATGCATACCAGGATGCATCTCGATGAATCCCAAAACATTCCCATGCATCCAATGCAGTTACCCTTCAACCATGAGCCTCAACTGCAGCTGCACTGAGAGTCGTGTAAGATTTCGAATGCTTATGGAATGCATCCGAGTCTCTGCAAATGCAGTCATGCAGGCCCGCTCACCGTGCATTGTTGAATGTGACAGATCTGCAATCAATATCGCAAGCCAAACGACCAATGCCATGCACTGCTGAATTTTCAAACATCCCGAGCTAGAAGACATCTTGTTTCCTTCCGTCGATGTTCGTTTGACTACCTGTTGCACATGGCGTCGTGGATGTTTATTTGCTCAATGCACAGTGCTTCATTTATTCAACTGAGTCTTAAGGTAAGTTTGTAAGAAGTCGCAGTACCTCTGGTTTTACTTAGATTCAATATATATCGGAGTCACTTCAAGAATTCTGAAACTCCTGGTATGATAAGTACAAGTATTAAGTCGTGATAAGTATAGTAGTTCCAGCAGATCCAACATTTCTAATCGATTCAGAAGAATGTATACCTCTGCATCTATACCTCCAATACTCTCCAACCAAAAAGTTTGTTTATAGATCGGCTTTTGTGATTGCCATTTTCTATATGCAGATGGTCTGCTCAATTAAAATATCTAATGGGATTATTCCAAATTTCTAATCTATTTGAGGGCGCTGCTAATTTGCAAAAGCTAATTTCACAAAGGTTTGAGTGATCAGTAATCTTCACTACTACGTATAGCATATAAGTTCCACATTTGCCTAAAACCAAAAGTTACAATGGACCCCAATTTAACTTAAAATACACACTGTCTTATGACGTACGTGCACAATGCACATGTATACTGCAATCTGTCCACTTTTTTGTAGCTTCAATCTCATCCAAACATAGGAATTTTTGTAAAAATGAATCTCAGGATTGAATGTGTTGCCTATAATCTCTGAATAAATTCATCAACGACCTGTTGGCGCTCTTTGAAGAAGAAACGGTGCATGGCAGTAATTCGAAGATAGCTGCATGGATTCATCTCCTCAAAGGTAAGTTTTCATTGTATGCGGCGTCCATCATTGAGACGAAACTCTTGTGACCTAGATTAATATCATTAAATAACTAATCTTTCAATCACATTGAACATAGGAAAGACTTTTGAACATTAAATAATCAATCAAATTATTAATCAAAAAATAATTACAGCTAAAATAAATAAAAGGAAGAAACCTTAGATTGGTGCATATAATGAATTTGTGTCCACGTGAGGCTCTTCTCTCGCCATCGTCAACAAGAATTATTCGTTTAATTCTAATATGATCAAGTTATTTTGTCATGTTATTTTTGTGAGATCAGGCTCGGAGTAAATGAACTTTTATCAATTAAATTACAAGCACAAAGACTTCCACTATTTCATCAAAAGAATAAATCTCAAAGAATTACATTTAAACACTATTTCAATTTTATTTCAAAGCAATGCCTGCACATATCTCGAAGCATCTGTTCACTAATTCATGTAGGAAACTTCTTCAAACGAAAGGGAAAATGTGTCAACAAAATCATTAATGTGCACGTAGAACTTGAAAAACAAGTTTTAATGCAAAATATGATTTCGGTATATTTTTACTTCTAATGCATGTGGCATCAATTCTTGATGAAATAAGTTGAGATTGCATAAGGATTCTTCCTAGTAGTATTGAGATATTCACAAATGCAAAATCTTTGAATATGAAATTATCTACATATTCTCTGAATTTATTATCTGCCTATTATATATGCATGTTTATTTTTGTAGGTTTTTTATCTGATCAGCAATTATTGACATTTTTCAGAATCATGTTGCTTTTAGCCTGATTGTCTTCAAATGCAGGGTTGTTTCTTCATGTGCAGAAACCAAATACTAAAATCTGCTATTTTAGTGAAAGGCCCTATTTGAGTTGAACGAAAAATTTGAATTGTTTGACCTTTGACCTCATCTAATACAATGATGTAATCTCAGAGCGATCAATGATCATCGTTTTATTAACTACCTTGACCAGATCTTTTGATTGGTGTATGGTTAATTGATTTTTGTTGTCATTCTCCATTTCAAACAGTGATCCAACGGACATGTGTGAATCCACCAAGACGCGCAGCTATTTTCCGTCTGTTAAATTAAAAATTGGCGGTTTTTGACCTTCACCTCAGCCAAGGGATGACATTAGAAATAAAACTGATGCTGTTTTTCTGAATCCCCTTTCAATGCCAATTCCAAAAAATCTCTTTTTAGAAGTGAATACAAAATAATTGAAAATCGTTGCTCATAAAACAACAAAGATCTATTCAAGAGTTTAATCGCAAATCCAACTGAATCCTTCAAAAATCTTGAAAAGACAGCGAAGTAAATGAAATATGAAAACAAGAGCAAATCTGAATACTTCAAATTCAAAATTCCCATAGTGTTTGACGAAATCGAGCATCAAACAAAACGATTAAAGTTTACGTTTGAATCCCATTACGAAGTAGGAGGATCTTGATGCGCGACTAGTGAGAAAGGGTAATCTTCAAAAAGAGCAAAAATTAATAAAAGATAATAGAGAGCGTTTTGAGCGGCGATTTTCTTTACCTTGTATTCACTTCTAATGAAAGAGATTTTTAGAATGTGCACTGTGCAGGTATGCTGGAAATGCAATTCATAGAACTTCATCTACAATTCGAATACTGTTCTCCAAAGATCGGCAATGATAAAATGATAATTTCAATGTGCTAATTTGTGTAAGAATATCGTTTTGCATTTATTTCTATAAATATACATGTTGAATTATGTCCCCTGTGAATCCTTCCTTCTGTCAGCAGTACTGAACAAAAAGCTGGTTGACACATAGGCCTACATCTTATGATTTTACAAAATGCTTGCTTGGATTCCTAATTATTGTTTTGAGGAATTCCGGGTTTATTCTTTTGCGATTTTATAACCTCAGTCTCACGAATAAATTGAAGCAAAGTATTTTCCATGCGTAATTAAACTACAAATGATAAAAGGCTTATTAAATTTTGATAAAAAAGCCATAAAATTTCATTCTTAAAGATCTCATGACAAAAATTAATGCGCACTTGTAAAATTCATTAAATACATTTTCCAAATACATTCATGAGAAAATCATTTTTACTAGACCCTAATTGCTCTACGTCGATTCTGAAACCATCACATTGGACTGAAAACCAAATGATACAAGAATCGCTTCACCAATGCTACCAAATATTGATTGTAGGATAGGTTTAGGTTGGGCTTAGCTGACTTGGGGAATGTGTGGATGTTTGTTTTAAAATACCCGGACAAAAATTCAAATTTTGATGAGATCCTCGACAAGTTTCCATTATCTGAATTGGTGGTGGATTTAATCACCACATACATGTATATCCGAATACATTTTCCGGTGCGTACTGTGGGTATTTTATTGTTATGTTCAATTTCTTTATTTCAGCAATGGGTTCCGTGAAATTTCCGACCGTGTTGCCAAGCGTGAGCAAGATTGTGATAAGATGCGAACTCTTCACGAAAAATATATGGCAACATTGTAACAAAATCTCTAACATTTCCTATCAATATAGCCTTGCTGATTGAAGTGATCGATATTTTGATTTTTCGGCATGGTAGGCCGACAAACAGTAGTAGGTAAGGTTGAATTATAACTAAACTTATTATCCCGATTACTACATCCGGATGCGTTATTTTGGACCTGCATCTGAAATGTAGATGCATCTAAGAATGCATCCGGATGCATTATTTTGGGCATGCATCTGGCATATAGATGCATCTTAGAATGCACCTACATGTAGGTATGAATCCTGAAATGCATCCGGATGCATTATTTTGGGCATGCATTGGAGGAGGGATGCATCCCAGAAAGCATCTTGGGATGCATCCCCCCTCCAATGCATGCCCAAAATAATGCATCCCGCTCAATGCATCTGAGATGCAATTCGTCTTGCTACGGGAAGCAGTGCCATGGATCGCTCAATTGTCTGACTCTCCGTTCATTGTGCGTCAGAAGGGGTCGTTCGGTCCATGAAAGAAACTGCATGACGCTTCGATATTACGCGGCCATGGCGCAGTGCACCCTACCCTTTTTAAATTCTCAAATTCAGTTACAATTCAGTCCCGCAAGCACGAACTAAAAGCGACAGGCACACATACACGTATTTTACAGATAGTCAGGAATTTTGCTCTGACCACAACGAAGTCACGATCGATAATATCTTCAAAGACAGATAGGGTTGGACCAGTTGAGAGATTTTCAGTAACATTTCATTTTTGGTGCTAAAAAAAATAAGCAAAGTAAGTGAGCAGAGCTAGTATTCCAACAAAAAGCTTATGATCGCCAACAGGAGGTTTCTCATTTTAATAAATGGAAAAATAGAAAAAAGAATTCTCCTTCCCTCTTCCTCTTATGCCGTCAAATAAGTTTTGAAAAAACGATTTTTGTGTGCGGACGCTTCGGGTTCTGACCCTTTATAGATGCTTTAAATAAAATCAATCTCGACGATATGTTTAAACAATGTCACATTAACGAATGTATTTTTTATTATCAACGAATGCATTCATTTTTTATTGACGTTGGAATGCTTCAAACCAATTTTGTTGTCTTAATTACTTCTCATGTCAATGACGATGGAGATGCGTCGTGATGCTTTAAAGGTCAAAAAGAGATGCATGCACACTGATTATACAAAAAAGACATAATTTAGAGACCTATATTGCGGCGCCAATCAAAAGGCCTGCCATTAATGACGACGATTAAAGTTCGGACGAGATTGAATCAATAGACCTATAGCTTCACACAACGTAGTATCAACAAAACTTCCAGCACACCTTAGAATCTTCCCCTCAAAATCGTCAATCGAACTACAATCATCACGATTGATAATACCAAAATTACGTGCATGCTCTTGGTACTTACTGTTGAAAGTCCGGGATGTTCTACCCATATAATTCCTTTTACAAACTTCACAAATGAATTCATATGCAATATTCTGAAAACTACAATTACAGTTATGTGTTAAATGACAATAATTCCCTCAGGCCCATAGCATCTGCGATTATACAGCAACTAAAAAAGTGGATTGGATTTGTAGTCAAATTTTAAATGAAATGGTAAAGCTTGTACCGGCTAATTGGAACAGCACATCTGATTTGATTACTAACCTATGCAGCATTTCTTGTGATAATTTTGTTTTCATCTCGTTACATGTGGTCAGAATGCACCCAAGTATCCCTATAGACAATGCTCATGAAGTCATTGATAACCTTGCCTAAAGATATTTGCCAGATATCAGCAGCATTGGAATTTATCAATTGTGTTCGGTTTGTATGTACGAATCTATCATCTTCTGAAAAATATCTCTGGAAATCAAATATCTCCAGATAATATCTCATTATCTCCGAAATTTTCAAAATATCTCCGCTGAGATGCAATATCTCTGGAGTGGCAACACTGTTATAACAATATGCGAGCTTTCAATGCGGAGAATTTTAATGATGTTGCAGGGTCCGCTGTCCTACAGCGGGTCCACCAGCCCAGGCATACACGAAATTAAAAGACCCGAAATGCAGAGCTGGTTGGTTTTCCTGCTGACGAGCCTAAAATGTAACCCGTAGCAAGACGAATTGCATCTCAGATGCATTGAACGGGATGCATTATTTTGGGCATGCATTGGAGGGGGAATGCATCCCAAGATCCATTCTGGGATGCATCCAGAGATGCATCCCTACATCCAATGCATGTCCAAAATAATGCATACGGATGCATTCCACGATGCATCCCAAGATCCATTCTGGGATGCATCTATATGCTAGATGCATGCCCAAAATAATGCATCCGGATGCATTCCAGAAATCAAACAAAGTTCCCCAAATGCAACAATTTGGATGACATGTTCAATTAATTCAACCTTACTGGTGCCAGTTGCCGAAAAATCAAAATATCGGTTATTCCAATCAGCAGGCTATATTAACAGGTTAGAGATTTTGTTGCAAAAGTTACCATGCAACTTTCGCGAAGAGTTCAGTCTACTTATCACAATCTTGCTCACGTTTTGGCGACACGGTCGGAGATTTCACGGAACCCATTGCTGAAATGACGAAGTTGAACATGACAATAAAATGCCGACAGTACGCAACGGAAAATGTATTCGGATATGCATGTATCTACTATACCAATTCAGATAATGGAAATTTCAGTACACCAGGTCAACTTTGCAGACCTGCATTTTCTATGCAATGGTTCTGATGTTATCATATTTGGCTTATTTTGCAGTAGGCGCCCCTCATTATCTGCTAATTTTTCGTATCAGGAATTGATAGAGTTCGAGGACACTTAGTATGTGACTGATTTCAAATCTATTATGTATTACACGTATTCAACAGTTGCTGGCGTGAAGAATCAGAAAATATTATAATTTCATTAAGATTTATGCAAAGTTAATGCAGTAGGCTAATAGGATTACTTCAAGCTCATGTAACATATCTTATTACAAGTACAAAATAGATTCTCATCTAGACCTAAACAGATTCTCAGCCTAAACCATTTCTTGGATTTCTATGTAATTTGCCCGTAATTAGGTTACAATGAAAAACTGAAATCAAAAGGAATAGACTGATTCGCACCGAGTGAACATTAAATTGAATTAACCGGTTTCATTGAAAACTTGTCGCGGATCTCATCAAAATACAAATCCAGGTATTTTAAAACAAACATACACGCATTCCCTAAGGCAGTTTTGGCCTACCATATGCCTAAGTACCGTACGATCAACACTTGTTTTTATCCTTGGTGAAGCGACTCGATGCATAATTTAGTTTTCAGTCCAGTGCGATAGTTTCAGAAGCGATCTAGCACAATGAGTAACCTAATAAAAACAATTTTTCATGGAAAATTTCTGAATTACAATAGGTCTTGGGAATAAGAAAATCGGAAGCAAGGGAAAATGCATGAGAAACTAGGTGTGTGGCAATAAAGATATTTTGCATTAAAACATTTCATTCAGGACTATTATTATATATACACTGAAGGTCTGATTTTTCTTTTCTATACTTTGGTTGTTCTGAGGCCATTGCGTTTGGCTAAAATCTAGACAACTTTAAAAAACACGAAGTTAATAGCGTCAAAGATTCGCAAACGGAGGAAAGAAATATGGAGTGAAGTAAAAGCCCTAATGGAAAATCCTGGAAGAAATCAGACTAAAGTCCATGTGATCAATACTGAAAACTTTGAGATTCATGCCCTGATGTAGAGCAGGTACATTATGCAAATGGCAAGCAGATGGTAAAGTCAAAATGCCAGTAGAAGGGATAATGCGAACTGTGTTATGTAAATAAGTACGTACTAATTTTGTTTACAGAATTTTTAAAAAATATATTTTATTGTTTTCTGATCAATACTTCATAAATTCCTTTTAGCGTTTGCAATTTAATTACGTATTGAAAGCACTGCACTTCAATATATTCGTGAGTAAGAATGATGGTATAAAATCACAAAAGAATAGTCCTTCATTGATACTGAATTCCTCAAAACAACAATTAGGAATCCAAGCAAGTATTTTGTAATTCTTTTGTAGAACCACAATAAATTTTAAAAGGTTTCTTCATTTAATTTTGTATTAGCTGCAATTAATGAATTGGAAATTCAATTGATTTTCTAATGGTTAAAGCATTTCCCTCTATTCAAAACGATAAAAGGCTGAGTCATTTAATGACATTAACCTTGGTCACAATAATGGACGCATGAAAACTTACCTTTGAGAGGATGAATCCGTGTGGCCATCTTTGGAATTGATTACAATGGCTTACCCCTCTTTGCTGAATTGCCGCTTTCACCGCCATGTACGGCTTCTTCTTCATATAGAGCCAACTGGTCGTTGATGAATTGATTCAGAGATTATAGGCAGACTATTCAATCCTGAGATTCATTTTTACAAAAATTCCAATGCTTGGATCAGATTGAATCTGCAAAAAAAAATAGTCAGATTGCAGTATAGGCTACATGTGCACGTGTGTCATAAGACAGTATTTTATGTTAAGTTAAATTGGGGTCCGTTGCAACTTTTGGTTTTAGGCAAATGTAGACTTTTCTAGACGTATAGTAGTGAAGATCATTGATCACTTAAACATTGTTGAAATTACCTTTTTGTAAGATAGAAGCGCCCTCAAATAGATAAAAATTTAGAATAGGCCTATGAGATATTTTAATTGAGTAGACAATCTGCATATAGAAAATCACAATCGCAAAAGGAAATCCATAAATTCACTTTTTGGTAGAAGAATATAGGAGGCATGAATGCATGAATTGCGAGACATAAATGGATTCGTCTCAAAAAATTTCTTTCACTGTTTTAGACATTTTGAAACTCGAATTATTCAGGCATCACACGACTCTCGGAAATGAATCGAAGTGTCCTACGGACATTTTTCTGAATCGATAAGAACTGTCAGATCCGCATGAACTGCCATACTTATCACGAATTTGTACTTGTACGATATTTAATGACTATAAACCAGAGGTATTGAGACTTTTTTACGGACTTACCTTAAGATTCAATTGAAGGAATAAAGCACTGTGCATTGAGCAAATAAGCATATCCACAACTCCATGTACAGCAGGTAGTCTAGCGAACAGTGACGGAAGGAAACAAGATGTCTTCTAGTTCGGGATGTTTGAAAATTCAGCAGTGTATGGCATTGGTCGTTGCCTTGCGCTATTGATTGAAGATCTGTCACATTAAACAATACTGAGCGGGGATGCATAACCGCATTTACAGAAACTCGGATGCATTCCATAAGCATTCGATTCTTACACGACTCTCAGTGCAGCTACAGTTGAGGCTCATGTTTGAAGGGTGACTGCATTTGATGCATGGGAATGTTTTGGGATTCATCGAGATGCATCCTGGTATGCATCTAAGTGCAGTCGGATGTATCCAGATGTATCCAGATACATCCAACTGCATTTAATTTTGCTACGGGAACTCACCGGTGTCGAGATTTATGTTTGACAAAATGCAATTTTCGGTCGCCCTTTGTTTATGGTAGCTTTCAATTTTTTATTTTCGGATAGAATATTTTAAATTTGCCTGGTTTGCCTGTTGGTATGCTCATAAGTCCTCTTAGGGACTATAGCCTAATTTCTGCACCTATAGAATTCGAAACTATTTCTGCATATTTTGCACATCATTTTAAAATATAGGAAAAAGTGCGGCATGTTGAAAACTAGGCACCAAGAGCACAGGAAGGCCATTGATGATAAAAGTAATAATAGTAATCTTCATAACCACCTAGATATAGACATGGAGGAACAGACGACATTGGGAGTTTTCAGAAAGCACTTAAGCGTCGGTTCAACAAGAAACACGAATTTCCAGGCTTCAGTCTCTCTTCGAAATTCAATAATCATGCATGCTGTTGACACGTCTTCTTAATATAACTCACATCTTCAGATAAATACACAGTTGCATCCCGTCTGTTGCCATCGACCGGTTGAAGGCCTGTCGTGATTTCTCTTTTTAATTTAAATAGCTTTTCGACTTAAACTCTGAGGAGCTTTTTTCTTCTTTACATTTGATGACAAAATGATCTCCCGACGACTGGTCAATTATGTATTTCATGCTTTTCAGTAGGGCTGTGCGCGGTGAACCGGTTCTCGCGCCGGTGTAATTGATGTTTCACTACATAATTCCAAGTATGTTTAATTCATTTTAAAAGCTATCTCAGTCAGAAAATTGGATAGAAAGATATATTTACCATGCAGCATAATTAATCCAATTAAAAGTGCATCATTCCATTCTATTTATCAATTCAATTAAAGTTTTAAATTTCTATATCATGAAAAAGAATCCTTTTGAAAATCACGGCTATATCATAAAATAACCATTGCATTCCCTGATGTCGAGAAAAATGTGAAAGGTGACGAAAATGAGATAATTCATGCACATGACAATTCATTTTAGGCCACGAAATCCCAACACTGTAAACTGTAAACAGCCACTTGTCAGACAATTTATCAGCCAAATCAGCATTTTGGCTGATGCTACGTATTATCATATAAATTTCCTGCGTATCAGACAATTTTTGTCTCATCGCACGGACTAATTTGTATTATTGCGTTTACTGCATATCATACTACTTATGACTAATATATACACTTTTATCAAAATTGGATGGTATCCTTGATAATTTTCGATTATAGGAATATCCAATGTTTAAATAAGTAAGGTTCTTTAGAAATACTTGAAGGCATTGGAATAACCGGTCTGAATATTTGACATATTGATGCCATCTTTTAATTCTGTTTTTACTATGTTTCAATTTCAAGGGTATATATGCTTCCCGAAACTAGACTTCCCGCTGTCTGCAGTTTACAGTGAATACTTGCCAACTCAGAATTTCGGAATCTCACAGTGAATACTCTGTACCTTGTTGTTGCTCCTCTTCCTAAGATATCGACTATCTAAGCCACAGAATTAGACAGGTCGTCTCTTCTTCCGTTTGACTAGAGTGGGAACATTGGAACATGCAGCGCAAATGAAATGGCACAATCTGCTGACATAGTACCATAGCAATCGAACAATGAGCAGCCAGTTGAACATTGAACACGCCCAATTGTGCAAAGTTTCAGTGACTTATCAGCCAGATCACACAGCAAAGAGACAGATGATGTCAAGTTCTTCAGAGAAGTTTGTGAACGTTTTTTCATGCGCCTGCTAACTTTTTTAAAAATAATCGGAGGGCCCAACATTATCGAGAAAACTTTTGCGCAATGATCTGAATTCTTCGAATCTGAAGGAGTCGTGGCGATCGGAGCATTTTGAAGGAATTCAGAGCAATCCGCAAGCGATGCACGACTATTTTTCTTATCTCTGAAAGGCATTAAAAATTAATTTTTGCACACTTATTAAGTTCTTGCATGTGCCATCTGTTTGAATCAGTTTGCACTTCTAGCAAAGTGATACGATTAAACAATCTAATTCTGTGATCTAAGCATTCCAGCCGACAGCGATCAGTCCGAAAGATTTACTTCGGCAACCGGTAACATTATCACATCACAGAGAGACTGCATGAAGCCGGGGAATGTCGAGATGTTGACCTTCTCGCATTGTAATTTGCAGATAACGGTGACATTGCTTCGAATCTTTCTACATTTCCTGTGTTCATGCACTTTGAAAAAGAATCGAAAATAAACTCAACCTTTGTTGTAATTTATTTCTAGCAGCGCTTGTTAATTTGCATTCTGCATGCGCGATTCAATTATCATCTTACTCACCACCATTCATTCTTCTGTTTATAAACATCTATAAACAGTGATCAATAGAGATATCAATGCCATCAACTTGCGCCTTTGAGAATCTGTGATGATCAAAGACAATGTCCTATAATCAATAACAGGGAGGAATACACAGATTATCAATCAATGACTTTTCAATTTTCATGTCTTCTATTTTATCGTTGCATTTGCTTGATAAGGCTGTCTTAACGGTGAAAATCTACAATATAACATCAATTTGCAACTATTTCTTTTAGTAGATTGGCTTAAGCCCTGTATTTCTTCTACCTTTGTTATTTATGCTTTTAAAACAGTTAATTTAAGAAACGATGTCTCGTCCGCCATTGACTTAGTGATTCAGTCATTGTAGCTTTTTAACATTTTTTGTTGCATGGCTATATGATTTCTGCTTCCATCTAGTTTTAAGAATCCCATTAGAACAATTCAGACGTACATGTTAATTGTGATGACAGATTTAGTATTGGCAAAACTAAATAAAAGGAGGCCTGTGTAAAAGTCTGTTTCAAATTCTGTAGCACAATTAGATTTTTCCTAGGCCTCTATAAAAGATTGCGTTGAATTCTAGAAAGTACAAACATTTGCTATGACAGATTGAGTCCCACGATAATCTAGAATGTGAATCAAACTATATTTTGCCTTACTTGAGCAAACAAGGGACATGTCCAATCCTCTTGCTTGAGGATGGCAGACGGCGTCTGTCGAAAGCGCTTGCGAGACCTTGAGTGTTTTTCTTGTTTCGTTGGTCAACATCGACCCTGGGATGTCCTCTGAATCAAATAAATCATTAATACTTGTAAAATCCATGTTAAAATGCTAGTGCATGTTGCTCATAGGACGTATATGAATATTATCTATGAATGAATATTCTTGATTACTGTTAGTAATCGATAACGGAGATGTGTAGAATTTTTTTCAAAACAAAATTTCATTGCATGAACGAAGGAAGAAAATTTAATATTATTATTAATTTAAAATTAATTGTTTAGGTTGGATGGACACAATTTTGCCCATCAAATTGAATCAGTCCCTCATTAATTAACAGGGATGTGATTGGTCGAACGAAAAAAATCAGGAAACCAATTTTTGAAGGGTGGCCCAGTGTAAGAAGACACTACTACAGTAGAACTATTAGTTTGGGACATTCACATATTGCCTGGTATAGTTCGATAGGCTAAGCAAGAAGTGACGTGATACAAAATGAAAAAAGCTACGCGCTAAGTAATGCATGCAGCCCATATGATCTACGTGTAATTTTTTTGCACAATCTGCCTTGTCTCAAAAATGACCGACATCAACCCAAAAAATCAGGAAAAATCATATCACTGACTTACTAACATACTGACAGTAACTGAAAATTTTTCAATATTGAAAACAGACATACTGAAAACTCTTTAATATTGTTTGTGATTCATTTGGATATGATTTGTCTCACACCTGATTATGTCTCTCTCAACTAAGCTAAATCATAAAGTTAGATCCCAAATAAGATATACAAGGTGCCAATCAGTGTCCATGCAACAAAGTTACTTCACATATAGATTTCAAATGATTATTGTGACAAAACTATCTGAAGCCTAATCAACTTAAGTTTCTACAACTACAGGAAATACACTTTTAGGAAATGATTTTGGAATGTAGGCCTATAGAAGCGCATTTTTTTCGAAAATGTGACTATTTTTGTAACAGCTCTTGATAGACTTTCATTGCCGTCTTTGGAAGTTTACAAGTCTCAATAGATGGCTATTCATTGAAATTTTGAATGTCTGCAATTCAAATACAAATTGAAATTCGGATTTCTATTTTTAAAATTGATTTGAACTATCATTTACCTTTCTGTATGAAATTGGCGGGAATGAGGCTGATTTCAATCATTTCTATGACCTGTAAAGCCATCGAGAGTGACAAGCAATAGAAATTTCTAAACTTATAACTGCATTATAGACAACTAGATTGCACATGTTATTTTGATATCCAATATCTTGATCCATATCTAGATATCCATGGCTGAATTTAAGAAAATGATATTCAAAAACGACCTTTCGATGATGATGTAAAAAAGGAGTTAGTCATAGAGGCAGGTTTGTCAGCTATCTTTGCTATCTGCTCTGCAATGTGTTCTTTTATTGCGTACACGTGGATATCTACACGTAGGCTGGGTAACGATAAATCAAAATTTCAAATTTTTGGATGTAAGTGAGCTTTGCTTATTTCAGTTATCGCAGTTTTTATTAAGGCTATGGTCTGAACAGCCGAGAGACATTGATAGACATTTTCCACACATTTCATAATACAACGCTCAACTTTTACAAACAATTTGTGGTCAGTACGCTGTATTTAAACATGGTCAGCAACAAAAGGATTCTGAAAACATCTTCATAACTTAATGAGTCGCATGTTGTCCTTCAAATTGCAACCAACTGTAGAAATCTGTACTTGCAAATCATTGAGATTCTCTTCAGGGATTGCTTTCTTTTCATGCCTTTAGTTTGCACTCGTTCTTCGGCTGTATTGCAAATTGAGGAGCGATCATTGGAATTTGTAAATCTTTCTCATCATTGCAAAGCAGAAGCATGCTGATTCAATCGCTACTAGGAAAAAACTTATAGCACATACTATGATCAATAGTCAGACGATTTATTTGAAGCATTTTTCACCTCCAACATGAGAGTACTCCGCACTTCCAAAGCCATTGTCAACCCTTCAGGTACAGCTATCCTTTTCCATAAATAACACATTGGTAATAGTTAGATGGGCTACAAATTCCAATCCTGTCAAATTGTACATGGCTCTGTCTGTCGAAGCTTGTGACTTTCTTGTCACTTCTGTGCGAAGAAACTGCAGCCAATGTGTCACAATCTGTAGTTGGTCAACCAATTTTAGCGACATTTCATAGATAATTGCAGGCTTCGGGCAACGCCGAATGTTCTCAGGATTTAAGTAAAGCAATTATTTTCCATAGATGTGTAGCAGACCCACACTTCACTTTTTCTATAATCATCCGCTTGCTTCGTGTCCATTGATTCAGCCATGTCAGATGACAATCGCATCGAAACTTATTATAACATAAGCGGAGATCTCCTAAATTTGTCAAATCTTCGAAAGTATTAGCAGGGATGTCTCTTGTTCCATTTTCCAAAAGCACAAGAGCTTCCAAATTTCGTAGGGTTTCAAAAGCACCGACTTCTAGCATTTCTTTTCGAATAGTTGTGAACGATATTATCAGTGTTCTCAATATCGACAAGCAATTGAAGAAGCCATTTGTAAATTATCCTAGTGGGCAGACACAGATCGTAGGAGAGTCAGATTCTTCAAAGGTCTCATTGCTTCCTTTGCAATTCCGTCACCAAAATTTCTCTGCATTATAGTGCCTGCATAGAAGCTAGCGGAACAAATTCTTTGTTGCTGACTTTTTAGTGTCAGCGTTTCATAATAATAGTGCTCTCAATCGTCCACAGTTTTTAAATGCATTATTATTATCATCATCCATGATTGTCATTGCAGTGAATTCAGCATAAGCATCTTCGCGTTTTGGTGTGTGCTTGTAAAGTTTTGATTGATATAAGTAATAGATATAGTAATAGACTTTTCCTTCCTGCAGTAGGCCTGCATGAAGATTGGCATTGGCAGATTTGAGAAAAGCCGTGTATCATAAGAATGCAAGTGATCAGATCTCCTAATGTCAGCAAAATGCTGTGTTTGGCAACATAGGAGGCTAGCTAAATTTGAAAAATCTGTATGTGTCTAGCTTCAGAGACAGGTGTATAAACATGATAGGAAAAGACCTGACGACACTACATACCAAAAATTATGGCCCTAGATTTAGTATTTCCCTCTAACTCAAAGAAATCACAGAAATCACAGAAATCTCATTTTTGCCTAAAACTTCAATCTACCTCCCCTTGGATTGCACGCGTTTTTCCTTGATCCTGTCTAACAAGAAGAGGAAACGTGCAGACCTCGGCAGAAGCGCACATTCGTATAGCAATAGGTAATACATCATTCTGTGAAAGTCGCATGTTCGGTCTCGTTCCGTGCAGAAACTCGTTCTGGCTGCCCGACTATGCCAAGTTTAGCCAGTCCGGTGCAGAAATGTCAGTCGCTATCCCAGCCATGGCCAGCTGGTTTTGACAACGCCGGCCCCGGTGGCCAACGAGTTCCAATGTAAAGTCACTTTGACAAACTGGATTAATCGAAATTTTGAAAAACAATCAACAGTCAAGTTCTGCACGTAGGGGCACCCCATCCTGTACAAAGGGCTACTTGCAAGCAAATATCGGATTCAGAGAGACTCATCAGATAAAAATCGTGCTTGCAGCAAGAAGACATCACAATTTCTGAACATGCAGGGCCTGTTTCATATAAATGTCAACTGCTTATGACTTTCATCAGTCATAACCATCGAAAATGTTCATAAGCCTTATGACAACTTGTTGCATATAAACTTATAGTTATAAGTTCATTTTCATAGACGATTGCATGACACTTATGAAAATCTTCATGAACGTTACAAAGAGCAATCACTACATGTATTTTTGTCAGTCCATCTATCGCTACCGATCTATTTTTAGCGCTGACAGACACCAATTTCTCAGAAACCGCGAGATTCTAGGCGCTTATCATTTATTGCTGCGCTGAACTGTGAGTCTGTGATACCCTAGCGATGTAGCAGAGAAATATCCTTCTTTTGACACTCATTCTCGAACAGAAGACCGTTCTGTTTGGTACATTCTCAGCAACTCTTACGCAAAAAGATAAAAACAACGCGTGGGAAGAAATCAATCCTGAAAGATTTCAAGCGCCTACGTGGAAGTGACCCATCCAACGGTAAAGGCTGGAAGTACCTCAGAATGTACCTCAGTTGTCATATACTCTTCGTAGCGAATATGGTAAAATCGAACAGTGCTGCCGATGTAAATTTGGTGGCACTTAGAGCAAGAGATCTGATAAACAATGCTTTTCTTCTTGCACTTCTTGCTTACTTAGAGAAAAGCAGAGGGCAATTCGATAAGTTGCAGCGTTGATCTTGTTGTGAGTTCGCACTTCTAAGTGTTCTACTTTTTTTTGTCATCCGAATATTTATTTTTTCTCGTCGAAAGACGCTTTTAATTTAGTTATCTGCTGATTCTTCACCAGAAGGCATTTGAACAGCTGTCAAGCGAAAACATCATAGCATCAATTCTGGCACATGACCACGATGCAAGCAACCTTCGTCTAAGAGAAGCTTTTTATATCAACAGGTTTAAACCATCAATCAACAACAAACATGAACTGAGCAGATGCAGAGATTCTCACTTCCTCTGATACTTGTGATTCAAAATTTACTCATGTACCACTAACTTTTCAGTCAACCCAGTACTACCTGCCTCATGCATATCTCTATCCCCTATTTCCTATATCATCCCTTCCATATCATATTTTTATGATGTCATTGTACAAAATATTTTGAATCTTATACATAAGTCAACGTTAAAATTCCTTTTTACCTGAAGATGAATGAAGAACAGTGATGTCTCTAGCGATTTGATCAAGCTTCCTGGTTATGTTATCTTTCGGAGCGATCTTGTCTCTAAGAGGGGAGGTGGGACTTTAATGTACGTTAAAGATTATTACCAAGCCAGCTATTGTGAGCTGTTGTCCGATTTTGATTTTCCAACCGAAGTTGATGTTACAGTTATATCTTTTAAAAATAAAATGCTTATCTTTTGCATTTACATACCGCCTAATGTTTCTGCTGCTGTTAAGCAATCATTTCACGATGCCGTATGTTTCTTTGTGGATCATGTACTAACCTCAAAACCGCATATTGAGCACGTTTTCTTTTTGGGTGATTTCAATAAATTTGATGCGGCTTCACTATGTAATGATCTTGACTTGTCAGATATTGTTACATCTGCAACCCGGAAAAGTGGCTATCTCGACCATGTGTTAGTTCCTAATGGCCTTTCAGATGTCTATAATGAAAATTGTGTTACATATAATGCTCCAATTTCTACATCTGATCATTTGACTTTGTCTCCCTTAGAATCTGTAGGAAATGCAAGTAATGTAACTGTAAGATCTTCTATTGTTTACGATTACAGATTATCTAATCTGCGCAATTTGTACAGAATAGTTTTCTCCGTAGATTGGAAAGACTTATTTTCTGAGACTGATGTAAATGAACAATGTAGAATTTTCTATTGTATTCTCAACAGTGCTATTGATATGACAATTCCAAAGAACATTATAAAAATGACCTCAAATGACAAAGTTTGGATGACTCCCTTAACAAAACATATGATAAACGAGAAATGGAAAGCTTACAGAGACAGTAATTGGCCTTACTACAATCATCTTAAGCAAAAAGTGCGTAGGGAAATATATAAAGCTAAACTATCTTGGGCAAATCAATCAAGAACTCTGGTAAATCTCTGTGGTCGGTTGCCAATTTTCTAAGCGGTAAAGAAAACAATTCAAATGGTTTAAACTCATTGATATCCCAATATGAGTCCCCAGCATTGGCGCTTGCAGATTTGAAAGATTTTTTCGCTGGTTCGCAGAGTTCGAGCTCATCATAGTCTATTGATGTTACTGATGAAGAATATGGATGCTCGGTGGTGTCCTTTACCGAATATGATGTTTATTTATGTCTTGCCAAGGTTAAAGCTAAAACGTCTGCTGGATCAGGTGTGATATCTAATCAGATTTATTCCTTCCTCGTTGACCTGTTGGAAAACCCATTATTTCATATATATAAGTCATCAATCAGACAAAGAAACTTTCCATGATTTGGAAATACGGCATCATTTCTCCTCTTCCAAAAATGTCTCCAGCAAAATTGAGTTCCCTCCGACCTATAACTCTGCTTCCTGCTCCTTCTAAAATCCTTGAGCGATTGATATTAATGGAACTGCGCAGCTTGTTTGTATCAGCTTTTGGTGCCAGTCAACATGGTTTCCGTCCTCATGCTTCATCTGTTACAGCTCTTATAGAAATTGACGATACGGTAACCAAAATCTATGACGATCAGAATAGGCAGATATCTCCTGCCTAGGAGATCATGCATTTTTAACATGTTCATATCAGCCGGAGACAGTCGCCTCAGCTGATAGCTAGAAGGCAGACCTATCTCCACGAATTGGCAGAAGCTATCATTGATTTTCCGGCTAGAATTTTAACAGAGACATTGGTTTCAGATGCTGCTGCTGAGGACGCTAAGTTATTTAAGTAAATTTCACTTCGAACCTTTCCTGAAACAGATCAATAAAGAAGACCATAGGAAGAAGACCTTTGACTAAGAATCAACCTGTCCATAAAATCAAAACATACCTTAATTGTCCTTAATTCGTTATCATTATTTAATTCCTGACTTTTGCTGCAGATAATTCATTCACACGTAGCTGTCCTATTGTATCACTCTCTGATTTAGATGGGAGATGGTTTAGAATAGACGTGTAAAAATTTATCTAATTATGAGATTTCTAAGATATGAATTGATCTAGAGATGGATTACAAAACATCAAATTAATGTAGAAATGATTCACACGATGTAACTTGGATAATTGCACTAATGAAACGCTAGGAGCAACTGAAGTTTGGATCCATAATTAGGGAATTATATCTAACACTGATGACGGATTATATCAGTCAAGTGATAAGCTTTTTCATTCTTATTGTGCATTACAAATTATTGGTTTGATTGATTTCTTATTTTGTCATTCTACATTTCTGCAGTTTCGTTGTGTAAGTGGTGCATCAGATTTCAAAAAGTGAGCATCTGATGAATCCTATCGTTGCTTTAAATTGAATTAAAGTAATTAATTAATTAGTAAATTATTGTATTGAATTAAATTAATTACCGATTACATGCAGAGCTTTTGTCACAATCTTTAATGATAAAAAGCTATCACATAAATGATATATATTTATAACTTTATTTTCAATTTATTTCCAGTATTGCTTGCCACCTGGATGAATTTTCATAACATTTCCTCAACTCCTGATTGGAAATTTGGATTTATGAACTTTGGAATAAAGCTACTTATGAAGTTGTCAGACGTCAATGAAGTAGATGAGATGGTTTTGGCTAGATATGGAATATTTGTGAATTCCTGTGATTTACAGTTTCTAATATGATAGTCTTTTACTCCAAAAAATAGTGCTTCTACTCATTCGGTGTCTTGTAAAATTTCCTGTTATGGGCTATAGATTTCACATTTGACCGACCATTTACAGCGATTTATGTGTGTTATGCATGCTCAGAGCAAATATAAGTTAAGAAGCGCTTAACAGTTCGGAATAGCTAGGAGGTAATATGATGCAGATATGAATTCAGAACAAATTTCTAAGCAATCTAGAGGTTGGGTATGTTCGAAACAATAAAAGAATGAAACGCCAAAATAAACTAGCATTGAATTTTAAGTCGTGTAAAAGGAGTGTAATTTTGGTGTATTTGTACACGTGTAATACACGTGTATTATCTGAACACAAAACACGTGTATTACACGTGTCCGATACACGTGTATTACACGGTCCAATACACGTGTATTACACGTGTAATACATGTGTATCGGTTGACTGGGTGAGCTATCTTTCGCATCGGACTTCCTGTATTAAGCTTCAGATGGATTTTTCGACACGCACAGGGATCTGTTTTGGGTCCGTCTCTTTTTTGCTGCTTCATCAGTGACTTGAATGCCGCATTTGCTGCGACAGAAGTTGTAAAATATGCCGATGACATAAGTCTGATTTTGCCTCTGAATGAAGGTGATTCTGATATGATATCTTTGCAGTGCAAACGTGAGATAAATAATGTTCAAAATTGGTGTGTTAAAAATGCTATCTGTTTGAATACATCTAAGTCCAAATGTATGTTCATCAGCCGGCACAGACTGTCACGATCCATCGATCTTGAAATTCCGGAGACTTCCTGTCTATCGATTCTTGGAGTTTTGTTTAATAGTCAGTGGACTTGGAGGGATCATGTTGCGAGCATGCGTTCAAAGGCAAGCCGTCGATTCCATGCCATTCGTAAGATCAGAAACTATGTATCTATTGAAGATCTACATGTCATTTACGAGATGTCAATCAGAAGTGTGTTTGAATATGCCTGCCCTGTGTTTGTAAGACTGTCAAAGAATGATGAAGGCCGTCTGAAACGTATACAGCGTCGCGCACACCGGATTATTTCGGCCTCAAAATCATATCACTGCCCCTTGAACAGATGTGATGATTTATCTTTTCCAAGTAGACGGCAAAACATTAGTTGTAAACTTTTTCGTGCCGCTGAAAAACACCATTCGAATGTACTTCATCCACTTCTACCGAAGAGACTGCAGCATACTCACCAAGTCCGTCTACCTGTGTGTAGAACGAAGAAGCGACAGAACTCCTTCATTCCCTTTGTGTCATCTCTTATTTATGGTAATATGATGTTTGCATGACACTATTTAAATTCACATTGTTTGTCGTATTTTTTCTTGACTAACTTGAGTCTACTGTCTGCATTTTTAAGTTTTGCTCTTGTATTGATGATTTCTATTCTTTCAAAATATACACTTACTTACTTACTTAAAGATGATCACTGAGAAGTGATTGAAATTGATAGCATCATAAAATGAATAAGATAACATCAAATTATTCTTGACTGTTCCCTATCAGCAAAATATGCTTTTTTAGTCAAGACGTTTTCAAATTATTAAAAACTGTTTATTGCAGCCATACTGAAACTCCTATGAAAGTATAACGCACACTATACATAGTAAAAGATGCGAAAAATATATCCACAATATTACATGAGTTGTATCACTTCATTTCGACGAGATTGCAGATCAGGATTCTCAACGTCATCTTCATTTTCTCCTGGAAAATCCATTCCATCTTCCTCGATTATGTTCTCAGAATCATCGCTTCCATGGATATCTTCTTCAATATTAAATGATGCATTACACGATAAAGTCATACCATGCAGTATAGCGCAACATTTGATAACTTCACAAGAAAACTATAGTTCGAAAGGGACCAAATAAGCATCGAAATCTATGTTTCATTACTCCAAATGTGCATTCTACAACGCGACTGGTTTTCTTGTTAGCTCGATCAAATCGAACTTGCTGGTCACTGACAGTATTCAAAAGTGGTGTCAACAAGAAGTTTATATTAGCGTATCCAGAGTCCCCCATTAGGTAGCCCAAGGGATGAGGTCGCCAACCAGAATTCAGCCGATCATACATTTTGCTGTCGCGGAATACACGAGAATCGGAAACACTGCCCGGCCACTTAGCTGACAGGTATATAATTCGGAGGTCCGGTCCGGCGACTACCATAACGTTTATGTTATGATAACCATGTCGATCAACGTAAATGTGCTCATTTTCAACTGGTATCTTGATGTTTACTTAATTTCCGTCAATAGCTCCCACGACGGCCGGAAGTTCAGCTATATCGAGAAATTTCTGTACTTTTGTTTGGGTTTCAGACTCTCCCTCAAAATTTATGATATCGTTGAAAAGATGTTCGTTAAGAGTGTCAACAAATCGATGAATAGTTCTAGAAACCGTCGATTTGTGTATTGTGTGAGAATCAGCTATTGTGGTGAAATTATCTCCCGTAGAAAGGAATCTCAAAGCAACCATGACTTGCTGTTTCAATGTAAGTGCATAATTCCGACTGGTGGGATGCTCAAGATATATATGAACGCGATCGATGATTGAATTCAATGCATCATCATTGAGGCTGAATCGGGATATGTTCTCATCGGGTAGTCTGTTAAAGTTAATACGTTCACGAAAAATCCGAGGTCGTCGCTGAGTTTATTCAAATGATTCCATGTATGCATGAGTCGTCATCGTCACTTGAAAGAGCCATTGAAATCTACCATGTCCTTTCGCTTTACAATCACTTATTCATAGGCCGCTCCGATTTAATGAAAATCATAAGCAAATATTGAAGGAAATCCATTGGGTTTCCCTCGAGAAGATTCATAAGTAAATATTTATGCAACGCACACTTATGACTTTCACTGAGAATTTCTATCTGGTGTACTTATGAACTTTTCAAGCTTATGACATTTCAGTTTGAGTTATATGTAACGCAAAATTTCAATATACTTATGACTTTCAATAACAATTAGGTTATGAAAGTTATATGCAACAGGCCCCTGACGCTGGTACTCAAAAGCATGGCACTGTAAGAAACTGCTTTCTTTTCCTTTCAAAAGAATTTTCTCAGATTACAAATATAATTTTATGTAAACTCTCTTTTTTATTTATTCTAAGAAAGAGAAGGAAAGACTTTCAAGTATACGAAATGATGCGGAAGAGAGAGAGAGTGAAACAAAGCTAGGTGAAATGAGAGGACACCCAGCAGATTTAGCTATTAAAGCAAGTTAAGAAGCTTCCAAAACGTGAATTGAAGAAGTTCTCATAGTTGCATGCCTCCCATGCCTCATAACTGTTATGTAGCACAATTCAACGACTTGGGCACCAATGTCATTGAAATTTAGTCTTTGAGATAATATAAATTTGAAAGAATAATGGCCTCTAAGCATTGACAATGTCTGACTTTTATTCATATCAAGTCGCCTCTACTACTTCTGTCCTATTTTCTATCAACTTTTGACAATTGACATCAACCATGAAAGCATGATTGGGTCTTCGCGTTCGCAATGGCAATTCTACAATGTTCACTTCGGAAACTTGTCATACTACTCAACTGAATAATTATGAGCATGCTGATGTGACTGCTAGAGCTACTCATTGTGTGGTTTCTGTTGCGTGCATTTAAAATGTGAGAAATGCTGTCCAAGAAAATTGTGCCTGATGAACACCTCAGAAGCAATTGCGCAAAATTTTGATAATTATAACACAAGATAGAATATGTCTGAAAGAAGTGCGATGCTTTACTATTGACTAGAGAAACAGAATTTATGACCTTGTGGAAAACCGTTTTCACACATTTCTTCATACTACAATGGAAGACAATTAATTGTTACCATCAGATTTCGTCTGTTGTTGTGAACGCATTTAGTTGCATAATTGAGTGGGGATTGAGCAATGAGAAAAGCGTCGTAATGAAAGGTAGCGATCAGTCGACTTTCAACGTAGCTTATCAGAACAGCTCTTCAATCAGAGAGGATATTCACCGCAAATTCTTTCAATCCTCTATATCTTAGTGAGTAATAGAAACACTCATCAAGATTTTGACGAGATCAATGGAACAATGGAGTCTCAACCAATTGGATTGACGAAATATTTGAACAGAGCATCGCCTACTCATTTTGTGCATGATGTTTCGGACATTGAGGATGTTATAGCTGCCGCAGTTGATATATCGGATTTTCAGACTTTAAAGCAAGTAGTGAAAGAATGGGAATACCTAATGGAAACTGTGCCATATTTCTTACTTCCGAATGTCTGTCTAACTAATCCATTGGCCGTTGCTATCAATTCTGGAAACGCATCAGCAACTGAGTTCCTCATCAATGAGTGTGATCAACATCTGAATGTTATTCATGAGAGCGACTGTCTGTGTCGTATCTGTCAACTTTTATATGAAAATGAACTTTTCCTTCAGAATTATTCACAAGTGATCTTTGAAGCTGCACTATCGCCTCTGTACGTATTTGCACATGACAGTGATAATCCCATTGAATATTGTTTGAGAATGGTGCGGCATTTTGAGAAATTTAAGGTTCTACTCAGCCAATCCGCAATTGAAGAATTTCATTCAAAAGCTCAAGATGTGATTATCATGGCTCTTGATTGTTGTGTTACAGAGCAAGAAACACTATACCTGGTGAATGATCCGACAAAGGACTTTTACGCTGAACAAAAATTAGGATATACCAGAGAGTTCTTGAAGCTAGACATGAAAAGAGTGATCAAGCATCCTTCAATCCAAAATACAATTAAAAATGAATGGTATGGACACAATTTGAAGTTTGCGAGGTTTTTGAACAAAATGGAGAAGACATCAGAAATTGCAACAATATCATTTTCCGTTTGCTGTTATCTTTTTATTGTGCCCATTGCAATATTGTGTCCCATTAAACGACTAACACAGCTGATAAAAGTTCCCCAAGTGAAATTTCAATGTGACCACTTGTCGTATTGGTTGTTTTTGGGAATGGCTATATATGCTTCGAATGAATCCTATTCAAATGTATTAGAATTATGTAGAGGCTTGCGTAAGTCACCAGCATTTTACAAAATAGCTGTCACCCAATGCCTCCTTTGTGTACTAATTATGTCGAAAGTGCTGCGCATGAGTACTGCAATATATTATACTGGAAAGAGTGTTTGGATGAACCTGTATGACATATTTCATTTTGTAAGTATCTACTTATACCTCACAGGTGCAACTCTTTACCTAACATCTGCTTTCGCAGTGCCGAGGATTCCCAAAATTCAGTCATTTTGTGCGTCTAGGTTGCTAACGATTCCCAACATCACACAGTTTGGTTCTAGTTGTTCTGCTAATCAGGTGATATATTCTTCAGTACCAAATATTCTAACAGATCTGACTACAATCAAAGAGCCTTATCTGATTGGAAGTGCGATGTTTGCATTAGCTCATTTATTTTATACCTTATCTGCTGGTCACATATTGTATATGTTTAAGCAGCTTGCTCAGTTTATAATTGCAGTTCATGCCATGCTTTTTGATGTGGCGAAGTGGGTGTTTTTCTTACTCCTCTTTGCTACAGGCTTTAGCCTGGCATTTTTTATTCTCTATGGCTCATATTCGTGTGACAATTCATATTTTACGTCATTCATCAAGGCTTCACAGAGAGTATTCTGGGTTTTATTTGCAATGACTGGTACTACTGATTACGCACTCAGCTCAAATGTCTCAATGAATTTGTGGTCTAATTTGTTGGTTGTTACTGTTGGTGAAATAATATACTTACTATTCTTTGTGCTTGGTACACTTGTACTTATCAACTTGTTGATAGCACTGATGGCTGTTACTTACAACACCATAGAAGAGAACCGCTCAATAGAGATATGCTATGTTCAGTCGTCACTGCGAGTTAAGTATATCATTTGGAATGACGAATTGCCTGTACCTTTTAATTTACTTTATCCACTATACATTTTGACATCAAATGCTGTGTCGCTAATAACGAATCCAAGGGAGTGTCGAAAGAAATTTGCTGCAACTAGATTTCAAGTCATGACTGTAATCACAGAGAATGAAATTCTTCATTTGAAGAAAAAATTGAACAACATTTTTCGGCGACGTGGATGCTTAAGTGCTACGGCTTCTGCACAATCAGGATGCAGTCCTTTAGTCTAAGTCAAAGCCGCATTTTTTCACTTGATAGCAACGACTTACATGCTTTAATCAACAATACCATGACCATTTTCAGGTGACCATGATCTTCCTTTTCAACGTTTCTGCGATATTGCTACTATTTTTATTTTCCCCTTACATCGCATATTTTCATTTCAGGAGGTCTCGAAAATTTCGGTGACTTTGAATACTGATAATCGAGCTATCAGGCCGGTGACTCAACGGGGTCCCGAGTTAATTTCATTCTACACATTCACTTTTCGATATCTCAATTCTCTTTGCATATCTTGTTTTCTTCTATGTGTAGGCGGTTGCGCAAATGAATTGTTTACTCATCAAGGTAATCCTGGCACCTTTCTAAAATCAATTGATGAAGAAAATCGAATGACAAAAGTAGCACTTCTAGTTAGGCTCCCACTGAACATGCAACCAGTCCGTTGGTCGGTGCCGGTGCACTTGGTTGGATGGATCTTCGGCTTTTTGCAATCTTGGGACACCTTTCATGTTCGTGTTGGAATGATAAGATGGCTGAAGAGCACATGAGTCTTCGCCGTCGGAGTGTTTGCATTGAGAGTTCATACTCATCTCAGTCTCCAATAATATCAGCTTGACCCCATTTTTTGGCTTTCCATTTAAGATTTTATTTGCATCATCGGATTCTCTGTGCTCCAAATATGCAGGCGATGTCACTTCTTCATTTAATCGTATCATGTTCTCCGTTTGTCTGAAAGCAACATCTCCCCCTGAACAATTAAGTGCTGTGTTTTAGACAGCATATTGCTACATTGTCCTTTGTATCTTCATAAATTTTGCACTGATTTGTAAGCGTTCAAGGAGTTCCCACAGTGAAGCAAATAAAGTGGTATGATGTATTTATAATTGCATCAGTTTTTTGCATAACTGCAGCATAGATAAAGCTACATAAAATGATTACTTCATTCACAGTGTCTCGCGAATAGTCAAAACCATTCGCAGCCACTTTAGTTGCATCGATTGTTTGGCTCCTTTATAGCTTCATCAGTGTTATCATATTTTGTATAAGTGTAACAGTGTATTTGCAATGCGCCAATCCAAGAGCGTATTTACAAATATGAATATGCACTGTACATACTCTTACAATAAATTGTATTGCCTTGTAGTGTTGTTACATGACAATTCAACATTGTCACTTAACCTCCACACCGTTAGGACATTTTGCTAACGCGCATCCAGATAATTAAATTTCTGTGGATCACAAGAACTTGCAGAAATCCTCAGTAAATTTAATGTCTTCTATTCAAATATTGACTAGAAAATCGGGTCGAATGAGAAGCTTTCTTATATGAAAGCTAACTTCCAAGGCGATCACCTGGGTCCAATTATGTAATTTGAATCCTTGCCACATGTGATAATCACGAAATGAATCGATTTATCATGCATCACTGCATGTGAAGCTCAAATGACGCGCATCAAATGGACATAACATTTTATTAACAGTTTGTGTAATCTTCTACATGTCATTGCGGAAACACATTTCACATAACTGATGGCGACAAAATGACAATAATTCTCGTCATAAAATCAACGCATCTTACTTACACAATGTTGACCTTTACAGCGTAATTAGAGACTTACTTGCCCATTAACCGTCTTAACATTGAGTAAAACTAGAAAATCTTTTCCTAAATAATAGTGAAAGCATAGCCTTCTTGTAAATTGGACAAATAATTGCACTCGAAATAGAACAGATTCACATAAACAGTAAAACATGATAAACATCATACGTTTCTGGCATTCCGATGAATTCAAAAGTTTTAAATTGTCCAACACTTCGAAGACCTATTTAAATAGAGCAAAAGAAACATTAATGCAATCAATGCCTGCATACACACTGATACACAAAATTTCGAATTATCTGGAACAAGGGTAGCACTTCATGATAAAAGAAATTTCTAATAAACAGTGAACTGAACGTAAGGGGAATAGAAATTACAACAAAAATGGGTGTAGGACATGTTAATAGATCTGATATATCAACTGCAGGGTAATGCAAAGGCAATATAGAAAACCCTATCCCCGTTTTTTGCATCAAATATTAAGGGTTCATCACTGTGACATTTCTTACCATCAAACATTTAATATCTGGAAAATGAAATGTCGGTTGGTCGACCTTTTTTCACGATCGAAGGCAGTGCTAGTGGTGAATCAAACATGCAGTCTTTGTTCACTATTAGTGAGGAAAATCATTTTTTTACTATTGTTTTGTTTCACAAATCAGAAAGGAAATAGGAATTGTCATGATAATTGCAATAAACAAAGGTGATATTAAGAAGCAATCGTTGAAGCTTTGAATGTAGTTTTCCAGAGTTGGTCTATTGATGATAGAAGTAAGTGAAATAAAAATGATGGCCTGAGAAAGCTAGCAAAAACATAGCTTTTGTCTTTCAAAAAGAAAACAAAATATTTTCTGAAACACAAAGACAACCAGTGCTAAAGATGCTGCATCAGCTTAAAAACGACTCAAAATTACCCCTAGGTCTATGTATTACGTCACAACAGCAAATCCAAATAAATGAAAAAATCATTAAATTCAGTTAGGAAATTCTCTCAATCCACAAAATTCTTCATAACTCCTACTAAACTCAAACTCCTGCCAGAAATCGGCGAAATTTTGGAAATCCTATTAATGGAGGAACTGCCGTCGGAATCGGACCACTGATTCACAGTAACAAGGTAAACTCGCATTACTTAACATATTACAGAACATGTAGATCCTAGTTTGTCCCCCACACCTTGGAAAACGATTCGCGTCTTTGAAAAAACATCAAATCCCTTAGATTCCTTTCGTTCCCTAATGAATACTTCAAATTTGAAAATCTTGAGGTATACAATCTAAGAGAAAATGTGCTATTTCCATTTGCCAACAATGGAGAATGGACCAGAAATGACATCATGAAAAATGATATCAGATATATACCAGAAATGGAGAACATGAAAAATGAGATCAGCTTATTTTCCTTACTGTCCTTCTGACTATAACTGTTTCGTTGGTTTCTGCTACTTATACGGATAAATTTCAATGCAATAGGAATTGTTACCCGGCTGAACACTGCTGACCACGTGAGATGATAATTTACCCTTTGATCTCCAGAGACTTTTATACAAAAAATTTGCGCGAGCGAGGTAACCGTTATGCTAACAAATTAGCTTAAGCTTCCACTTAACAAGTCATGACAATATCACAACAATAGTCAGCAATGAACTACGAATCACTTTAACGGCAAGCGCTCAGATAAAGCTGATTTGAAAATCTCCCGAATACTCAGGGATAGTTGAATATTTCTCAGCCGTACACAGATGGAATTCAAAAACAACTTGAACACGTGGTTATCCGCAGTCAAGCTGTTAATAATCGGCTTGAAGGTATCAATATACCTGCACTCTTTTAAGGTAGTCATTCTGAAACTATTTTTCTTCGAAAGAAGCTCAATTTCAAGGACATCGATCTCAATTTACCCAGTGTCCATTTACCAAGAAAGCACACGGCACAATAATCATCAAATCAAATCACGTTATCTTTATTGTTCACAAGAGCAGTGAATCACTACAAAAAAGTAGAAAAGAAACAACAATTCTAAATAGCTACAACGACAAACATCAAATTATGGCTTTCCAAATCATGGGTGCGGTGTACCACTGCTTGTTTGGCACGATTAATGACCGAGTAATAATGGCGAAGCTACCTGAAAATCCTTTGATCTCATAATGATCATAAAAATCTCTTAAATATCATCAAAGTGTTCATGCCTACTATTACCACGAAGATGAGACAGTAGAAGCGGCATATAAAGATATTCGTCACCTAATACGGCTGTCACAGTCAGGTCACTTGTGTCATGGGGAAGAAGGTGCCGACGGATATTCTTTTTGAGGCTGGAGATCCAAGGAAGTTGAACATTTGTTACAGACTTGCAATGATTGATCAGTACATAGGGCAACAGAGATAACATGGGTTATCAAGAAGAAAACTTCATTCGCAAGAATAATCAAGGCCAGTGACAGTATTACGCTGTGTGCTCCAAATGCGTCTGACCACAGTAAGATGGGCGGAGTACATGGCAGAGCTATTCAATTATGTGAGAGACGGAAGCATGACACCGTATGATCCGATATTGATGGAAGAAATGCACAGCTGTCCGGTAATGTTTTAGCTAAAGAGAAGGTTGCAGTACACGATGGAGTCGTGCTAGAAATGATCAGGGAAATGGGTGAAAATGGAGAACAGGCTCCTTCGCATATAACTAAACATGTTACAGGAGAGCTACCCAATGAGTTCTACCGCTCTGGATTTATTGCTTTGCTAAAAAAGTCTGGCAGAAGAATGTAGCGATTATAAAGCAATCAGTACTTTTGAAAATTATTCTAAACAGGATTCGGCGAAAGTTAGGTAGCGCCGTGGGAGCAGAGCATTTTGGCTTTCGCAAGGAAGAAGAGAAGACACGTTCACGATCAGGGCAATCTGCAAGCGGTCTATACCAATTGATTATTATTGACACAAAAAGTGATTAAATTATTCATGTTCATAATTCATGTGAACTAAATGTGTTGAGAATTTGTCCGCTGTTTAATTGTTTAAGGACTCCATGTAAGTCACACACAAAGCAAGATATACTATTCCCCAAATGTGAGAATTTTGCTTCGTAGAGGTTATGGAAATGAAAATTAGAATGTTCAGACGATGGCAACCATGTATGATTCTACAAAAGCTGTGCTGCATATACATGTACAGATGAGTATGCGACACAACATGACGAGACTGGAATGAAGTTGGAATGTATCTAATTAAGATTCCACACAACGCTCTGCTTTGGTAATTCGTCAAAATTCAACTTTGTCAAACTTTACTGTGTAGATTGACATAACATCATTCCATTAATTTGGTTCGGATATAGCAGAAATGCAACAAGCGTTATTTAACTATCGGATTCCATGGAACATAATTTGACATTTCCGAAAAATTAGTCTACAAATGATCTGAGAGAAAAGATGACTCCATAGATAGTTAGTTCATCACGAAGAGCTGACTTTCGCAAGTGAAATCATCAAAATGGTAAGCAATTGCCGAAAAGTTAGATTGCAGATTTAGGCGTTCAGTTAATCTCGGCAACTGATTCACATCCGTTGCTGAAAAATGTTGCTTTAGGTGTTTTAGAACTATCTAACATAAAAAATTCTAGACTAAAACTAGTTCTAGTCTAAAACTGAATTCCTATAATTCAGTTCGCCATGCAGCTAACCAGCTGCTATTGTAGCCCTGTGGAGTTCTCACTAGTACAGCATGGGCACCTGGATTCCCAATATCGGCCAGCATATTAATTTTCGTAAATAACGGATGAAATTACTATTTACCAAAGTGAGTCTTATAGCAAAAGTAATTGCAAGTCACTTCTGACCCTTCCGCGTGTCTATTATTATTTTAATGATGCTGATTATAGATGTGATGTTGGTTGGAATGTAATACTTATGTAATCATATGAAATGAACTTCTTGCTCTATATTTCTGTCACAAATATTCTTCTACGAGTAATGTTTTAATAACGTTGAATTCAATCACAGGCAATTGATAAAAATTCAAATTATTCAACTCAACGCATGACTATACTAGCATCACAACGCTTGTGTGGCACATTCAGGACCTGATTTACTTAATATTTGGTGTACTTGACAATTGTTAAGCTTCCTTTAACTAAATGGGTACTTTCAGTAGGAAAACGTCGATTTCAGATGAATTCAAAATAAATAATCGGCCGATTATCATAATCACTAATCGGTTCATCCTTACTATTTTCATTGCTGCTACAAGGAACATGCACACAATAAAATCCCTCTGACAGAACATTCGAACCGATATCATTCTTGGTCTCTTACCATTAATGATTTTGATGTGACCATTCTTCATTATCATCAACATTCTCAATCCACAAAATTATCTGAAAGTAAGTACACTCCGATATCAGCCAGAAATTGACAGGAAACATGAATTGTGTTGAGTAGACATCTTTTACTGCCCAGCTCTGCATTTAACCCATAGATGGCCACCGTCCTGTTTTAGGATTGTTCTTCAAACCGAGCACTTGACAGGCTTTCACTTGTTCCAACTTTTCAATTAGATCCAGTTGAATGATTTATATCCTAATTGAATATTTTCATCATTCTCTTCATGCCACATTCTTGTCACAGGACAAATAATCGTAAAAAAGTGCATTGCTTGTAACAAAATAAGCGTTTATGATCACTAATAATTAGTTTTAGAATATCACTAAATTGATATTTTTGTATCAGCCTAATTTACTGTTGAATTTCTGAGTTGAAATTGTACTGTTACATCAACATTATTTTAGAATGCACCTGCAGCTAGCAACACCAGTAAAGATTTACTGTGTCCAGACCAGTCAATAAATATTAGAAAACTAACTTCTTCGGACATTTTGCAGTGCCACTTTTACGTGATCAAGCAGGACAACTGCAACACGTGCAAATAGAGCTAAAGTGTGTCCGAAGAAGTTGGTTTTCCAATCATTTATTTTTGAATGATTTCAACCCATCCGTTTTTCAGGACGGTGGTAACTTGAGCTATGATAGAATATTCAAAAAAATTTCATTAAATGTCACACCATAATAGCGGCCCATCATCAAACAGCAAACGACAAAGCTTTATGTGCTGCCATGAAGAATCAATTGATTCGGTCAACATCTATTTCATGTGGAGTATTTGATAAACTACACGTTTTGTAGAAAGCTGACAATTTCTTATTTCCATGCATTTCAGAAATTGTTGAAATTTTGGACGAATTGCCAGATCCGACGAAATTTATTTGGCTGATTTGCGGAATTGACAAAATTTACGGAAAATTGCATTCTCTAAACTAAATTTATATAATTTAAGTTGATTGTTCAGTTGTGCAAACTTAGGTCATACAAAAGTAGCACAAATTTCTGTGTGCCGTTGGACACGATTGCATGAGCCACTATCATAGGGGGCCTATGTTTGTCGATAAGTTGTAGCTCGAAAGTAATATGTTGTTTCCCCTTTATGAATGCTTCTCTGCTTGAGCAATCTGACTATGTATTTTCAATGTTGACAAAACTGATTTTTGCGATAGGCCCATGTTTTTATAGTAGGCTCGATTGGAATTTATTCAGCCAGTAGTGCTAGGTCACAGTAGCCTACATACTTGTCAGTCTGCATGTATTGCCTTTTCAGTTTTTACTCGATGCTCTGTGTGAGTCGATTTTATTTGGTTTTGATATTGTTCAGTATGATTCGGCTTCATTTCAACTTATAAATTTTGTTGCTAGAAGTTAGTAGCAGACTTTCCTTCAGCCGAATGGTAGAAATGCATACTGAATACTGTGCATAATAATACAATATGTAAATTTATTTTTCAGTGAACAATAAATTTGATAGCTTTCGAAATTGACCAGACGACGGGAAATCATAATGATTTTCAACAAAAAAAGTGCAGGAAAACTCACCAAAGTTTACGGTAGTCGATGTATTGAAATTAAATTAGTACACGACAGATCTTCGGCGTTCAGCGCCTTCGGTGGTCGATCTTACAATAAAGCACGTAACCAAAGCACTAGACGCCAAAGATCTGTCGTGTACTAATTTAATTTCAATACATAGCTATCTTCTACATGACTTATAGTAGGCTACATGTAGATGCATAAGATGCACATTCTACAAAAAGATTTGGCAGCATAAGCATTGGCAATATAACATGCACAATAGATAACCTGGGGTTAAGAAAGATTGGTTGACGTCATTTGTGATCGATTCCTTGATGAAGATGGCTAGTTCATTGTTAACGACTATAATGCTGAGTTGTCAGTGACTATCAAGTCATTTACATGAAAAGAAAATTTGACCATCTAAATAAAGGCCTACACATTTCATGTTTACTTAGCTATATTCACCTACGGCTTTTCTTACTTTCCTTATGTTTTTGCTGCAAATATTTGCCATGCGGTTTCCTATCTTTGTAATGAAAATAACTGATCTGCCTTGAACAATGTCTTGGAAAAGCTTAACAGCAGCATTACGGCAATTTGGGTTGCTTATCAAAGTATCTCATATCATCTTTAGTTAACCATAGATGTCATCTGCCGTCCCATTCTTGCAATGCAGGACACAGATTCAGCGTGCACATTTCATTTTGAATTATACGAGTACGTAACATTCTTAATCCAATTCATATTGTTACTTTCGATTTAACCCCTTCATTCATATTGTGTCCATTTGGCAACAATTTAACCTGCATCTTTTGGGACAACATTGCGCAGCAATGACCTTTTATATCCAAACGAAAGAGGAGATCAATGCGATTCTAACGGCACATCTTCCAACTTCGTACGATCCCTAGAACGCCCTCAAATTGCATTTGGAAAAAAACTTCTATTAAAAAAATTTTAATTTTGAAAATAATTTCAGTATGAAAAGGTTAAAAATCGCTTATTTCAGATTGAGATGTCCTCGCCTATATTTCAGACGTTAGAGGTAATTCAGAAATGGTCATTCATATTTCAGAAATCACCATTTCAACTTCAGATTTAGTCATTTTTAATTCAGTTGTCAGACTTTATTTTCAGACATACACGTATTTCATATGAATCATACTTCAGAACACGCCAGTTTAATTTGACAATGGCTACATTTCTGAGAATTTATCATTTTTTAATCAGAATTAGCTCTTTCAGGAAAATAGAAATTTCAATACTTTCTTGAATTAAAAAGTTCAATGAATTCAACAGTTTCTTACATTATCATCAACAGAAATTTTACAAATACTCTGTGTTGGGCTATTTATGCGTAGTCTCTTGCAAACTATAGGATCTCACCATTTCCAATTCTATTAGGCCTGCAGAACTCTGCATTTATATTTGGAAATGCACAACTTATATTTCAGAAAGTGTCATTTTTATTTGGGAAATAGATTTCATATTTCAAAAATGATCATTTATAATTCACTTTAAGTTATTTATATTTCAGAAAGTTAGAAAAGACGATTTATATATAAGAAAGTGTCACCTGTATTTCTGATTTGTCCAGCTTATATTTAAGTATCGGTTATTTTAGATATTCTTCATTTATAATTCAGACGTTAGGAGTAATTCAGAAATTGTCATTTAAATTTCAGAAATCACCATTTCAATTTCCGAATTGGTCACTTCATTTGTAATTAAGAAGTCAAGTTCTAATTTCAGACACGGTGAATTACATTTCAGAACACATCAATTTAATTTGATTATGTTCAAATTTTTGAGAATTTATTGTCGTTGAATCAAAAGTAGCATTTTCAGTAAAATGGAGGTTTCAATACAATCCTGCATTCAATAGTTCAATTGTTACATTAATTTCTTCCACTGCAAGAATTTTACAGATCATCTGCGTTGGACTATTTGGCACTATTTTTGAAGTATCTTACACATTGTTAGGATCTCAACATGCATTTGCCGACAGCTGAGAAGCGCTTCAATAAAATTGGTATCCTTTTGATATCCTACTACTTACAAAGGTGCGTCATCTCGGTAGTATATAAATTGGCAAAATTTTGACCTTTTTAAAACTGCTCAAATGATATTTTGGACCACGGGAACTCAATCTCCGCAAAAAACTGAATCTTTTCATATAAAAATTTTCACTGTATACAGATACTTTTTCGAGTCGACACTCTACCTATATATCCGTACTCCATGGTGTAGAGATTTTTAAAAAGAACTTTTCAAAAAAATAGCTAATCACCTGAAGTTATAGCTTTGATATTACTTGATTATTAACTTTATTTTTGAAAATAATGGTGCTTGTAATTCTGAAGTGTTGATTGTGTTGAGTTTGGAAACCATATTTCAAGCCAAGGCATCTTCAAAAACATTATCTAAGTATCAATATTTTTGTCACGCTGCATGATTTTAAAGTTTTTTGAATGATTTATCCATTCCTTTAATCTTTGCAGAATATTCCATCACATCGGATAACTTCAGTTGCTTCTTTGTTGTTGTTTGTCATTACCAGCCAATGCATTGGACAAACAATGCGACCATGGGATAGGAGTGTGTGTGAGTCTTTTTTTCAAGGACGCACAAATCAATCGTTTTCAGATGATCCTTGCAGTACTCAATGTCAAAGACAAGAGGCAGTTGAGAAACAATGCGATCGTAGATGTGACCAATCATTGCTGTCATGCGCTGATCATTGTAAAACCGGTCGATATAGCTACAACACGACATGCGCGGCCCCTTGCAATGCTCCCTTCAGAGCATGCCAAGTTCGATGTGCTGAGGATGGTGAACGAAGAAAATGTTGTCAATTGAGGTGCAGTATATTCTTACGTGATCGGTACTGGAATTGCTTGGATGGTTGCAGGAGATTTTGGAAACAATGCTTTGATCCATGCAGTGCCAAACATGATAATTGTCTTTCGAAATGTTTAAAGTCTGGTAAACGTCCTCTCTACTGCTACGTTCGTTTATGTGGTCGTCAATTTTCGAGTTGTTACAATGCATGCAAATACAGAGCAAGAGAACAGAAAGATAACTGCAGAAGTGATTGCAAGAACATAAAAAAGAACTGTACATTCGAGTGCAGAACTTATTATAATTAATGACATCTTCAAAGATATTCAGGGAGATTTGACGTTCTATGATTTTATCATGTAGCTCGCATGATTGCGATATTGTAATAATGTAATAACGAATTGAGAGCCAAGGCTGCAATATATGTTGTTACTTATTAAATGTTATTTTGCCCAATATTTCGGCTGTCACAGTCAGCTTCAGGGGAGCAAAGGCTTACAAAATCTTTTAGAATTTCATTCCAGTTTGATTGCGATATTAAATCATTTATCATGATCGTTCATGTTTGACAACACTGCTTGCACTTTTTTAATTGTATTTGGGTTGTAAAAATGAACAGTTCGCAAGGGCGTCCAGCATAGCTGAAAGGGGCATAGCTTTCAGCTTACATGGGAAAGCTCAATAGAGGAAAATGAATGTTTGCTGTGTCATCGCTGGTGAGTGTGGTACCTGGGCCCAATAAATGACCCCAAAAATCACGATACATAACCTGAAACGAGCACAATATGAAGCATGTGCATTTCTGCAAGCACAACAAGCACAACGCAATTAAAAAGAAAACATGAAACAGCAGGACAAGTCATTTTGACGACAGCAACGCATGTTAGATCGACGAAGTATAAAATGCAAAACTCTTCCTGTGTGTGGTCAATCCCTTGCAATTGACGTGCTCGAGGCAGAGTTCATCAAGTTTTCTGTAATAGGCATTGAAACTTTCTTTCGGTCACTACAATATCTCGCTTAAACCATACGTATAACGCATGAGATGTTACGTGAGATGCGCCGGCTATGCGTAGAGATATCAGTCAGCTACAATATCTCTCTGTACAAACTCTTAAGTCAGTTACTGACACAAGCTTTACGAAATTCGTAATTCGTCTATTGACACAGCTAAACCTGATGCTTTTTCGTACATACATCATCTCATGGATTAATAACACATAACAGGCGCAACAGCGTAATTAAGACATTCTTCTATACCATAAGAGTCCGGCCACCAGAACGAGTTCATGAATGGAATGAGGCCGAAAATGAGACTTTCACAGAATGACGCACACCCTATGGCACACTACTTATCTGCGCGTCTGATGGAGTACAGCCTGGTTCTTCTTGTCAGAAAGGCTCAAAGAAAAACACATCTTAATCCAATGGAGACAGATTGAAGTTTTTAGCTAAAGAGAGATTTTCTATGCTTTCTCCGATTAAATGAGTAGTGCTATGTATGGAGACAAAACTTTTGGCATGAAATGTCTTCAGGTCCTTTCTTATGATCTGGAAACAACCGCATGGGTCCATATCATGTTTCTGATCGGCAATGTATGCGAGATTGCGGTCAAATGTGGATAAAATTGGCCAAAATTGCTCGTGTTTGTCAACTGTAGGATGCATGCCAGAGTAAGTGGTGATGGCCCAACAAACACCAACACTTTCTGAAAGACATGGGAAAGCATTGAGCGAGAAAGATTCAAAGTTCTACGTGACCATGAACAACAGAATTAGAGTTGAATTAATGCTAGTGGCGGTCTTACGTGTTGCTGGATATTTATTTAAAAAAACGTTTGTCACTTAAAGTTGTAGCTTTGATGTTAGTTGATTATTTGCTTTATTATCGAAAAGAATGATTCCTGTAATTCTAAGTGTTGAGATCTTTGTCGCGCAGCGTAAATTTAACATTTCTTGATCACGTGAGGGGTTTCACACGGGCTTTTCTGGGAACTGAATTTCCAGGGAATTCCCGATCACTTCGAATCTTGATTTCCAGGAAAGATGCTCAAGAATTCCCGCGCATAAGAAAAGAATAAGTAGGCGAAAACACATGTCTTCACTAGAATAATATATACATTCTTTTTATCTTTGCAGAATATTCCATCACATCGGATAACTTCAGTTGCTTCTTTGATGCTGTTCGTCATTACCAGCCAATGCATTGGACAAACAATGCGACCATGGGATAGGAGTGTGTGTGAGTCTTTTTTTCAAGGACGCACAAATCAATCGTTTTCAATCAGTCCTTGCAGTACTCAATGTCAAAGACAAGAGGCAGTTGAGAAACAATGCGATCGTCGATGTGGACGATCATTCCTGTCATGCGCTGATCATTGTAAAACCGGTCGATATAGCTACAATATGACATGCGCGGCCCCTTGCAATACTCCCTTCAGAGCATGCCAAGTTCGATGTGCTGAGGATGGTGAACGAAGAAAATGTTGTCAATTAAGGTGCAGTATGTTCTTACGTGATCGGTACTGGAATTGCTGGGGTGATTGCAGGAGATTTTGGAAGCAATGTTTTGATCCATGCAGTGCCAAACATGATAATTGTCTTTCGAAATGTTTAAAGTCTGGTAAACGTCCTCTCTACTGCTACGTTCGTTTATGTGGTCGTCAATTTTCGAGTTGTTACAATGCATGCAAATACAGAGCAAGAGAACAGAAAGATAACTGCAGAAATGGTTGCAGGAACCTAAAAAAGAATTGTGCATTCGAGTGTAGAGCTCACTACAACTAATGACATCTTCAGAGATACTTGACGTTCAATGATTTCACAATGTAGCTCGCACGATTACAATATTAAATCATTCATCATCACGTCATCATTTGACAACATTGCTTGGAGATTTTTCTTTGAGCGCGGGTTGTAAAAATTAACAGCTTGCAAGGGTGTACAGCATGGCTGAAAGGGCCATAGCTTTCCGTTTACAAGGAAAAGTCAATACAGAAGAAAATGAATGTTTGCTGCAGCGTTTTTTTTCATCGAAAATTAGTACCCCATTTTGGGGTATCGCTTCTATGAACACTACCGCATTTTCAAAAATTTTACCCTTAAGTAAAATTAATTGATCGTCTTCTTAATACATAGAGTCTAGAATTTGGTCTCCTTAATGTACATGTTAATCTCAATAACAACTAATTATCAAGTATTGTAACTCTATTGAAAAATTAGATCTACATACACACACACAGTTACACAGTCACACAACAAAATTAATCACATAAGATAACTAATAACATGATCAGTCTTTGGTGAATTTTGAGTAGCGGCCCCGTTTCAGCGGTGGCGCGTGGTGAACTTCGTGACCTTTGAGTGTCTCGGGTGCTTTGTAGGTTGACCAAATTGTGAGAGCACCCTCATAGTCGAATTCGTGCATTGGTGTCTCATCGAGCAGAATGCGCATCTGCTCGTCCAACTTGTATGTCGCCCATCGATTCCTGAGCTTTGTTTTGATGTCATTGTGTGTACTGAAGCCGCGCTCAATTTCGGCGTTCGACGCATCAAACGAAAGCAATACCTCGGCGAGCTTCCCCAGGTTTGGGAATACCTGCTTGTCGGTTGCCATGTCGTGCATGACATCTGATCATCCACTCCCATCTGATCATCCAGCGCCTCTTCGCTGTGAGGAATTCGTCTGCTGCCTCATTCTCTTCCACGTCTAGCAGGCTGGCAAAGTGACTGAGGAGGAGCTTTAGTTGGTTATCGCCGTAGGTGAGCAGGTCCTTCGGAGACATATCACTGTATATCTCTGGTTTGAAGATGCCGGTTGCTTGGATGACCTCGTGATTCTTTGAAGTTCGATCATTGAGACGCTCGTTGATCTTCTGCACAAATCGGACGACATCAGCGTGAACGTTCGCGCTAATTACGTCGAAAGATCGAGCACACCGGCCATCCTCTTTTTGGAAATTGATGTTGCGTTCCGCGGGCTCGCATACTTTGAATATCAATTCAATTCAACCACGCCTACTCGGCATGGAAGAGTGCTTGGCGGTAAAATGTATGAATAACACCCCATTTGGGGATAGCGATGAGTCGAATAATACCCCAAATCAGTCGAGTATCACCCCATGGGGTACCATATGGGGTAAAAAACCCTGGTTTGCTGTCATTGTTGGTTGGTGTTGTCCGTGGGCCCAATAAATGACCCCAAAATCACGATACATTAGCTGAATATGAAACATGTGCATATCTGCAAGCATGACAATCCCAACTTAATTATTAAATCAAACAAAGTTTAAGAATAATATGTGACATGTAAGAAATGGAAAAAGTTAAGAAGTATATTATCAAGAACACATGAAAAAGCTAGACAAATCATTTTAATGACAACAACGCATGTTAGATCACCGAAGTAGAAATGCAAAACTTTTCCTGTGGTCAATCCCTTGCAATTGCTATGTTCGAGGTAGAATTCATCAAGTTTCCTATAATAGGCATTGAAACTTTCTTTCGATCACTACATTAAACCATGCGTATAGCGCCTGAGATACTATGTGAGATGCGCCGGTTATGCGTAGAAATATCAGTCAGGCTCAGTGTCTCTTTGTGAGAACTATTTTAAATTCAGCTATTGATGCAAGCTCTCGCGAAATTCGTGATTTGTCTATTGACGCCGTTTAATTGACGCAATTAGAATAATTACGAGTAGAATGCAAGCCTGTCAACCTACAAAATTAATATAAATATAGGTCTTTCATTCAAGGAACACCTAATTCAGCACTGCAAAGAGAATGTGAAAAAACAATTTAAAAAACAATGAAATCAAAATTGAAGTGATAGCGAAATCGGGAGAAACATTAAAGCGAAAATGTCAAAATTCTAATTCATTCAAATAAAACATATCCATATGCATATAAACATATGCAAACAAAATGCAAAGAAAACGAATGCTTCTCATGCGACAGTATAATGGCAAAAGGAGATGTGATGACCAAGGAGTAACGTATGAGATAGTATGTGGAAGTTGCAGAGCAGCTTGCATCGAAAGAAACGGCAAAGCTGAGAGGAAATGAGCACCGAAATAACTACAAGAGCGAAAATATGGGTCAGCATGAAAACATGGTGAGGAAAGGCATGATTAAAGAAGAGCAGAAATTTGCAATGGATGTGAAAAGTGTGCATTACAATAACGTCATGAAAAGACAGATAGCAGAAGCAGTCAACATCAGGAACAATTCAGAAAACTCGGCATCAATTATGAATACAAAAAGAGAGTGGAATCAAGCGAGTGTGCCAGTTGCAACTATTTGCAAGAATTTATATTTCAGCGCTGAACTCACAGAATAAGACAGGTCGTCTCTTCTTCCGTTTGACTAGAAGGGAAACATTGGAACATGTTACGTAAATGAAATGGCACAATCTCCTGACTAAATACCATAGCAATCGAACAATGTGCAGCCAGTTCAACATTGAACACGCCCAATTGTGCAAAGTTTCAGTGACTGTTATCAGCCAGATTACACAGCAACACAGCAAAGAGACACAGATGATGTCAAGTTCTTCAGAGAAGTTTGTGAACGTTTTTTCATGCGCCTGCTAACTTTTTAAAAATAATCGGAGGGCCCAACATTATCGAGAAAACTTTTGCGCAATGATCTGAATTCTTCGAATCTGAAGGAGTCGTGGCGATCGGAGCATTTTGAAGGAATTCAGAGCAATCCGCAAGCGACGCACGACTATTTTCCCTATCTCTGTAAGGTATTAAAAATTTCTTTTTGCCCACTTATTAAGTTTCTCCCTGTGCCATCTGTTTGAATCAGTTTGAACTTCTAGCAATGTGATACAATTAAATAATCTAATTCTGTGGCTGAACTATACTAAGACCTCATTTCTATTTCTTTGATTTTTGTCTGTACTTGAACTTCAACTACATGTTGTTCAGATGACTTGTGGTTGCAAGCTCGGATTCTTGGAAGCTTATTGAAATCAAGCAGTGATCATGAACCCCAGCTTTCATGATTTTCAATTTCCATGCCCGGGCTAGTCCAAGCTTATACAAGAACTAGTCTACCTTATTAAAACTCATGTATTCTGTAATTGTAAAAAGGCAGCGATTTTTTGGAAACGATGATTATTATTGTAATCCTTTATACATACTTGTACAAGCATGACTTTGAGTGACAAACTTGACAGTCGACATACTGCATAATTATTGTTGTGAATGTAGCCATTGATGTCTAGTGGTATTGCGTGTCAACTGCTTCTATTCGAAAGTAAATATTACTTCAATTAATCTTCTCACTGAATTGCAAGCAATAGGAATTTCTTTAAGTTTTGAGAAAACACCATCTTGAATCCGTGATCTTGAAGTACCAAGGATATCTGTTGCGTCGATTAATCTTTCAGTATACGGTCATCCAATCATGACATCAATTACATGTGGCACGAATACCTACATATATATAGCCTACATGTATTCAGTCACGTCTTTCATAGACATTATGATCGGCTATCGATCATGAGGATTTCTTCTTGCTGTGTCTTTTCGGAGGACCATCATTATTTATATTCTTCGACCAGCATTACATTTTGAAGAGGGTTTGAAAATATGAACATTGTAGGAAAGACATTTGAATGTTGTCGTTATTCGATGACTTTCCTGGTATCCGTGTCAACAAATACAACTTTTTTTGGTAAGATAAAGAAGTCGGACAATCAGGATATTTGAGTCATTTGCTGAGATGCTAGCAGATCGCTACGGATTCGATTTTGCTTTTAGTTCTCCTGCAAAACTGATCAGACCGTTTGATAATGCCATTTGAAATTGTCCTTGTTGCAAATTTTATTGATTGGGCTTGAAAAGATCGACAAGCGAGATCAGCATTAGTGAAAGCAAATCAAGAATCCCGCGAACTTCTCGGAGATGAGCGAGGTTATGCAACATCGCCTGGGCCTGTCCAATAATGATTAGAAGTATCGATTGATGTTGCCTACTTCAGATATTCTTCAGCAATGTGAGGCCTTGAAACTTCACTTTCATGTTTCGTTTTTCTTGGGTTGCCAGATATTGTTGTTGAACATGTTCCAAACGTGCTTTTCATTCTTGGGAAATCTACGTTTCTGATATTCTCACATGTCGCAACAAACAGTTCAATTTTAAATCTTGAAAAATTACGACTTGAAGAGGAACATCCTGTGTATTTCACAGGTGATATGCGGCTATTTAGATGTTTATGAAAAGTGCTTAATTTTAAGCACTTTTTCATTGTAAGAAATATTCAATCCTGTACAATTTGATATTTAATATTTATCGCTATTTTTCTCACAAAGAAATGAAGACTCACAGTGATGTCAGAAAATCGTAGCGCATCTGGATTAGGGCATCGAATTTCTGTTAGTTAGAGACTCAACGTTTATTTGTTATATTTCTTAAAACATTTTGAAATTACTATAGTAACCAATAAGCCAGAGGCACTTATGACACGCCGATCAAATAGGTGGGACCCTTGTTGTCACCTATGAATAGCTAAGTACATATTCGAAACGTATTACAAGCAGAATTTTCACGTTGATAACAGGAATGCCTTTAATTAAAAAGTGCTTATAACTAAGCACTTTTAGTTGATTTTTGTCTTCATGTGCAACGACTAAACACATCGACATCTTTTACATTTCACCATTAGGGGATTCACCTCAGCTACATTTCTGTGAAATATCATCACTTTGGGAGCAACTAGTTTGCAAAATATATCGATTTAAGCATTATGTAAGGTGGGTGAGGTGAATAAGGCCCATCTAACAGACTTAGAGCTCTACAGTCTTGATTTTTTGATTGAATACTATGAATTTATATTCAAATTATCTATTTCTGGTGTAGTTGACATGTGTGAGAAGTTCATGTCTATTATTGCAAAACTTCTGGTGTAGGCTACGAGTAAAAAGATGAAAAATCAACGAGTGGGCCTTTACCGACACGTGTAGGCAATAAGGCCCACTTTTGTTTTTATCTAAAAGTCGCTGAAGTTAGCACCAACTTTATTCAAACATTTTGCTCAAAGACGAAAACCAGCTCACTTATGTAAAAAATGCGAAAAATTTGCCTCTGACACCGAAAACGTCGCTTGACGACCATAACATAGCAAAACAGTATATTTTGTGTCAAAATATGCAAAAAAAGTTGGTGCTAACGTTGGTGCTAGTCTCCTGATAGCACAAAAAATTAATTAATTTCGATTCCACTCAAATTGAGCTCAACTCATCTCAATTGAATCTGTTCAAAGCAATCCAGCATCTAACTCCGCATATCTTGCTCTCCAGAGACTGGAAAATTAGAAAAAATGCAAAAAAGTTGATTACTCGCCTCCTGATGGCACAAAATAATCTGATCAATGCCGATTCCACTCAAATGGAGCTCCACTCATTTAAATTGAATTTTCTCAAAGCAATCCAGCATCCAACTTCGCTTATTTAGCTCTCCACAGACTGAAAATATCAGATAAAATGAAAAAAATCATCACTGCCCTTCTGATAGCACAAAATAATTTGCTCAATGCCGCTTCCACTCAAATCGAGCTCCACTCATCACAATTGAATTTGCTCAAAGCAATCCACCATCCAACTCCACATATCTGACTCTCCAAGAGACCCAAAAAGACTGGAAATATCAGAAAAAATGAAAAAAATTCATTACTAGCTTCCTGATTGCACGGAATATATTCCAATAAATCAAGTGGTAATCTATCGAATTGACATGCAAATGATGACATGCAATACCAGAGAATGAAGTGCCGTCGCTTTAGCTGTGAATTTTCCAGTCGTCACTTCAGCAGAATGTAGCCATCCAGGTTCCCCTAAACACTGGGAATGCAGAATCGAACTGCAGCTACATATTGTACTAGAAATCGCAACGCTGACTGAGCTTCTGGTGTATGATATTACAAATATACGGCAAAAAAAGACAATGAAGCTGCTTAAGGCGTGTAGACAGGGCAGACAGGTGAAACGTTCTTGCAACATTTTTATTTTTCTGATGGTTCTGTCAAACCAAGTATCTCATTCTGCCTACTGAGGATTCATGCCATGAAAAAGAAGCGGGAAAAAATAAAACGGCAAGTATTTAACAATCAAGAAATAAAGAGAGAACACAGTCATAAGAGCAGCAATCTCATTCTGAAGCAATTGACACCCAAAACGTAGGAGTGGGGAAAGGATGTTGACCACCCAAATGGTCAAGGAAAATCTCTCACTCTTCCCATATAGCATAATTTCAAGATCCAAGGGAGTGGCCTTTACACTACGGATGTCAGCCATAAAGTTGATGAGTTCGACTTTCCAGTATAAATAATAATACTATTATATAGTATAATAATAATAATAATATTTCCGGTATTTCTATATAATTTCCCCGTAAGTAATATGCCCGTTAACATTGACTTGAATTGCTACTCTTCAAAAACAGTGGATTTCATTTTCTCTATGCAACTAATACTTCTTTCTTCATCTTCAATCCATTTCAGAGCTGATGACGATGTCAACACTTAACAACTTTTGTTGCGCGCATAATTTCCGATGCTCGAAGAGGATCACGTGTTTTGGTTTCCTGAAGACAAGTACTGACAAGAACTGATGCCGAAGAAGCTTTTATAGAATATTGACAACTTCCTTTGTCTTTAGTTTTTCAATCGGAGGCTTGCACATTTTGCGACAAATGTTTGAGAAGCTGGATGTAGCATAGCACCGCCACGGAATCTGCTGATTGCCGACTATGGTTTCAATTGCTCAAAGACAATCTACATGTATGAAGATGTGTCGGAAACCAGAGTTCCCATTGAATTCGGTAGAGGTTATCGGGACCATCACTATCATACTTCCTTCCATGCGTGTTTCAGGAATAAAAACTGCCTAAGGATGAAGAGTATGTGAAGTGTCAGACGGCAAACGGTAGAAAATTTCGCTGGCTCCTGGTACTCGAAATATTTTTCAAATTCAATGAACCGCACATGCACATCACAACTGAAATAACCCTTGTTTATAAGAATACCTTACATCTCACCTGGACTTCAATCAACCAAAAGTTAAACAACGACACTTTCTGTAATAACATATGTAGCAGTGGCGTCGCCAGCTCCCTGACCATAGGCCTTCACTCGGCATTGGAAAACTATTTCTATACCAAACACTCTTATGTTACGGCATTAATTTTCATAAAAGCTGAATTTTTTATAACAATTT
>CAJQUW010001849.1:0-113853 GCA_907163375.1 Prostheceraeus crozeri
TATATGGAGGATATAAGACTAAAAGCATTCAAATACTATCCCAATATCATACTATAGGAAGCATTGATGTTATCAAAATCATTAATTTTTGTCTATTATGCAACACTACATTAATTTATTCGAGAAAAGTTTGAAATGAGTGCAGAAAGTAAAATTCCAACTATTTTTCGGCGTCGTAACTAGTTTTCATTTAGCTCGTACGGCCAGAATATTTGGCCAAAATTAAATCTTTTACTCCAAAAAGATGCGCAATTAAAAGTTAGGAAAAGTCACGGAAGGTAGACTTCTCACACAAAGACGTTCAGCTGTGGAATTAAAAAGTATCTAGGGCGGGGCCGAATCGGCCCCTCTCCAGGCCAGATAGGGTTAAAGAACATTTTAAAAGTTGATCATGTGGTTACAGTTATATCATTTTCGTTCCCATTTTCTTTATGTTTGATCTTCATGACCCATTGCAAGCGATCCTGAACAGTATGATATTCCAGCATGCTTCTATTAGATTCTGCAGGCGGTTTCCTGATTTCATCTTCAATGGCCAGTCATGTTACATTTAATGCTTTTCAAGAATAGATGATTCTATTGAACAAGTTTTATTTCTTGCGTACAAAGAATACCAGATTATTATATAGTTGCAGAACCAAAAAACTTGCTCATCAGGATTATAAAATTTCAATTAACAAATTTTCACAACCGGAAAAGAAGAACCACTAAGTTGTTCTTTTATATTTTATTAAGTTGTAGAACCATATTTCAGAATCCATTGTATATTTGATAAAATTGCTCCCAGGGAAAATCTTGGTAGGGAGGGATTCTATCACAGAAATCTATGGTTCTAATAGTCCGGCCGGGATAGGAGGGACGACTAACCAATTAATTGCCCGAGGGCAAAATTGGTTAGTCGTCATGAGATATCGTTGCTAATCACATGTAAATCATCCTCTAACTGTTTTAGAGAATACCACTCTTATTTCTACGCCTGGATAATGTGCCCTAGGGCACTCTATTTGGGGCATAGACAGTTTCAAAATTATCGTTCTCAGACATTTATTTGACTACGAGATCTGACTTATCCATGCTTATCTTCATCCGGTTGTCTTGGTAAAGCTGTATGTTTTTAGCACTAATATCTTGCCTTCAGGGCAGGGAAATTAACCTAGATAGAACTTTGTCCGAATATTGAAATTGCATTACAAATAAGAGTGGTATTCTCTAAATAACGGATAGAGGATGACTATACGATTCCCTGACATAGTTCGTGAAATTAGTAGATATATCCCTCGGGCCCTCGGGATTCATCAAATATTTTCCCTTTCTATATCCCAGAGAATCGTATAGTCATCCTCTATCCATTTATCGTGTACAAGTCATGCTATAAAGCAGTCATTTTTATTCCTTATCAGTTTATCAGTGAAATAGTGCTGGATCCATTTAAATTTTCAAAACTTATTATCCACAATAACTGATATTGAATATCATTTCAGCCACAAATCACATATATGATGATGAGGAGTAAAGAATAGACATTTGACCTGTCAGTCAGATTAGTGAACTTTTCCACAAAAAGTTGTGATCAAAATATTATAAGTTTTTCTTTCTCTAACGAGTCCTCTGACAGATTTGTAAAATATTTCACTATAAATGCCACATTCATAAGGATGACTATGATTTGAATTTAGCTTGTAGTCGTTATAAATACTTGCTGGAGACATCTTATGTCCTCTCCATACTAAGATGGCTGAGAAAGCTAATAGTCCGGCCTCCATGATGCTAGCAATGTAACCCACTATCTTTTAAGGCCGACTTTCTGTACATTAATTGTCTTCATTACAAGCAGTATGATACAGACATTTTGAATCATTAAAGCATGAAGATTACGGCCCTCGAACTTAATAAATTTTACTTCTATTTGTTAATAGGCTTGTTAGCGTGGACAGTACCTGGTAATACATCACAGACACTGTCCTGAGCTGACTGAATTTAGACCTCACAGCGTATCATGACGATGCTCATAACAGATATGGTAGCACAGTTAATCTTACTCAGTTATTGTAAGCCTATATTTCATTCATTATTTTATTCTGGTTATGAAGTATATTATTTTTAGTTGGCATATTCAAAAGTATGCATGGAATAGAAATTCTACAAACCAAGTTTGTTATACTTGCAGACTTTTTTAAGTGCACCTGAAACCTGCATATCGAAACTTTACTGAGCTTTATAGTTTTAGACAAATCTTTACGCCGAAATGACAACAATAAAGTGCTTGTATCTATCTCAGTGTATACTAAATGATCAAAACTTCACTGTCATTCGTGTCGCAGTACAAGGGTGCCTACATGTAATGTATATAATGCAGTACATACTGCTGATATGAAAATTGCTGAAACTCAGTCTAGCTCGCGCAAACCGGTAGCCTACAGTGTAGATAGATTTGTAGGACTTGCTTAAGCTTTCACGAATAATTTTATTATGCTCAGAAAGTAAAATTTGGATTGTTCAATTTGTTGATTAATTCCTCTATCCGCGTCACTCAAAATATTCGATCCGCATCCGCAAGATGCCAAATGTCCGCATCCGGAAGCATCTGCGCGGATGCGGATGCAGATTGTCCATCTCTGCTACTTACATATCCATACCTAAGACATCAGTGGCGGCTGATAATTAGTCCGGCAGCCAGAACGAGTTTCTGCCGGGAACGAGGTCGAAAGTGAGACTTTCACAGAATGATATACCTACTACATTGATACACCCTATGCCTACTACGAATTGGCATGTCTGCCGAGTTCTAGTGAGTTCCTCTTCTTGTCAGACAGGATCAAAGAAAAACACGTAAATTCAATGGGACGCAGATTGCAGTTTTTGGCTAAAATGAAATTTTGTATGTTTTCTCTGAATAAACGAAAAGTACCAAGCCCAGAGTCACAATTTTTGGCATGAAATGTCTTCATGTCATCTCCTCTCATTTTCATGCACCCCTGTCTATAAAGCTAAACACATCTAGATTTGGTGTGCCTCTCAATGTCGGCAAACACAAACATTTTGAGCAACTTTATTCACATTCAGCCACATTCTCACATACATTGCCCATTAGATGCATGATAAAACCACATGCACATAATAGGAAATGACCTGAAGACATTCCATGCCAAAAATTATGACTCTGGGCTCAGTACGCTTCGCTTAATCAGAGAAAACATACAAAATTTCATTTTACCCAAAAATTGCAATATGTGTCCCATATGATTTGCATGTGTTTTTCTTTGATCTTGTCTGACAAGAAGAGGAACTCACTAGACCTCGGCAGACGTGCCGATTCGTAGTAAGCCTAGGGTGTACATCATCCTGTGAAAATCTCACTTTCGGCCTCGTTCCCGGCAGAAACATTGTGTGGCTGCCGAACTAAATATGCCCAGAGAGAATGCGTATTTAAGTTCGGTGCCACTTGTGACTGCAGTCTATTCGTATGAATCTTCCTAAGCTCTTAATGAATGTCACGGAAATTCCAATGCATACACTACTGTCAAGTCCAGTCACGCAAAATATAAAATTGAGCATATTAAAGTTTATTCTCATCACTTCAATACATCTTTTTTCATTTTTTTAGCATGAGTCTTTGTTATAAAAGAATATTGAGCAATAATACAGAAATATCAAATTGCATAAAATTGAGGAGGATATAAGACTGTAAAAATGAATGTAAAATGGGTCACTCTGAAAATACGCAATCAGCCAAAGCAGCATAATGATCCCAACCAGCTGATTATCTGATTTCTTGAGTATAAAACATCTTAGAATGTAGTGACTACTGTAGCTTTACTTGGCGCATGCACGATCCCATCCTCAAACTTTTCGTCTTTTGATCTTCTGAGTTTACGACAGCAAATTGTGAACACTTTGTCATATGGTTGTAAAGATCTAAGTGGGAAGGGCAGCCATTTCCAGTCCCGCAATTTTTTTGGCAACCAATTGGGTCTTTTCTTCTGAATGATTTTTATGATCCCAATTACCACTAGAATGATAGCCACTGCAGCTGCAAAAACTACAGCAAGAATCAAATTTGCCATTGATAATCCAAACACTAACAATGGGAGAAGCAAAAACATAAGAACAATATAAAAGATCGGAAACCAACGATATCGACTACTTGTCTTCCCAAGTAGTTTCGCCACTGAAATCGGAACAGCACGCATGAATGGAAGTGGATACCAAATCAAAATGCCGCAGATATTGAAAAACAAATGAACTAACGCAGTTTGCATTGAAAATTGAATTGTATCTGAATCAGATGCCAGTGCTGCCAAGATTCCGGTTACACATGTTCCGATGTTGGCTCCCAAGGTCAATGGGAACATTCGTTTCAGTTCAAGGAATCCTGTACCGACCAAAGGAGTTATAGCCGATGTGAAAACGGAGCTGCTTTGAACCAATATTGTTAGTCCAGCTCCTAAAATTATTGCAAGATAGCCACTGAATGGACCAAGTTTATCAGAGTTGACAAATTTCTTCAGAATGACAGCGATTCTTCCCTCTAGCAGATTGTTCAATAGTTTTACCAAACCGTACAAGCACACAAATAGCACGACTAGAGAAATTACGAGCAGCACAGCACCTATTGTTGGATCAGCCCAGTTTCCAGTCACTGGAGAGAACGCATAATTACCTGAAACAACAAAAATTAGTTACAGATAGTCTCTTGAACGGATACAATGACATTCTGTTGATGATTATAATGAAGCTAATTTCAACCAAATGGCCGATGCGCGCCGTTAGAGATGGTGCCGAGCTGTGACTAGACTTTTAGAAACATTACCGGACCAAGCAACCGAGTCAGGGCCCGATTTTTAAAACGATTCTTCTAGACGTCCTCCCAAACTTCACTTTTCTTTTATATTGTCTTGATCAGCGATTGAATTTAATCTGTTTGGTCTGCAAATATATCTATCATAGCAATGGTATACGGCTCCTTCAGTTGTCTCAATCTTCATGGAATAAAACATCAAGAAGCCTATCAACTTATCTAAGCATCAATTACTTGGATGTCATTATTTGGAAATTACAGAAAAAGGAACCGAAAACCTATGCTTATTAAAAAACATTATAAATCATAGTTTTAAACCACACAATGCTTTTAAACGCTTTTCTAGGAAGTGAAAATTTCTGTTAAATAAGGCAATATTTTTCATGTGTTGAATACCATATATTGTACTCCTATACTCGGTAATCATCTGCTAAAAATCGCTTGAGACATGAATATTCAAATTAGGATGCATAAAATACACTTTGACCACAAAAATGACATCACTACATTACTTTAATCATTAGCGAAGCTCCAATCTTATTGAATGAATGAATTGATGAATGTTAGAACGTCATACTCCCCCATACTGGGGGCTTGGATGGTGCTGGAGCGTTGTAATCTTTTAGTCTGGATGCCCTTCCTGACGACTTCCAATTCCACTGCTGTGGCTAGGCAAACCACTTAGTCACTGTTCCACGGAGACCCACTCCGTATTAATATTGAGAATAAGATGTGTTGAAATAAGAGAAGTTTTGCTGTAAGTTTCGGCATGCAAAATGTTTTAATTAACAGTCAAGTTTGTTGAATTACTTACATGTGCAATTTCCTTGACTCAATCTCTCTGTGAGAGTAGCATTAGGAATGCTATCGCAGCACACCTTCATTATGGTTTCTGCCTTCACCACTTTTTTCGGATCTTGTAATATTTTCTTGTCAAGCTAAAAGCGATGGAGTTGCATTACACACGGTTTGCACAAGGTCAAGAGAGAAAAACACGTATCAGAGTACACGAATAAAGCATTTTTGTTAGTCGTGTTTGCTGTAACGGGACAAAGTATTTGCGTATACAGAATTTTAGAAATCTGACGATTATTATTCTCAATCAGTTCAACTTTTAAACATTTGAGTTCCTTTCATATTTGTCACTATCTAAGTACGCTAGACATTTCGCAACTTTCCAAATTGAAAGATTTGCAATCTGTAAAACTTTGAGTCTACTGATTTCAAAATTGATTATACTTTTCTCCGAATTGAATAAAATCGGAAAATTGCTGTAAATACAATATGCGTGTCATTATCCAAAAAGTCTACGCGGTTTATAGTCAAATCGAAACCATACTCTGATTCTGCATACATGCAAAACTGATCAGGTATCCATAAAAAAGCTTGCCATTGCTCGTAATTTCAGAGAAGTTTGATCATGAATTGAGCTTTCAATAATGATGATTATAAATGCAAAACTATGACGTCATAGCACATAAGTAATGAGTTGTTATGTAATGCACATTCTGAAGTACACAAGGGAACAAATCAGATATCACGAACAAATTTCTTGGACTCAACGTCGACAGCACCACATAGTGTAGTAGACAGAATGAGAGCATTCATAGAAATGCCATGCTTATTAAGAGCAAAAGGGAATTGATAACCATGCTTTATTAAATTGATTTTTTTGTTTTACATGTAACCAGAGGAATTAATTCACCAAAACCGAGCAATTTCATAGGAAATATCTGTACCGGGTATCACAGTCAGAAATTCTTTAGCGCTTTGCACTTCAAGAAATATTTTTTACACGTCCTTGATGTGCTTAACATGTAAATAAAAGTGGAAAACTCCTTTAGTCCCTTTCTTCTCTTAAAGTGTCCACTTTCTTGACATGTCTTATACTAAAACGAAGATGTGATTTTCATGAAAATTCGGCCCATCACTTTTTCAGAATTATGAAAAAATCTTAAAAACAACCAATGACAAAGGCTATCTGAAAGGCACTACGTCAAACACGTTTCCTTTCTGCCTAATGAACACACTTCTGCTGAATGATAATTATGCTTTTAAATCAAAATAATTGGCTTGAGTTACTTGCATCAATGATTAAACTGGCTGTCAATAAAATAGCCAACGAAGTCACGGAGTGACAGCTTTTACCTTGTATAATAGTAGCAAGTGCATCTTATCCACATTTTTTCCTCTTGAATATATATGATGAACCTAGACGAATTAGTTTCTCTGCTTTATGGCATTAAGATCATTGAAACATAGCCCAACTTTACAATGGCCGTCTTTTCCAAAATGGCTACAACTTCTGTTGCACACAGTTCTATGACTGCCAACAATATCTTTCTGAATGCTCAAGGGATTAAAGTAGTACACGCTTAATATTTTTTTGTTCACAAAACTCTCACGACATTTGTTTTTTCTTGAAATTGCTGCTGGACTGAAAGTGCAAAAGCCCTGTAAAATGTTTTGCACAGCACCCTCAAAAATAAACATCAGTGATACATTATATACTATTCAGGCACCCACGAGAGTGTCTTCGTCTGTTTATTGAAGGATTTCTAGAGTGACAGACTTTTACTGGTGATTACATTGATGCAATAAACAAGTGAACAGAATTTGAAATTTACCTGGATGATCATTTTCGTAAATGGTTTCGTTAGTGTCTTCAACAAATCCTTTTTGGCGTTCTTGTACTGAACAAGGTTCATTGAATCAACAATTGCTTTAGTTAATCTCTGGAGCATTTGACAAATGGCCTCCAATGGTAGCAGAATGAAAACCGATAGCCAATTGAAGATATCATGTACAGTTGCTCCCGAGAAAGCTTTTCGAAATTGCTCCCTATCTCCGATTTGTCCCATTGCGACGATCGTATTTGTGACAGATGTTCCAACATTTGCGCCCATCACCATAAATGTTGCTCGACTGGTCGACAAAACTGAAAATAAAATCCAATATTTTTTTGCTATGTAAAGATAATGAAATAAAATTCTACAATTAAACATCGACATACATGATATACAATGGTGGATAGGAAATAAGAAAACAAACAGTAAAGAGATCCGACAGAAATTAACAAATAAGGTCTAATTTTGAAGCCAATACACATCTTTATTACCATAATCAGCATTGCGATGATTGCATTTGAGGATGAGAGTATAATGTTCATGCAAAGCAGAAGAACTTAAAGCCAAAGTCTTCACTTCCAAGTATCCGATTCTTCACTTAATCGATAATCATCGTGATGAAGCCTCTCTGCTGCAGATGATCACACAGCATCAATTGGGTGATGACTGGATAAACCTTCAGCAGAAACGCCTTGTAACCGAACGCTAGAAATTTCGTATTTTCCTGTTTTATTTCTTCCAAAGTCTCCACGTCTCTTCAAAGTTAAAGCACAAAAATTTTCCTTTACTACTTCCAATTTTTCACTTTAATGATGATAACCGGTGTTTCACCGTTGTTGCAGATGACCAGACAGTTTTCATTTCAATCATGCAATAGTGAATATTTGTAGGCACATGAAGGAATCGATATGTTGAATCAAACATGTTTAGGGAAGATATTTTTCACATAAAAATCAATACCCAGAGCATCATTGACTTTCATTAGAAGACAATATAAATTGCATATTATTATCTATGAACTATCTATAAAAATCGAATTTCAAAGTTAGAATGAGAAGTAATCACAGTCGGGTATATAGCTGCAAATCTTTGTTCAACTTTGTCATTGGATACACTTGTCACAACTCAGGAGAAAGAAAAAGAGTTAATTAAAGATGAGTAAAATGTCTTCATCACTTCCTTCCGCACTGGGACCCTTATAAAACTGCTAAAGAGATAAAGGGTGGATTGCTCAACTCGGTCGTAAGTTACGACGTAGTAAAATTTCAGTCGGTCGTAGTTACTACCGACTCGAGTCGGTAGTAAATTGGAGTTTCTCAACCTAGTAGCAACAACGCCAAAAAAAAAGGTAGTACATACGGTATATACCAATGCAATTGGTTGGTGAGCGTGACACACCTACGAGCATCATACAATCAATAATCAAAACTTATAATCACTTGTGTGCGTCACATGTCTTGTGTATAATAACTGCACATAAGTAAAAACGGTACGTACGAAATCGAAGAAAAAATTCGCTGGCTGATGAAGAGATCGAAATAAATAATAATTAAGATTATCGTAACCGGGGGTTGACACTATGCAAGTTGAAAAAAAACGACGCGAAAGATATAAAAAGAAGAGAGGACGAGTGGAGTAAATTCCTTACATCATTTTTCTTCTAGCAGTAGAACATTGAATCAAGTCTTTTGCGACGCTTTGGAATTCGCACTACTAAGGAGAGATTCACAAAACGACAAACAGAAACATGAATCGAAGAAGAGGAAAAATGAAAATCGATTGTCGTTGTCAGGCTGTAATATCAGACTCAGACAGCATCTCATCAGCCCAAGAGCATAAAGAAATTTAATAATGTCGTTTTACTAAAAATACTAATTTCTGCCCATTAAACCATATATCTTATTTTTCGTTTTTTCGCCATAGTTTGATTTTTTTCATAAGTTGATGGTGTTATTTTCGAAAAGTGCGAACTTGCTCTTTCTACATTAAATAAAAAAATATAAAAAAAGCAATGTATTAAAAATGAATATATTTTTTATTCAAATGTTTAGATTCAAAGAAGCGATGCGCTGCACGCAGTAACAATACATCGAAATGTTTAAAAATGCCTATCAATGAAATTTTGTCGAATAAGACCTGCCACTGAACGTGTCAGAAACCTCTCAGTCGTCGGTTCTAATTCAACATCAGTGTCTGTTTCGTATCAAAGTCATTATACAGAATAGTTGTTACTATGATAAAAATCTATAGTCGCTACATGCTACTCTAATACGACAAATCTAGCTGACAAAAATCGCATAAACGAAAAACAAACAAAAAAAAAAACGCCTTCTTTTGCGTCATAATTAATTCATAATATTAGGCGATCTTATTGGCGTTTCTGTTGTAACCCTCAGAGAATTATTCATCTCGTACGTTTCTGTTGAGGTTTAATAAATTCTGTGGTTGTACCGTGTCGGTTGACGTGTGACAGGATACATATAGCAGGATTATCGCAGGGATAACCATTATCACCTTACGGTACATTGGACACCTTCTCCTTCCTTCCTTTCCATATACCATATCTTGAAACATATTCGAAATAAAAACAAAAACATACTTTCTAACACAGTTTTATTCATTTTTGAAGGGTTTTTAAAACAATGTTCGTTAATCGACGTCGAAGGTGGGGCCGTCGCTCGCGTCCATGTTCGCCGTAACGTCGTCAGCATCGTCCACATCCATGGTGTCATGCGACATCTGATTTTCTTATAATTGAAAATTTCCATTTGTATTGATTTGATTGAGTAAAACTGCGTCGAGTCAGTTATAACCAATCACGTGACAAAACAATGTGTCACCGCAAAACGTCACCGCAGTTACCATCACACACTCTGCACAAAAAACATCGTAAAGCTGGTCGTAAAATCTGCATGTAAAATCTGCATTGCGTAAAAGCCGATCGTAACTTTCCGTTAAGAGCAACATGATTTTACAGAGAGCAACATGATTTTAAGAAAGTAGGAAATAGTCAGTCGTGACAACCCACCCAAAGAGATCCAGTGATGAAGAGCTCAATGATCGATCATGAACACATTGAATGCATTGTAGTCTAATGGTCAAAAGTAAATGTGATGATATTTTTCTAATGCTTGCGGTTTAACTTTGAAGAGACGTGGAGATTTTGGAAGAAATAAAACAGGAAAATACGAAATTTCTAGCGTTCGGTTGCAAAGCATTTCTGCTGACGGCTGATCCAGTCATCACCCAATTGATGTTGTGTGATCATCTGCAGCAGAGAGCCTTCGTCATGATGATTATCGATTAAGTGAAGAATTGGAAGTATGCTTGCTTTTCAGTTCAGTCGTTCTTTTCATCTAGTTTTTTGGCTCTCGAGTTCTTCTGCTTTGCATGAATATTATACTCTCATCCTCATCGCAATGTTGATTATGGTAACCATAGAAATTGACAACAATAAAACCTCTAGAATGGAAATTAAGCTTCATGCAATGCACAATAACGGCACATAAATCGCACGCATTTTCACCTAGATGCACCTGCCAACGTCTGTATCATTGTGTTAGAATCAGTCACATGAGTAAATCGAAGCTTTTAATTGGTTCTTCATGCCCCAACTTAGTTCCCCCAGATGTGCCGCGACCTTGAGTCAATTTCCATTCTAGCGAACTTCAGATAAACAGTTTATTTCTATGATGGTAACAAAGATGTGTAATGGCTTTAAAATGAGACCTTATTCGTAAATTTCTGTTTGATAATTAGAAAGCTATGCTACTGTAAAATATACCGTAAAACCTCTATTTGAACGTCATGCCGCTCTATTTTTCAAACCTTTCACCGCACTGCCGTTTAATTACAGGTGCCGTTCTATTTTTCGACTAGCTGATCAGAATTTAGAGATGAAATTTTCAGTAATTTTTATCTTAAATCTGCAAATTTCATAGATGAAAAGCGAAAACATGTAACATTGGAACTCTGCATATATCTATTTTGACAAAAGTTAACAAACACAGGTTACCGGTAATCACTGGTTGGAAATCACAAACTCACTAGTGATAATCAAGTGAGTCAATAAATACGATGCAACTCCATTGAATGGGACTTCCCAGCCTCAAATAGCTCCATAACATTCTACAGACTATTTTCCTGTTTTACACGTTTTGCAGAAGATTATTTCAGTCATGTAATTGATGTAGGAGATAAATTCATCAAAGTGTCGTTAAATTAGAGGTGACGTTCAATTAGAGGGTGCCATTCTATTTTTCAACTCCTCCTCTAGACTGCCGTTATATTAGAGGTGCCATTCAAATAGAAGTTTTACGGTAGTTACGTTTTTATGACGTACGTTGTAGTTCTATGAACACAACAGCAGAACCGTTTTGCTACACAAATGTAAGGAAAAAATGGCGAAACTTCAGATTCAAATGTCCTCATCTCTGCTTTTGGCAATGATGCTACGCGTATATGAGGTAGTCCGTTTTGAGACAGTGTACCCAAGTCCACAATATGAATGATAGATTATCGCTTTGTCTGCATTCCCTGGCAACCTTCACTTCATGCATGGTAGAGCTGGTGATCCGCAGTGTATAGTGAGAGTTTTGGTACCTCTCAAGGCGGACAGGCTCGAACCCTGATCCTCTTGTGACTCCACAACGAAGACCGACACTTTCACACGTTGAAGTTCCTACCCTTAATTCTAATCGCAGACAGCGGCGTGCACTAGTTCCGTTTTGTGTGTCTTTTTCAACTCAGTTCATGTACTTGTATTTCAATGATCAGGCAGAGTCATCAGCATCCTGCATTGTATATTCCGCCTATAAATCCCACCTTCTTAGGGCCTTTGCTCGAAATGTCTACAATTACATGTGCATTGTCTTTGCATTGAGCCTATATACTTACTTTAGTCTTTGCTTCTGCTTCGTCTGTTCGATATGAAATTCCCAATTACTTGTTCAATATACAAATTAGATGCTTACTCAAGTTTTGAAGGTGCAGTGTTCGAGTCCGTTCGCTGATTAAAGTGCCATCTCTCTCACATAAAATTAGTGAACTTAGCCTGGTGAGAGCCGACTTGCACCCCGTTACAGCAAGCGACTTCTGTACATGGAAACCTTTACCATACATATAGGCTCTCTCCTCTCCCCCAGGTTTTCAAATTTGTCTAAAATCTGCAAAAATGAATCAATTGTCACAAAATTTCAGGTAAACGTACTTAAGCATATTTTCTATCCTCATACAAAACTTTATGCAGATCGGGCAAGTTCTTTTTTCATTAGAGACGATAACGCGAAGTGTAGCGATGTCAACAGCTTGATCTGACTTCGTCTGTTCGACGCATTATTGTTGTTACTGGTGTGTGCATTTGTTCTATACTGCTAATTGAAATCTTCCCACGACCACTTCCTTGCGACACCCTTTTTAAAGTTAAAAATGTTAGCGTAAGGGATGTGACCTGGTCATCATCACTTCACGAGTTGTCGGGAAATTACTTATTTGACCGACGATGCTCAGACGATGAGGTCAGACGAAGTCAAATCAAGTTGCAGACATCGCTGCACTTCAAGTTATCGCTGCAAATTCAAAACTACTTGTCCGATTTGAACAAATTTTGGCATGTGCGTAGAAAACATCCTCAATTGCGTGTACTATCAAATGCTAGGACTCCGGTCTGTAAGTACACTCGAAATATAATACAAACAAACTACTTATCCTCATGCATAGCTGTCACTGTCTTGATGTCAACTTTCTCCGTCAAGCAAAAGTACAGAGACAGCAGTACATGCAAAGCTTGTGATTCTTGAGGGAATGAACCGTGAAAAAAGGATTGTCTCGGTGATCTAGTAAAGATGACAAGCGTTCCTAGCCTCGATCACACCTACGCACCTAAGGTCACATCAGAGACAATAGTAAAATGCGATACTACTTTGTTTAAGAATAAGCTTCTAATAAGTGACATTCTATCTAGACTAAAGGCTGATGTTGTCAACACCATCATGTTCTTAAGAACGAATAATGGAATGCTGTGGTGACTTATGAATACATTTGCAAGAGTCTCGTCGTTCTTTTTCAAGCTAAGTCAAATACCAAGCAATAATTCAAAATTGTGCATAGTTGATAAACTTTTATTTAAAATGAGTGATATTAGCAGCAATGATAACAAAAAAGAATCAGGTGAGCCTATAATGATCTATGATGTAGGTTACCAGTTTTTTTAAAAAACAAGGCTTATGCTGCCACCCGGAGTCTGAGTCGGAGTCCTATCAAAATGATAGGACTGTGCATTCCTGGTTTCATCGCATTAACTTAAAAAGTTATCTATACAAGGTAATCAGTGACTCCACGGACTTGTAAAATACTGTTTTTTCTCCTTCTGTATTGCCATCATGCTTTTCAATTCCGAGTTAATTCCTCCACACAGCAAAACCTTGCACATCTCTCATATGGTAGGCCCTACTACGCAACAGCAAAAGTTCATTTAACAAAATCGAAACTGCATCCACATTGGGGATTCAATTAATACTGAGTTGCTAGTATAGCCAGGCTTGCAGTTGGAATTGGGATTCCAATTGGGATCCCAATAGCTATTGTGATTGGGTTGGGCTTGGGCTACCAAGACTCCACCCCAATCCCAATAAATCCCAATAGATCCCAATAAGCCCTCTACCAACAAAATATGCATGTAATCGTTGACATTAGTCAGTACGTTACAAATGTTTTCGGGTTGCACTGAGCAGTTCATTTTTCTGTGTCTCCAGTCTGATCTTGCCTCTCTTGAATTCGAGTATTGAGAGCTCTTAGTGTGATCCACACAAATTTTAAGCTTAAACCATAGTCTATGGCTTTAACTTCCCTAGTTGCTGAAAATAGTGCTGCTTAAAAAGGTAACAGCTATGCAATAGCATGTATAGGCTTATACAATTCGCCTGTACGCTGTCATGCGCTTCGCCGCTTCTGTAATTAGGCTATACATTGTAAGCTATTCAAGCCTATTTAACCGTATAAGTCGCTGTCTACTGCCTGTTGCCTACTGTACGTGTGAGCCCGTGTAGCGAGCTGTTTCTGAACACCGAATTTCCGGTATAGGCTTAATCAATACTAAGTGTGTTTGTAGTTCATACAAACATATTAGCTATACACGTAGACAAACCCCTATAAGCTCTTGGGTGAAGGCAGTCTCGGTGCAAAATATAGCCATATAGGCCTATTATAGGCCTACATTATTGTTTAAAATCAACTAAAGCCCCTATTACTATTAAGGCCAGTATAGTCCTAGGCCTACGACCGTGGAGTTCATCAATTCAAAAAGTATCACATTTGGCAGGCCTAAGCGGTAGGCCCGATGCAGCTTGGGGTCAAATTGCGTACGTTTTTAGCTCTAAAGCAGGCTATTTGGACTTCTATTGGGATTGGGATCTATTGGGATCCCAATGGAAATTCTCATTGGGATTGGGGTGGGATTGGGCTGGAAATCCATCCAAACGGCAAGCCTGAGTAAAGCCAATATACTTACTCTATGGTTGTGGAGGTCGAGGGTGAGACTTCAATTGCATGTAAAGACAATAATAAAAATTGAACTTACTACCAGCTGCCACCATTGTAATTATAATGCTAGTTGATGTTGAAGAACTTTGTACAAGCACGGTTATAATTATGCCAATCATTAACCCAATCACTGGATTTTCCAACACACTCGCATTTGCAAGTTCACCAGTCAATTTTCCGGCCAGAAGTCTGAAGGAGTTGCTGAGGAGATCAAGGGAGCAGATGAATAGATATAGAAGTCCAAGCAATAAAGCCGGGCGTCCGATATAAATCCATAGAGTGCGAATTGATCGTGGACAATTTTTCTCGCAGTAGTCCTCCCGGTCTACACTAAGGGAATCCGCACTGTACCCAGACTCCATGTCTGAAGAGGAATGATGTAATATTCATTGTTAAGTGCTGATAAACAAAACTTTACATTGCATATAATGCAAGAATTAATCTTGACAACTATTATTAGTCACAAACAAATTCTCTTCTGGGCATTGCCTGCGCTGTGGCCTCGTGGTAGATTGCTTGCTCTGCGTCCGGGAGACGAAGTTGGTTGAAACCTTGGTTGTGTTAAACCAAAGACTTTAGACATAGGGACACTCTGCATCCTTGCTAAACAGTTAGCACAGAAAGAATGAGAGTGGGATAAGTAACAACTCGGCTACATGGAAAAAAGGCTCCGTGCCTAATGTGCTTCCAACTATAAATAAAGGTTCATATTTATATATTTGTCACTGATTATTGTTGTGATGATTTGTTAAGAGCATTTGTTTGTGACTAATGTTAGTTGTCAAGATAAATTCGTCATTTTTTTAAAAAATACAAAACCTGCATGAGAACTGAAAAGCTAGATATCGTGTGGACATGTGGGGATGACTCCTCAGCTGGGTGTCAAAAGATTAATCAAAATATTTCTGCTTCCTACACGTTTAATGCAGCGGGATCTGGCACTGCACATTAAAATAATTACAGCAATCAACGCTTACAGACGATCTGTTGAATTCAATTTTCCAGTCTAAATAGGACTCAATAAGAAAGGCAACATTTCACCAGTAGCCTATAACTGAATAACCAGTGTCATAGAATTGTATATATATATATATATATATATATATATATATATAATTAGAAAAAAGTGAACTCAGTAATCGGTAAAATATAGTAAAATAAGATGAGAACTCAAAGAAAAACTCCAGAATTGCAAGCACAAGCGCTTTCTTATCTTCAGGTGCTTCGCTGAACAAGGAACAATATCAATTAAGCCTTAGAGGCAGGGATATATCAATTTACGATATTCAAATTTTAACAGGAAATAGAAGGAATAGAAATCAATTGTAAGAAACACTTACAGGAACACGAAATATGTGCACCAATTATAGAAAATGATGTAGAGAATCTTCAAGAGCTACCCCCTTCTGAAGTTCAATTAAACCAAAATATTGGTAAAAATGAAAATAAAAATAAACAATTGTCCCAAAAGGATGTCAAAATTATAAATCTGTCTACTGAAAAATTAACTGAATGTGAAAAAAGCGTATTATTTAGAGGACTGAAATTCACTCCGACACCCAACAGAAACAACCAGGAACTCGCGGTTGATTTGAAATATTACTCGAGGAGATTAAGATTAACCGAATATTTTCATACTACTGAACAACAAACACGTACAGAACCTAATAATTTAGTACAAAACAAATCATCATTTAATCCGCCAAAAGGTAGAAATCCGGTTTTGGATAATGTATGTGAAACTCTTGAAAACATTGATCTCACTGATGTAAAACCAATGCATACTAGTGGAAATCTTACATACAACGAACTTATGGCTTTACAATCACTCAGGAATAATCCTAACCTGATTATCAAGCAAGCTGACAAAGGTGGCACCATTATAATAATGGACAAATTATATTATGAAAGCAAGATTCTTGAAATGTTAAGTAATGAAGAATTTTATATGAAATTAGAAACCAATGATGATAATAAAATCTTGAATAAAATAAAGAGAACAATTCAATCATTTGGGTCAAATTTAACCAAGAAAGAGAAAGATTATTTGATAAAATTTGAATATACAAGCAGCAATTTTTATGGACTGCCAAAAGTTCACAAATCGGACAGTATCAAAAAAGCAATATCTGAACAAAATTCAGATTATGTTTCCGTCCATCAGCCCATTGACTTACCTTTCAGACCAATTGTAGGGAGCCCAAATGCCCCTACTCAACGCCTTAGTAACTTTCTGGACATACTTCTAAAACCTTTTTGCCTTCACATACAGAGTTACATACGTGACACGTATGATTTTTTGTCCAATTTGCCTGACCACGTACCTATCGACGCAAAGCTCGTAACTTTTGATGTGGTGGGCCTATACACTAACATTCCCCACGACTTGGGACTACTAGCAGTGAAATTTTGGCTTGAAAATTGTCCGAATATTATTGATTCTCGCTTTAATCATAATTTTATATTGGAATGTCTGAAGATGGTCTTATGCAATAACACTTTTACATTTGGTGACAACAACTATAAACAAATAAAAGGAACCGCTATGGGGACGAAGGTGGCCCCCAACTACGCAAATTTGACCTTAGTCTATCTTGAGATACAATTAAAGAAGCAATTATACGAACTTTGGGGAAATGATATTACCAATCAAATAATGGATAATTGGAAACGTTATTTAGATGATGGATTTATTATTTGGAGATGGAATGCGGAAAAATTGAATCAATTCAAAACAATTCTCAACAGCCTGGATGTAAATATTACTTTCACTATGGAAGTAAGCAATGAGCAAATTTCATTTTTAGATGTCCTTATAATAAAAAGGGAAGAGAAGATATATACGTATATATATTACTAACCTACAGATAGTCACCAATATTTGAACTTTTCATCTTGTCATCCACGTGCTGTAAAACGCGCTATACCATATAACCTTGCGCGACGGATATGCGTTATTTGTAGTGATTTATCGACGAGACTAAATCGACTGGAAGAATTGAAAACCATTCTATCAAAGCAAGGCTATCCAGTCTCACTAATTAATGATGGAATTTCCAATGCCTTAAAATTAAATCGTTCATTACTTTTGCAGACCAAACACAAATCGAAAAGTGACAGTGATTCTATAATTCCGTTTGTACATACAACCCGAGAAACACGAATGTCTTACCTGTCCTATCACATACCAACTCAATTCTGCAAAATGATGAAAAAACTAAAGACATTTTCAGAGACAACAAATTTATTAATAGCCGCAGACAATCAAAAAATCTCAAACATATTTTATGTCCTTCAAAATTTATCACACGCCAAGAAATTCCCATGGTTAAAAGGTGTAAGGATTCCCGGCGTGGAACATGCGAAGTTTTGCTTGAAGGCTGTGAATATAATTTCAATGGAACTATTTTTAAATACAAACCTCAATGACATGCTCAACACAAAATGTGATATATGTACTTACCTGCATGGGATGCAATCAATTTTACATTGGAGAAACAGGCAACACACTACGCGAACGTACTCGAATCCATAAAGAGCAAATTTGTCTCCCGCAATACAGGAAAATACGCGTTAGTGGACATATTGATACGTGTGGAAAAAGAAAATTTAAAATCTTTCCATTCTACAAAGTAAGGTGTGATGACAGCATACTTCGACGTTGTAAAGAACGATTTTTTATAGATAAATTTCACCCCACATTGAATAACCTGTGACTAACTTACTATGATCCTCCTTGTCTTTTGATATCTCCATACATGTATATATACCGTCTCCAAACTATGAAACTTTGATAACCACTTACATGTACATATACATTGATTTCTATTCCTTCTATTTCCTGTTAAAATTTGAATATCGTAAATTGATATATCCCTGCCTCTAAGGCTTAATTGATATTGTTCCTTGTTCAGCGAAGCACCTGAAGATAAGAAAGCGCTTGTGCTTGCAATTCTGGAGTTTTTCTTTGAGTTCTCATCTTATTTTACTATATATATATATTTTTTTTTAAGAAGCATACTAGGAAAGGCCTGAGCCTATTACCCAAAGGGCCTAGCTGCGAGGAAGTATTGTGTATGGCAGTGATTAGACAATGGCAAGGAAGCATTTAATAATGCGAGAAAATAGCACACAAGTTTCGACGATGTGCTTCAAGAAGTTTGCATTATCCACGGGATTGTGTACGTCAAGACAATTTCAACATGGTAGACATCTTGCCATTCCTCTATATGCGCACTCAAAGACCAAAACATTTGCTTCATTCTGTGCTCAACTTGCTAACTATTTGTTCCAGTAGAATACTTCGACATCTCTCTAAAGATACTGTTGTGATATCACGGAAAAATGCTCAGAGCTCAACTGTTACAGGATTTTCTGGAGCAATTAAATACAGGAGAATCTCCGTTGTACTTTCGGTCGGTATAATACACTTAACGTTCATTTCTAAAAAGCACTCTTCAAAAATATACATGCACGCATGAATAGAAGTACATGTATACGGTTAATAAGGTTATGAAAACACACTTCCAGCTACAACCACATGAACAGTACTCCTTATTGCACTTTTTTTGAAAAATTCGCGGGACACTCGTTTGTAATTTAGTTGTGTGTACCACTTGAGGGTGTCATGCTTGAATATATTTTCTACATTTGTGATTTAGCTGTCCACATATTTTAGTGATGAAATAAAAACATTCTGTACATTGACTGACTAGCCGTTCTACTTCGATGTGAATGGAATGCAATAATTGAAAGAGACACAAAGGTAATGATATGTGTTCTGTTGAGTATCTGAAAATCAAGAACTAATAGTTTGGTCAATGTTGAACAATAATATTCATTGACAGCCATTGCTAGGTAACACAGAAACGTCAGTATTAAATGTAGTCACGTTCCATCGGCAATGACTTTATTCAGTGAAAGTTGTAGCAACTTCTTCATTAGATGCGGAGCATATTCAGTTTCTCAATCACCAAATATCTACAGACTACACCTGTAACTTGTGAGAAAAACTCAGATTAGAGACAAGGTTCATTTTCGACTGGAAATCGTACTGAGTGCAATATTGGTTTCTATCTGATATCAATTTGAAAAGAAATCATGTTACTCGCATTAAAAAGACGAGTTAAGTTTCCACGGCAGGTCATTGCAAAAGAGAGAGGGGAGGATGGAAAATGGAAACAGTGAGCCACGAGCAGGCATCGCCAGCAAGGTGGATACTGAGGGCGCAAGACCTACCACTACAAGACGGCTGTCGCGTGTCACCGTGATCTCAGAAAGACGGTTTCCGAGTTCCGTGATAAAGGGTTTCGTGGTTTTTCCATAAGCAGAGGCAGTTTAAAACGCAACTGGCCGAAAAATAAAAGGTCCGATGATTATGTTAGGATGTTTGCATTCTCAGCAGTTAAGGCACATGCAGAAGATGTCTTCAATGTCTGAGTCAATAAATTGCGATCTCACAGATGTGTCGACACATGTAAAGTCCCACACTAGCGGTTTTTACCATGGAAAGTTGACATTCTGTCTGGTCGTTTGCCATCCTCGCGACTTAGAAATATCATCACTACTTAGACATATCGCGACTCGCGACTTGAGGAATGATGGAATTCCTGCGGCCTGCAAAGATCGTCTGATGATGTCATTCACTTCGGAATGGCAATGAGCTCTTCCAGAATTGAAGCTCGAATTTCTGATGCTATGTTGGGGAGTAAAGGCGACAGTAATGGCTTAGCTACTTACCCTAGATCTAATGTATTGTCTTTTTAAGAAGCATGGATTATATCTGAATTTCACCAAAAGTTCCATGCAAACTTGACGATCAGGTAGATGTGAGACTTGTTCAAATGCATAACTATTCAAAACTCAGACAAAGATACGCCTTGAGAGCATTTGATTATAGTATCTCACCAAATGTCAACTTTTCTTTTTTAGATCTTTCATCTTCAATAGAAAAATTTAAGATTAACTTGCAAGTTAGAACACTTATTTTCGGAACTTAAATTTGATCATAATTGTGTGCCATGCATAATTATAAGTTGATGTGTAACAACGCTCGTACTAGGCCTACTTTGATTTTACACTATTCAATGGCTCCATACTTACTAGAGTTGACCTCGTACTTCATACTGCTATTTGATATAAATGAAAATCCCGTCAATGCACACGATTTTATTCGATTTGAATTGATTGTGACGATTGGTTGATTGTAAAACAATGAAACTACGACTTCAGGTACTTGGGAACTACTTATTAAAGTAACGAAATTCAATGTCCAGAATTGACCGGATGCTTGGCTTTCCCACCCATTCCCCTATATGACGCCTTGTGGGCGTCAAGGTGTCCAATAGGTTTGTAATCATGACGCTCCAGGGGCGTTTTGGTAAAGAAGGCGTTAAAATGATAATTGTTAAGATTGAAATGATAATTGCGATGATGATGTCAAAATTATAAGGATAATTGGCAAGAATAAAAAGGTAATTGTCAAGATTGAAATGATAATAGCTAAAATTGAAATTGTAATTGTTTTAAATAACTTTTTCATGAGATTTTCAGAATTTCACATGCCTAAAAATTAATTCCTGTTATTTGCCAATGCAGGCGTTGTCATAAGACTTCCGATGGACGACTCCAGTTAGAGAATTATTGGAACATGCTGACCTTTGATTTTCATGTATAAACAAATGATAAAAAGCATGTTTTCTATCAACCCGCTTTGAACATGAAGACAATATTCGCTACATCAGCACAGAGTGAGATACTTCCTGAAGATGGATTTTAATGAATAGAGGAGCACAAAAATAGCGTGTAGAAAACATAATTATGTACTTCTAGTATTATGCACTTCCTTCCACTGATAATGTACTTCCAATGGTTCATGTACGTAATGATGTTTGCCTCACTTTGGAAACTAGGTGAGCGCTTAGAGCACAAGCATGCAATTCCATGTAGCTAAATTGTGAAATTTCATACTACAAATTATCGTGCAACATCAAAATAGGCTCCTTATCATCAACGCAGTGAAAGAAATGTCAAGTTTTAAAGTATGCCAAGGAATGAAGAGAGGTGGAAATGGAAATCGCATGGGAATAGGATGGGAGCGAGACAGTGTACTTAAATTCATACTCAAACGGGATCATTACAGGAAAAAACATCCGATATTTCTGACGCGCATTTCGGTATTTTCTAAGCAATTTTTGCCAATCAATTTAAGCAGCAGGAAGCACTTCAGAATAGGTTCACCATATATTTCGGGCATGACAAATCAACAATAGACAGAAATTTTAAATTTGACTTTGTATACATTGACAGAAATTCCGCTAAGATAGTAAAATTAATCCGATAATCGGACTAAATAATCTGATTATCCAAATATTCGGAACTTCATTTTCGAATCGGATAATCGAATCGGACTGTTTGATATTTTAAAGCGATTCGACTGGATTGTTGTCATCATATATAATTACACTGACTTAGTGATTTTTAATTAATCATTTTGCCTTATCATTAATTCAACCTCGATCACAGACAATAGGAAATGAATTTAGAATAATGACTGCATTACTTTTATAAGTAGGCCTACATACTTTCGTTATTCTTACAACACTTATGTACCGTATCCGGTGGAAGACAACCTCATTCAATTAGAACAGGGATTGGTTATAGAATAACTCTCTCATTCTTGTCTGTGGTCTCATCGTACAGACCGACCGAATGGAGCCTTGAAAACGTGTTTGTCAGTAGTGTTAACTATCAAAACAATAAGACCAATGCTCGACGCATCTTTGCGCTCAGCAGTCACTCAGACAACAAGCGCCCGACAATCCCACTTTGTGTACTTTATGCAGCGTTATAGTAATCGTGTATAAGTCATTGATGAAGAAAAATCCTGTCGCTTTCTTATTGGAGTTGCACACAGCCAGGCAGAAGAATGAAAAATAAAGAAAATTTCAACCAGCGCTAAGAACATTTGCAGTGGCCAGAGCTCCCAAAAAAATGGACACCAACCGCAACTACAACCATAAATATCGACGAACAGCCGGACAGAGACAGTTTGAGCCATTCGAGTTCTTTGGAACTGCTCTTCAAAATCAGCGAAGATACCGCCTCTTGCACGAAATTTTCCACTGCTCTAAAAGTTCAGCAATGAACTGCGTCGAATATGGGATTAAGTACAGTACTTATATTGATTTTACCTTACAACTAGGGATCCGGTACTTAAATACTCCCCCACATTTTTGTTGTTAACACCCGCGAGTGTTGCATCGTCAACAGCTTATCTTGCTCGTAAATGCAGTCTCACTTACGTCGCAAAAGCGTTGAATGTGTAAAATTCCTCTATTTTATAGAAAATTTGCAGCACTTGCTTTGTAGTTCACTGTCATTGTAGACAACAATCCATGTTAGTAAACTTGATTGACGTAGGACTAATATCATGTTATCCTGTAAGGTAGGCCTATATACTTCACGCTTGGTATATTTCCTCATGATTAATGTTATTACAGATTCCTAAGATGCATGGAAACTTACATGTGTATGGGAATATTTAGGAGAAAAACGTGTTCACCAAATGATATTACGTACCAATTTATAGTTCTACAACAAAACATCAAACATCTCCAGTGATTACAATATATTCCTTATTGCCGATTTTTCAATGCCTCAAACACGAAAATATCCACATTTTAGGGTAGTCCACCGGTAATCATTCAACTTACTGCCGATCTCGTACTAAAATTTCGTCTCACTGGCATCCTGCCCCAACAAAATTTTATCGGGCGTTTAAGTTAAGTCCTACATTCAATATCACAATAAATACAATTTTCTGTAGAAATATTTCTGTGCAGTTGTCAGCTGTAAGTGCCCTCGTATTTTTTATTATCCCTAGCTTAAAAAGCTGAATTTGAATTGATATTAGTACACATTTTTGATCGAGTACTAAGATGATAAATTGGAATTTCATTTCATTTCATCTGATAATCGAATCGGTTTAACAAATGGTAATCGAATCGAACAATCGGATAATCGGAAATCGGAAATCGGAACTTCATTTTTCCGAATCGCGCACACCTTGTTTTACTTTTTCATAGCACTTGATTTGTAGCAACAACGGGCCCTAGCGATGGATGTCCGCCGAATTACATATGTTATTATGATGAATTTATATCATGTTAGAGAAAGCTGGACATTGAATTGATATCTACCTACCATCCAAATACGACGCAGACAAATCACTTTTTAAGATTCATTAAATTCTGTCTAATTTTTCAAAATTGAAAACCGCATATCTCAGTTTTTGCACATTTTGGCGCAAGAGCAACAGCGGGAAAATAGCGTCCTGCCAGCTTTACAAAACTTCAAATTTATTTTCTTGCACATGCTAGAATAACTACTGACACTTTTTATGAGCAATGCGGATGAGGCTTCCATAATTAGTGCGATTGTATATACTCATAGATCATTCGATGTGAGTCATATGATCGATAGATTTAATTCCAAGTCAAATTACCAGAGAATCATCAAAAAATGATTTAGAAAAATGATAGCAATTTTGACAGAAGGCAACATTTTTGACCATCCAGGGGACCAAAATGAAAATGCTTTAGAAGCATATCTGAAATACATAAAAATTAAGCTACTGTAAATCAAGTTGATGAATACAGGGCATTAAAATGAACCAGAGCAAATCTTCGACACAGGGGGGGGGGATTTACTCAAACCAAGATTGCCTTGTCAATCATAAAATGATCATGCAATGAAATGTACAGGTGTTTCCACAGAACTAAACAGGTCGTCTCTTCTTCCGTTTGACTAGAAGGGAAGCATTGGAACATGTTACGTAAATGAAATGGCACAATGACAATACCATAGCAATCGAACAATGTGCAGCCAGTTCAACATTAAAAACACCAAATTGTGCAAAGTTTCAGTGACTTATCATCCAGATCCAAAGAGACACGGTCGATGTCAAGTTCTACAGAGAAGTCTGTGAATGTTTTTTCATGCGCCTGCTAACTTTTTTAGAAATGATCGGAGGGCCCAACATTATCGAAAAAACGTTTGCGCAATGATCTGAATTCTTCGAATCTGAAGAAATCGTGGCGATCGTAGCATTTTGAAGGAATTCAGAGCAATCCGCAAGCGACGCACGACTATTTTTCCTATCACTGTAAGGTATTAAACATTTCTTTTTGCCCACCTATTAAGTTCCTGGATGTGCTATCTGTTTGAATCAGTTTGCACATCTAGCAAAGTGATGCGATCAACAATCTAATTCTGTGGGTGTTCCACTATACGTTTCACCAACAATTTATCTTTCTGCAGGGAAAAACAGAAGGTTGATCTTAATTGTTCCCTGGATAAAAGTTCAGCCTTCTAACAGTCTTTTTCAACCAAAGAAGTCTAAAAAAGTTGAAATTTATTTAAGTCAATCCACAGTAATTAACCATAATTCATAAAACTGAGGTAGGTTGATGCGAAAAGAGCTGAAAGCAAGAAGCCATGAAGACTAGCTTGAAGCTAGTCGGTTATGGAATGGCTGGGAATGGGGCGGAAACCATACGGTGATTCCTTGAAAGAACATGTCATTCGAAATCCACTCATTTCAATGAAAATTAAGATTATTTCGATCTATTTAGAGCTACTGAAGCTGAGAAAATGCTTTTTTCATGAAATACTGGGTGAAAATTAACTCAAATTGTCAAACTATATCATAATTTTCATTTCACAATCTCGCTATGATGGCGGAATATTTTGTGGAATCGCGTACCATGTCAACTGATAATAAACATAGTCATAGGCAGCAATCTGATACTTTTCCTTACAAGAAAAAGTATAAGAAAAAATGTCTCCATTGATTGCGACGCGCAGCAGAAATGTTGCGGCGGTTCAGCATTGAGTAAAGCTGCAGATCAGTGGTGGGAAACCAAGTTGGGATAGAAGGTCATATGTAGTGGCCCGCGAGAGGGCTCGCGGGCCACCAATTTTAAAAGGCAGAAATAGGATTGAGTACTTTTGAGCGTAATTTTAAAGACTGCTGCACTATACATAGTGATACAATAGTATTTGTGAATGCATGCAGCAACATAGGAACTGTATTTTACAGTCTACAATTTATATGAATAATGAAATGTGGTTAGGCCTAGGGCAAATTAATTGCGAAAGGTCTTTGTGTTTTTAATAGATGGCAATATTACTTTCTTTCATCGAAAAATTACTGTCTGTAACTACAGTCTATAATCTAAATGACGGCATATCTGTCCGCCAACATGCCGCACAATATAAAAAAGCAGATAAAAACTGAAAACAAAGATACTCGCCAGAAAATTAAATATTAATAGAAAATTTTTACACATGTACAAAGGATAAACTTTCACTCGAGAGCTATCGTGGTCTCTAGTCACGTGTGAATGAAATAATGTAGCATGCCAATTGCTAGCGTTGACATGATTCACATGATGTCATGGAAATTCAGAACACGACAGACACAGACCGCGTCCTTGCGCATTTTGGAAGCCCTTTTTATTTTGGGACACGTAAATAGCCTTCCATTACCGTGCATTCATTCATGTCGTGCTTCGTATAAGTAGATTTTCATTGTTCATCACTTCCATAGTTATTGTTCGATTCGTTGTGTTGTAAATTTCTATGACGTCATGTGAATCATGTCAACCCTAGCAATTGTCATCCTACACCATTTCATTCAGTGACACACATGACTAAACACCACGAAAGCGCTCGTATGAAGGTTTATCCTTTGTACATATGTATGCATGTATGTTTTCCTTTGATAATGAATTTGGTGACGAGTATCTTTGTTTTCAAATGTATTGGGAAGAAGAACTACTTCAAAATAAAAACTGGCTAAACTACATGCGTATAAGTGTACATAGATCTACGTCACCCAAACATAATCGGCTTTCAAAAGCCACGCATAGTCCCCCAAACGATACTCGGGCGATAATGCCATTACAGCACAAAATTGGTGCAATGTACAAATAAAATCCAGAAAGAATACTTGAAAGAAGAGCTGGCTTATAAAAATTACATATCTTCATGCGTAAACTACTTTATGTATTTATCAGGGTTGGCCGGTAAAAACCACCAGCTTTTGTCACCATTTTTCGGCTAAAACTGGCAAAAACTGGCTAAAACTATTTTCCCAGCATTACTACTTCATTTTCTCCGGGTAACTGCAATATAAAGGATCATCGTCACTCCTTACTTTATTGATGAACGTAGGTCATAATAGTTCATTATACTTTTTCAACATTCGAAAAACATTTAGCCTGTATTTTCACTATTCAAACCTTATCAATATCATATTTCAATCAAGAATATGCTCCAAGTATAAGTGCAAGAACATGAATTATTATAAAAAATATTGCTGTGAGGTTACTGTGCATTCTTTAAAGCGTGCACGTGTTTTGTTGCTTTATAGATTTCATTGTATTTCACTCTCGATGGCTTTGGAGGTCATAGAAATGATTGAAATGAGTTTGAAATGCATTATTGCCCAGCATTGGAGGGTATATAATGATGCATTATATGCCCGCCAATTTCACATAGAATTCTCACCGTAACAGATAGCCATGAGCTGTCGTCCGTCACTCCTGCTTGAGAATTCATTAATGAATGAATGAATTGGTAAGCAAATATTTCAAATCATTTTTAAATAGAAATCTGAATTTCAAATCTATTCACATTGCAAACATTCATAGACTTTCAAACTTTTCATGAATTACCATCTATTGAGAGCATAGAAGTGGATAATAGTACACTAGAATGGAAGTTTGATATCTTGCCTATGTACAATAATGGCACATGGAAAAATCTATGGTTTGTAGATCAGATTCGATCTAAAACATTGCATCATAGTGAAACTATTTGCCAAGTTGGTTGTGGAAGTTGTTGACACCTAATTACAGGATTTTCATGAAGAGAATTGCAAGTGAGATGGCGGCATTGTTTCATGTGAAATAGCCTTCTATTCCATGGATTAATATAGTGTGTCCATTTGTAGCAGTCACTGACAACTATTTTCCAATTTTTCAATATTGGAATGCGAATTAAAAATTGGTTCACAATGTCATAATTGAAAGTTGTCGGTGTGCCGTTTGTAAGAACATCTGAAGAATTCACAGATAGAAAATCTAATTATTGGATAATTTCTTCTTCAAGCGGCTAAGAAACCTGGCGCTTTTCTGGAATAAACAGATTGAAAGTTTCTTTGACGACAATCATTTCTCAAATAAATGAAATGTCGCTGGAACTTTTCAATTAATCATTGAATGACACATGTGATATTTTGGAAGCTGATATTCAAATGCATGTAGAGATTTTGAAAATTATTCAAATTTAGTGAACAGGCGAACCCTTTAAAGTAAAATGAATACTCTAAGATCTCCTGGCCTCTGATTTCAAGCTGGAGTAATGCATGTTCTGTAGATCGACATTACAAGTTGCATAAGAGTCTGATTATAATCTTGATAGATTATCGGAGCGATATTTCAAAATGATGAACGTACAGAACGTTTAAAAGGATTTCCTTCTTTGTCATCCTGTCGGCACAGCATTTTGTAAATTCACTATTGCTTTTGAGTACATGGTCTTTGGACAAGGGCCAACAATCCAGATCAAGAATTGCCTGATAAATATAAATGCCAATCAAAAAACATGGAAGCCAGATCGCACAAGTTGCATTTTGCCCCAACTAAGTTCCCCGGCGTGTGCCATAATTTTCATGCAATTTCCACTGTAGGACTTTCTATGGTATTGTTAATTTCTATGATTGAGAGACCAAACTATCATAGACTTCAATAAAATTCAATCAAAGATTTCTTTATCTCTCCATCTTCTGTGACTAACACTGATCAAGAATTGCAATATTCATAGACTTCTCAAGAGTTACATACAATAGCATTATATCATGGATTTTGCGGGCAGAAGTCTCAGACAGTCTCGGCTGCTAACGCTTCCAGAAAGGTCGGTTAGTCTGGCCAATGTAGAAATCGTTGCAAATCTTACAGGTCATTTTATAAACTGCATACCGGTCAGAACAGGACCGGTTATCTGGTAGCATGAGCAAATATGGCAATGCATGGAAGTTCATAACTGTGATGACGTCACAATTTCAAACTACACAGTTGATATCATCCACACTAGCCAGAACGCCGTAGATTGCGGATTGACCGAAGCTCGCCTGATTAAGTCTCTACGCCCAAGCATCAACCGAAAACACGAGCTCCCAAATTTCTTAACACTTTCATAAGAACTCAGTTTTATTGCGACATATTTAACTTGGGGCATCGAAGCTATATTTTATCTAAGCCCTTCAGAAGTGTCTGCGGCACGAAGCGCCAGCTGTTTTTAAATCAACATTTTATTAAAAACCGGTCAATGAATCGAAGGAGACAATATTGGAATTTTCCCTGTCATACTGAACAACCTGCTGTACATGACCATCAACTGGAAATCAATTTGCTCTATATAAAAGACAGAAAACAGGAATTCCATTATAATTCTGATTTAGCGAAATCACATTTTCTAACCTAAAAGAGCATTTATTTGATGATAATTTCGGAAGTATCTAACAACTTCTATTAAATGAACTAAAGGACCAAAATGGTGCTGAAGTCTACATTCGTTCTAAAGGTACACTGTAAACCGTAGACCTACAATGATCCTACAAAATTATTGACAAAATCAACCGACGATTGTTACCTCCAATATCCTGCGATATCCTACGAATTTGTAGGTTCTCCATCGACATCGAAACAGATGCTGTGTAAGCAAATTAACTAAACAAAAACTGTTGAATATTGATTGATTTTTTCGATTAGTGATTGCTTGAATTTTGGGAAATCTGTGTTATTGTGTGGCAAAATCATGATTTATTTTGACATAATTTAATTAGTTACCTACATTTTTGATTAAATTTAAGCTATAATTCATTGTTATTCATTTTTTCGCTTTTTGTCAGATATTGTAGGTGTTCAGTGGCAATCATCCTGCAAGAACTAACAATGACCGACAAAATAGATTTTGTAGGATAGATGTCTGTCAATTGTCAGTCAACGGTTTACATTGTACAAGAAAAAACAGAGGAATCGTAAACAAGGATAACATAATATGTCGTTCGTGCGCAATAAAAACTCATATAATATGGTTTTTTCAGAGAATGAATGTCATGTTTTGGAAGATAAGAGTTGCAATCTGCAAACACGCATGCACCGTAATACTCAAAATCCCGACTTGCTGTCGATCATTTCGTGAAGAAATAGACTGATTTTTCGGAATTTTAGTTTTAGCCGGTTTTTACCAGTTTTTGCCGGGTTTTGCGGGGTTTTTACCACTTAGTGGCAAAAATCAGTTTTAGCCGGCAAAAAGCTAACCCTGGTATTTATAGGCTAATTACGACATTGTTTATTACATGGTGAACATTCTCAACAAGGCATCGAACACCATGTGACGTAGCACTCACGCAGTTGATGACTGTATTACCTACCTTCATGCTGAGATATTGCGAATGGAACATGGCTTAAGTATTCGAATGAAAACGTTTGTGCCATCATATTGTTCATTAAGTCATTAACTAATGCTTTTGCAAATTCTAAAGACGATCAACCTCAAGCTCAGAAGTACCTTTTAAAGGTCAAAGTCGGAGTTGGCCATTTTCACATCACCGCTTCAAATAATGTCCGCGGACCTTTCTGCATATGATAAGCAGTGGTGGGCCACACGTTGCCCACCACTGCTGAAGATCGATCTCATAACTGGGTCAGTTGTGTATCGCACTTGTATAACACAATTATGGCATTCTAGTCGACGTCCTTCTCCGAAATTGCTGCTGTTGCAAGGAGTAATGTCACTCGAACCTCGGACACAATCTCATATTTTCTGAACAGCTCCGTTCATGCTCACAACCACGGCCAGACAAGACGCCATGATTTCGTACGAATGACTGAACTAAAATAAATAGTTTTCTGTGTTGATGTTAAAAGTCAAGAGCATTGTGTCCTATCCAATTATCGTTGCCGAATTTGCAATAGAAAGCGAAAGAGAATGCATCAGTAAAAAAAGGAGAGAAATTATTTGGACAGACAGCGCGTGACAAGTGTAACCAGACGGAGGTATTCCGAGATTTATCAACGCGTCATTATACCTGTCATAAAAAGACAATTAAGCTTAAAGATTCTGGGATAATGGAAACATTGAAAATAGAGTCAATAAAATATAAAAGCATATAGTTGTGAGTGTTCTGGCATTGTCCAATCAAGCGCAGTCTAAACTATTATAGAATTATCAGAGATATTCTGCCTCAATCATTTAATATTGCTAGTCTCTTGAAATATCTCGTTTATTTCTTTAACTGCTGTGAATTGAGAATTCACTGCTTGTTTATTTCATGTTATAAAGACTGATAGAAATTAGAGCAACAGAATTAAAAGTCGGTTGAATGAGGAGACATTTAAACTCAAACCAGATTAGTGACGGTTTCATGTTGATTTATTTAAAATATTGATTTAACAAGCCATGCAATTTGACTTTCTAGAAAAATTGCAACTAATAAAATGAACATGGACCTTAAAAACATTTGAAGAAAATTAAGTTATGGAGTGGTACGTTACATATATGTCAGGCAGTCATAGTGCTTTCCAGTCTCTATGCGACTTCTTTATGGGGCACATGCACGTTTTGCATGATATATGGAGGCATGATCCCTAACTTTATTGTTTTCTATCTCTGCCATGTCTGCTAGTTCATAGAAGGAATAAATTTGATAAATAAAAAGCTGAGGAATCAACTGACTGGTCATATTCATCACTACTCATGGCAGAACATCAGGATGTTATGTTCGGCCTACTGCAACTTCGGATAGTATGGCTTCAATTTTCATGGAGGTTCATAAAGTTTATCATGGAACAAAATTCAGTCGCACATGTACTTCTCTCTGCGCTACCGAGAACAATTAAGTTCAATCGGGTTGCACCATCATAGAGGAAAGGGGTTCCAAAAACTGTAATTGGTTTACTATTGTCAAATGTTGAGATTGGCAGGAGTAGTCCGGCAGCCAGAACGAGTTTCTGCCGGGAACGAAGCCGAAAGTGAGACTTTCACGGAATGATGTACACCCCATGCCTACTACGAACTGGCACGTCTGCCGAGTTCTAGTGAGTTCCTCTTCTTATCAGACACGATCAAAGAAAAACACATGTTAATCCAATGGGACGCAGATTGCACTTTTTGGCTAAAATGAAGTTTTCTATGTTTTCTCTGATTAAACGAAAAGTACTAAACCTAAGTCATAATTTTTGGCATAGAATGTATTCAGGTAATTTCCTTTCATGCTCATGCACTCCTGTATGTAAAGCTAAACACATTTACTCGTAGATTAGGCGAGCCTCTTAACGTCGGCAAGCATAAGCATTTTGAGCAACTTTATCCACATTCAACCACATTCTCACATACATGGTCGATCAGAAGCATGATAATACCACATGCACATCATAGGAGATGACCTGAAGACATCCATGTCAAAAATTATGACTCTAGGCTTTGTAATTTTCAGTTGATAAGAGAAAACAAAGAACATTTCATTTTAACCAAAAATTTCAATCTGCGTCCCATTGGATTTACATGTGTTTTCCTTTGATCATGTCTGACAAGAAGAGGAACTCACTAGAACTCGGCAGAAGTGCAGATTCGTAGTAGATATAGGGTGTAAATCATTCTGTGAAAGTCTCATTTTCGTCCTCATTCCCTGCAGAAACTCGTTCTGGCTGCTGGACTACATGATTGTAGAACATTTTAGGGTGAGGGATTTAATGACGTGCATCAAAGAAAATCTAAGTATCTTGTAGTTCATAAATTCAATTTTTTTATTTATCTAACGATCACTTTCACAAGACAACACATTTGAAGATCAAAGGAGAAATTAAGTAATCAACCGGATCGTCTTTGATTGTCTCCTGCAGTGCATTGTAAGAACAGGACAGGTCATGCGTCTAATTCTCTCCGTGTTGAGAAAATAAACAATGGTTCGCCGGGGACAATGTCTCTATTCAGGAGTTTAATTTGCATTACAGAATTATTCATTGCAGAACAAACTGACAGTTTTGACAGATTATTCAACCAGGTCAAACTTCAATTCAGTAAAACTAAAGGAAAAAAACGTCTTGTACGAGGAAACAGATAAATGATTAATGCTTGAAAAGGAAAGTCACACACGAAAACCATAAAAAATGATCATTCACTGTACATGTTGAATACAAAATTTAAAAACAAGTTGTTAGAAGGTCTAACTCTCAATCAGACAATTAAAAACTTCGAACCGAACGGGGCTGACCCGGAGGACGGTGTAATAAATCAAAGGCAGTTTTCAAGCTGTAGAATGTACGCGTAGAAGAAAGCTCTGCGAGGAGGAAAGTGACCAGTGTGCTAAGGTGCGTTTACAAGTGTAACGTTCACAGTCTCTCTACGTAATGTCCAGAATCCCTGGAATTTAAAAATTCATGATTCATCTAAAATTGGCTCGATCTGACGTTTTAGATCTGCCAGTTCCACGCCATTTCCTGACACCGGGCAGTTGACATTCATCAACTTCTTTGCATTCTGACATCCCTTCATTTTTTTCGAAACATTTTTCGATCTCTTTTTCCTTTTAGTCCTGTGCTGCGTTAAAGCCGCCGCTCTTATAAATAAAATTGAAGCGTCTCCATATTTCGACAGTCAATCAATGAAAATTTTCAATCGTTGGCTTCATCGGCAAAGACCCAGCGCTTATCTTTTCACTGTTCAACAACGACGGCAGAGACCGTAGTCAGAAAAAATGATGTCAAGTTTAGGTAGTGATCAAATTATCAAGGGCTAACCTTAGGAGAAACATAATTAGTAATGAGTTAAATCACAAATCGCACTATTCAGTAAGTAAAACCAATGAGAAAAATAAGAACAGAACATAAATATAAATGCTGATAATATTCAAATGGTAGGTAATGAAAAAAGCCTGTGTAAGTATAAGTAGAGCAAGAAAAAAATTGATGACTTACACGAGAAAATCTGCCAGTCTGCCACACTGTGTTGATTGAGGGAAAGATGAAGTAGAAGATAGGGATAAGTGAAAAGAATTTGATCCCTCAAAAGGACCCATGTGGCGTTCCCTACAGGTTAAGGGGAAGAACAATTACAACAGATTGCCTTTGACTTATACAACTTTTCAGGGAAATGTGCAACTCATGAGTCATTTGGAAGACTTAATACTTCCAAAAATCCAATCATCATGAATTTACAATGAAATAGAAGGCATGAATGAAGAAATACATCTGCGACCTGTAGAGAATTTTATCTATGCAACGATGATTCTATATGATATATCGATCATATCTCCAATTTAAACTCGTGAAATTAAGTATGAGCATGTTGCTCAGAATGCCTGCATCTGTACTTACAGTTCTCAAGCGATGTCCATGATATGGGCTAGAACGTTGGTACATAACAAAATTGGTGTGTGACATAAAATTGATAACGTATCTACACGTTTCACATCTACGAAATCACAACAATGTGATGATGGCATTTAAATGAGCTTTATATGAAATCAGAATGAGTAGACAAGTAGAAGTTTTACGACCGTCATGCATTATTGTGAGCAGACAGTATTTCCTTGCTTGAATTGAGCGCCAAGTTGTGTATTTACAATCTGCAACATTTTCGACAAGAATCACTTTGATTTAGAGCGATGCCATGCAAATGTAAATATAACTGAAGCGAATATGTGAGTGTCTTTAAGAAAAACTAACTATGATGATAGATATAACTTGATATTCATTCTAATCTACCCACACCCTTGCATGAATGAGCTGATGAGAACCCGATGAAATAATGGAAAGCATTTCGCATCATCAAACGACAGAACTCACACAGGATGCAGAATTTGAATTAATCTGAATTGAAAGATGTACATGTGCATCTTGTCTATGGTATTTCAATCAATTTGTGGCTACTTTGATGAATGTGTTGCCACCTTTCAATTGGCTATATGGATGCTCCCTGTTTGTTCTCCTATTTTGCCGAGATTCAAGGCGAGGTATTGCCAATTGTTTCGTAATCTCTGCAATATTAATTTTCTTATACAAAGTCTTCAAGTTAAAGGAGAAAACATGTTTTTGACATTATAGGGCAATTAATTGAGTGGAGTACGTTCAATCTTTTAATCTCGTTGACCCTTTGTAATGCGTTTTCATAGTGGAAGTGAAGACTCGACCACTTTCATCAGAAATGCACCATGCCTGAAGAGTCAAATCGCCAGGGAAAAAGAGGAAAAAAGGCACTGGTGATACATGTGAGAGAAGAACGTCAGTTGAGAGCTTACGTTGTCGATAGAGGGTTTGAGATGCGATTGCGGCGAAGCTGATGAATGGGAATCAAAAACTGGAAACTTCAAGAGTCGATTTCATGCTTGTTTAATGGTCCAAGAAAGAGTTGACGTCAATTAAAATGGTAAAATAAGAGGCAAATAAATGTAGCTTATTTAGTTAATTTGATTCACCTGTATGAAAAGAGGCCACCTATAGAAGACTTCTGAAGAAGCAGTGTCCGCACAGTGTCGACAATTTGGCCTCCAAGAAGCCGACGCCCTCGATCGAACAGCTGGAGTCATTGCATTGAATATCATCCTCCAACCCAACGCAGAAGGAGAAAAGGGTTTAAAAACGGATAAAGCATAGAGTAGATATATTAGGTACTTACTATATGGGATAAAGTAATTAATAAAACATCAGATGTCTGAATAATCGGTGCACGAATTAATTCCAAAATAGACGCTTATCGGACCATTTAAGCTGGTACGTGCAAGCCCTAAGACTATTCGGGGTTTAATTACAAACACATACATTCCCGTCAGATGATACACCAGTGTTGAAGTAAATTGCAGCAATTTCTGTATTTTGTTTCACTCTATCTTCTCTATTTATGCACTCTAACTTTCGAAATTGCGGATGTAAATAATTCAATCCATTCAAGAAGTTGTCACCATTTTGATAAGCTAATTATAGGTATCATAAAAACGCATGGCATTCATCTATTGAAAACGCAATAGTTTTAGCGGATGTGCTCAAATCTCATGCAGAATAATAAACCAAAAATATCTCGTGTAAAGTCTGCATCATATTTTTAGAATTCATATTGTTTCGGAAGCAGTTCAACCCTGGTATAATAATAATAATAATAACCTTACATTTGAAAAAAAAAATCCGTCATATAGATTTGCGTGAGATCCCGTGGAGAAGATGCCTAACTGATTTTGAAGCATATAAGATATACATAAATGCCGATTATTCACAAATGGTAGCAGCACAAATAATAGATATTGAAGATTTCTCTACAATTCAGGAACATCCATCGAGCATGTGACGAATGTTTACTGGGATTCAAATTATCGTCAATGTGCGTGCATTTCATGGTACCAGTAACGGCATTTATCAAATAAATACGGAGCAATGGGTATGTAAGTTTGCTATTTCATGCCGCAAGGACTATGTTCATCAGTCCTCGTAGGGCCTACTCCGCCTACCGCAGCGCAAGCTTTTAAAGTGATCCATTGCCTGTCAAACTTGGTCAATCCTCAGTTATTTATAATAAATGAGTGTGTTTTCTTTCTAAGTAGGCCTACAAAACTTCATAGAGATTGGATTAACACTTTAAGATAGCAGCAGCGTTGATATAAAGTGCAACCGGTCTCTGTTGTTCGCTTGAACTGCGTGAGGAGCGCAATGTTTCTCTCCAACATGAAATTCGCGATTTGTGTTCCTGTGACGGTTCAGCTGAGTTTCACATTAATGAAAACGCTAACTTCAAAGACTCTGAAATGCATCGCAAACTTTCTTCAGAAAACCACCAGCTTACAGTTAATTGCCAAAAAAATTCTTATGCACAGGGAACATTCGAATTTCAAAGCTAGAGGCTTTAAAGCTCTCCTCCCCTTCCCGACTTGAAATGTTTTCGCTGAGACTGGCCGCACGCATATTTTGAAGTGTGTTTTATACATGCTGTGGATGCATATTTATGCTTTCTGATATTGATGAAAATAAGCATTTATTGCCATATTGACTTATTTCTTCTAAACTGACAATAGCCTAATAAATTCTCATCACTCGTTTCCTTCATCATGAAAATATGATCTGAAAGATCGTGTGATCATTTGAAATTCCAGCCGCCTTTTATTTCATCTTAATCTGAGTCCAAGCCGCGATGAATCAAGTTTGTTCAGCTACGGCTAAGCCGGTTTCAGCCGATTCGGTTCAGTAGCATGCCTATTATTCACGCATTTGAAGGAAAGTCAATCTGTATTTCATTGAAGTGAATCTTGCATGCACATATCGTATCCCTAATTTTACATGTGTACGCGCTTATGAATAGCAACCTTATCAATTATATACCATAATAGCGATTAACATAAAACTGAGATCACTGTGGCATTTATCAAGATTAGACGTATCCATAGACCTAATTACTGAGTGACCTGTGACAGCTTCCGGGGAGATGTTCGCTGTATTATCGGTGTTCGGATTTATTATTTCATTTCCGAATAAAAGCTTCCTGATTTATTGATATTGCATATACTTCTACAGACAAGCAAAATATGGTGCGAAAATACACGTACGTAGGCTAAGCCTCACACGAATGAAGTATGGAAGCCATGTTTTAGTCTTACAATAAAATGGTCATCTCCACCTTCACACTGTAGCACTGTTTTTGGGATATCCACTCTTAGAAAGACAATATGTTTCAGGATCACCAGGGACAGCAAGTTCTAACGTTCAAGTATAATTGACATTTGTGAAATCTGAAATACTATTTAATTGATAATGCACGATAATCTTCTATGAACTGATATTCATCATATCAAGGGAAGAAGATTCATGCAAATTTTCATTATAGCCTACCTTTAACCAGACTTGAATGTAAATCTTATGAGTTTTATAACAGTTTTGAGAAAAATAGTTATATTCAGCCAAATATACACTCTACTCACCGAACTGATCGACAAATTATTTCAGAATGGACGAGCACTCGATAAATGTATGCATAAGTAGTAACTCCATTTGAAAAAATATTGTCTATTGATGAAGTCGCTATTGTTAGAATCCTATCACCATCATGTCTAAATTTTCATCAGAATTCGCCATATGCTATACTCTGATCATAGTGTTGTATTGTATTCAAGAATTGATTTTCCTGTGAAAATTAATGTTACATTGAACTCCGTTTTGAGACATTAGGTCAACTGTTGACGTCAAAAAGACTAATATTCGCATATCCACATATCAATTGCCAACTTGAAGCTACACAATGTTTCATGAGTAAACCTTTTGAACTGTCTTTAAACGACTGATTGCTGTAGTGAACATAGATGTTGAACAATTACTCCATGTCAATGAATCATTCAACTCAACACTGCATTTAATTGATTTCATTAAATTACATTGTTATTTATTAAGTTTATCATTTTTTGAGAGTCCGCATGTAATTAAAAATTGTTGGGAAAAAATCAAAAAATATCCTTAATTTCTAAACAACGTGAACTTGGATGATAATCAAGATAGAAGTGGAAGTGATTGCCATCGGATTTACTTACTTTTTTGTAAAACTCATCAGATAAGTAGTTATGCTTACAAGAAATATCTCAGTTGATTAGATTTAAGAAAGATGCCCACATGCTGGCAATTTTCATCTATGATAGAAATTTACACCGTCATGGAAAAGATATCACCTACTCAGTTCACTCATATTCAGTTTTTCACAAACTGTAGTTTTCTGGAGCAGGCTACTCCTTCAATCATTCTGAAAATTGCAACACGCACAAAATTCAGTGTTTCTTTGTTTCATAGCTGCTTTCTTGTGTATTAAAAGTATTTAGTCAAAGAATTTATGTGAAAAGTCAATGGAAAATCCTTGCAATCAGACATCTTTGCGATCAAATTATCACTGTTAGAAGGAGTCGGTATGAAGTGGGTATTTATTGAAAGCAATGACATTCAGCCTCGATTAACCGCTTGTGCTTCACATTGTAGTACTACATTTACTACTTACGTGGTGAGTAGTCTGCACCTCGACCTGAATATTCCTTGTAAGGTGGATACGGACCGGGCTTCTTCTCGATAGGCATGTCCTGAGCTGCAAAATGGAAGCCCATTTGCATTCGGCATGTATACTTGCTTTGTTCAACATGATTATTGCTCGGACATTATGCTAGAATTTTACCGATGGGAATAGATGAGATAAGTAGCATGCATTTCGTAAATAATTTCACAAAAATATTATCACTCTGTTCTTGTGCATGCTCTGTTTCATGTACATATTTGATGCCAGATTTCTGGGCCATGGTTTATGCAGAATATGCAAAAAAGCTCATTAAATCAATTCAACCTACTTCCGATTTCCAACGAATAATCATATCCTTTATTCTTCTCCTCCATCATCTGCCGTCAGATTGATCTAAAAATGACAAAATATTCGATCAGTGAATATAATTGATTCCAAATGGGAAAGTTGGTTTCACAAGTTGCTGGAAAAGAACAATAGACAAGATATCAAATTTCAGCTAAAACTAAGTTAAACCTCCATGGAAATGCAGTTATTCTTTCAAATAATCAAAATTAACTGGATGAAACACGCATGCAACCTATGCATGTAGCTGATTCTGTGGTACGCAGGATAGCGCCAGAAGAAGCGTGACAGTGATGAAAGAACGAAAAGATAGATGAGCGCAATTCTGACAATTACGCCGTCAGTGTGAATGGTGGCGCAAAACACATAATACCAGGCCGATCTACATTACTGGATCTTTGTGATGAAAAGATAAAAACGCAATTCAAACATGAAACAAATTTTTGACAAATATTAAAGAACATTAAAATTGATACCTGCAAAGTTGCAAAGTTGCAAGGAACGATGAAATTTATGTGCGATTTTGACTGAGCTGAAATGTTAACTAAAAATTATTTTTGCCCTCTCTGCATCCCTCCCTAATACATGTACGGTGCAGTGCTGGAACCGGCTCGAACCAGGCCGGGCTGGGCCGGTGTCTTCGTAGTCTACTGGTTAAGGCTGGAAGCAGGTCAACTTATTCGTAGACCGTTAGACATCATTCGACTTCTCGATTTCTATACAATGTATATATTAATTATAATTCATCTTAGCATAAGACTTCTACATTCTGCCGGACAATATTGCTCTTAGTTGCAATGTTGTCCGGCAAATGCCATGCAATTCCTATTGAAGAGAAAAGCCCAATACATGTCCGCTACCACAGATGTTTCAGCGATTCATTTATCACATTGAATCAGGCATTGCCGTTGTAGGCTATAATGTAATTGCTCAAATGAATCGTAAAGCAAATTTCTCCATGACCAAAGAATCAGACCATTTGTTCCGTTGTTCCATTTGTTTCCATTGCTTCGACATTTGGATCCACCCATCGTCTATTGGTGCCGATGTAAAGCATGGATTCAATACATTGAAGTGCGTAGATGACGTGAAAAACATGAAAACATATATTTGGATCCGGAGATCATATGACTTCACATGTAGAATTACACTGGCTGAGATTACAGGAGATTCGTTGGAAGATTTGTGTCTAAGTCACAGGATACCATTTACTTTTAGAATGAGCGAGATTTTTATGCACATGCTTCGTCCTCTGATAAATTTCATGCATAATATCAGCATCTTACGATCATCGTGACATTAAATCTCATTGGGATTTTTAATCGCATCAATGATTGTTGAATCAATTACGTGAACTACATGATGTAATGTACATGCTTGAAAATCTATTTTCTCAAATCCCTCCTTGAAGATTAGCATTCCGGATGAAGATGTTCACAGATTTATCCTGTCATTTTCATTACAAATGGAGTTAGTTGCCATCCATTAATGAAATTCACATTATGAACAAATTCTCTTTTCTTGCTCAGCCACCATTTTTTGAAATGCAGTTGATGAAACTGAAAAAAGTATAAATAAGCAAGCTGAATGAAGCATAAGTACTCCTATTCACTTTTAATTACCATTCTGTTCACGTTATAGAGTTGCGCTGCTTTCCCTACTTATGTTGACTAGCCATTGCTAGATAACCTACACAGCCTGTAGTCTGGAAAGTTTTGCCACTAAGTGGTAAAAACCCGGTAAAAACCGGCGGGTTTACATATTGCAACTATTATCTTGCAAAACATGACATTCATTCTCTGATGACATTCTATCTTCTTACCCATACTCTTCCGATATTTTATATAACTTGAATTTTTGTTTACGTCGATGATGTCGTTTCTGCATCTTTCTAATCTGTACGTCTTGTGATCTCTATTTTGAAGAGAAATAAACACCTACTTGACTTGATAGAACCACATGATATATTTTTGTCACGAACGACATACGATGTTGTCCTTGTATACGATCGCTGTGCCCTTTTCTTGAACCTTAAAAAATCATGATTTGGAAGAACAATTAATAATGAGATAACATGGATCGCAGTAGCAATCTTGATGAAGTGACGTATAGTGTATGTCTGAATAGCTTCAGTCTAATTTCTACAAGAGAAAATTTCCAGTAAAATGCAAAGTTGGTCGTTGTTGATAGAATCTGAGATCGGCAAGCAGCAGTGACAATTATTTGCATCTATTGTGATAGTTTGTTTAAAGTATTTCAAATTTCCATATATTGAGCTCAAATCAAAACTTTACTTTCAGTATTAAATTCATTTAACATCACCTTATCTTCTAGATATGTGAGGGTAACTTGCCATGGCCCTTCTGGGACTTGCACGCAATTGATTTTGCCTTTCTGGGACGACAGGATAGATTTCATGGAAAGATTCGTATAATCACAATGGGCATGGGACATTTGTCACAGATTTAGAAGACAAGTTATTCTATGAAACCAGCGGGCAAGATAATCGGAGAAATCCGAGGCCTGATTTCTACATTTTCATGCCCCTCTAGCTTCATGGAATACCTGTTTTCGAGCAAAACCAGTCTTTTGTACATAGCCAAGTGATTTTCTTCCAGCATAAACGTTTGAGAGAATGCGCTGTAGCTTTATAACAATGTTTTTTGTAATAATTCATGTTCGTACATTTATGCTTGGAACGTATTCTTGATTGAAACATGATTTTGATAAGGTCTGAATTGTGAAAACACATGCCTAAATATTTATCGAATAACGAAATAGCAAAATGAACATATTGTGACTAACGCTCATCAATAAAATAAGGAGTCACGATAATACCTTATACTGTATGTACCCAATATACTGAAGTAATGATGCTGGAAAATAGCTTTAGCCAGTTTTTGCCAGTTTTAGCCGAAAAATGGTATCAAAATGTGGTGGTTTTTACCGGTTATTACCAGGGTAAACACCAGGGTGGTTTTTACCGGCCAACCCTGATTTAAATACTACCGAGATGACTCCCTGTTGTAAGTAGTATAAAGCAAGTTGGATATCAAAAGGAATGAATATTTAATAATAAGCATCCTAACTAAGCGGAAATCAAGCTGATTATCAAGGGAATTTCATGATCCGGATGATAATCGAAGTCTTCTTGAAATTATTCGTGCTTTTTTGGCTGAAATTTCAAGTTTTTAATTCAATTTTCATCGGCATGATTTTGTGATTCACTAAATTCATGTTTTATTTCTTGAATCTGAATAGTGATGTGGACCCACTTGCATCTTTCAAAGTTTATTGAAATCATTGTCTTTGATTATGTGATTTTGCTCTGCCAGTGGCAGGCTGCCTGTGACGTGATCACGCTCAAGAAAATGCTCCTGAGGCTGAGCATGAAAATAATAGAACCCATCGAATTGCTAATTCAACAAACATTAAATCTCCAAGTCTGTCATGACACTGAGAATCTGTGAAATACCATCATTCCTTCTGCTTTATATTCATGATCACTCAATTCCGTTATAATATCTGCAAAACTGCAAAAATTTGTATATCTCACATTTGGTGAGAATACCACCTGTATCTCCCTTGAGTTCATTCAATAAAATCGAAAGTGTATGCACATTGGGGATTTAATAAATGCGGAGATACCACTCTACCTAACATACCTACTCTATGTAATGACTTTTCAGTCATTTCTGACACCATAGGTCTACAAGGTGACTTTAGAGTTGATGCCTGCAGTTTATGTTATCGATGCTATACATTTAACATACTTTATCATGTTTTATGAATTGAAATGTATTGCGCTTAATTGTTTTGATATTTGATCAATTTCTTAAAAATGTGCATCTTTTCAACCTCAAATAAAAAAAACGAATAAATATTTGAATAACTTCTGCATCTTGAGAAATGTGGACCAAGGAAAGGGTTTATCACTTCCTGCAACACATCATAATGTCCTTCGTGGATTCTGAAGGGCTATTGGGTGTCTCAATTAGCGTTACAATACATGCTATTATTGATTATTAATTATAAATGCTGTTATATGCTATTATGAGTGTATAGATCGATCCCACACATCCATTTTAGGGTGCTAAAATTAGTTGTATTTATCAATGAAATTTAGCAGAATATTTATCGCTTAGATGTTTGTGAAAATGAAATTTAATCAGTTGGTGAATTTTAACGCAGCATTCATGTGACTTATCAGTAGCTTTTCTTGATAACATATTTTGTAAGTGAATTCCAATTTAGGGTTTTATCAGCGATTGTTTATGAAAGAGAAATCAATAAGTTTCAGGTTTAATCGGAATGTTGTCACCTGTTTCATCAATTCATGGATGTTGAACCGGCTCCCTCATTTTATGAAATGGGATGCTGATTTATCAGCTGTCAGTATCATATTAATTAGGTCCCTTGTCTAAATCTTCGTCTTATTCAAAGTTCATTGTTTTAATTATATTCAGGCTTATCGACAGAGCATTGCTGATGATTATAGGAACAAAACGGATAACAAAGGGGGTACAGGAAACTATCCTGACTGTTCTTTCTTCTCTTCTCTCTCTCTCTCAACTCACTTCTCTTAGAGAATCAAATTTGAACCTTAAGTCCAATGAGTTTATTTTATAGACAAAGTTTACAGAATAAAATGCTAGTTGAAAGATCACACACTGCGTGGATGCACAATGAAGAATAATAGCAAATTCGAGATAATCGCCAAAGCATGGTTGTTGCTGCTGAAAATTTGCAGCGGCCATGAGAACGCTCAGGTAATTCCCAGCGGTACTTTTCTCTTTCAACAAGTGTGGGAACGGTTGAGGCGCCTGTTGACCCCATTGATAGTTAGGCAACCAACCGTTAAAATTGTACTAATTAAGGAATCAATTAAAGAAGTGCATTTTGAAACAAATCGAAGGAGCTATAGAAAATTCTCATGATCTTAGCTAATCATCGGAGGCGTGACATGCTTCTTCGAATATTTTGAACACATTATCTTGCTTAATGGAGCATACCCACAGTGTCTGGCAATCAGATTAGTATGTGTGACGTCTGAACTACTTGTATTCAGTTAATGCGGAAAATTATTCCTTGCGATATGAGAGAAATAAATAAGATTTGATCAAAGTGTGCGGCTGGTGCGGTACTTGAACCCATGATCATTCTGGTTATTCAGAACGGTTAGATTTGGAAAATTACTGAAGCCAAACGCTGAGACCATGTGACCTGGCAAATAATTATACTCAATAAATAAATATTTCGTCACAATGACTGTCGGCATCACATTGACGGCAATGACAGGTTACCTTCCACAAGCAGTTGAAATGAGTTTATATCTCCGCTATAACAGCAAATGAGAAGCAGTGACGTCAGTGGAGCCAACCCAAAAAAGCAGGAAAAGCAGATAATTTGTAGAGGGTCAGCTTCGTGCAAATGTAGTTCTACCATTCTGATGTTCACTGACGTTCATAGAGTTGTAGGAGAAACTGATTCACAAAATCAGAAAAGCAATGTCAATGATCCCTTCCGGGGCAGCAGGTTTGTGTGTGTTCGGAATGAAGTAATAACTCTGACGTCAGAATACAATGCTTGGCACATTCTTACAATGCGTTGACTGCACAAATTATGCAGTACATGTAGCAAGTAGAATCTACAAATCAAGAAGTATCTTCTGGGTTTACGATCTAACTGTAGTTGCAATTAAGCTTGAAATTTTATCAAATTAGCTTCGTTAAGGAGAAATATATAAATCAACTGATACAGATATGCATTTTAACAGAAATTACAGAAAATCGGTACAGACAAGTGTCTTATTTGAGATGAATTAATAGACAATTCTCTATTTGTTGTCTCTCAGACTCCATGATCGCCCTTGAACTGTCTGCGCTTTGAGCCATGCCGACAAAACGTGATAAACTGACCTGCACCCCTTTACACCAGGCGACTTCCATACATGGAAGTCTTTACTTGTCTTTTGCTGTCGAACAATGAGTGATGTACCGGTACTAGGCTCATTTATTATCCTTTTGTTGACACGCTAATCAAATAATCACGGCAACAAACAGCTCTAAAAGACAATTGGTCTATAAAATGTCCTTTCAAAGTAAAGTGAATTCTCAGATATCATTCGCTGCTTATTTTTTTTTAATTGATCGATTAGTGAAGGACGTCAGGTCAACTGTATCATTGTGATTGTTGTCTCATTGTGCACTTCTGTCACGCCATTTATTTACAAAAGGCAATCAATCTGCTCCACCTCTGTTTAGCTCCAGCTAACTCAAAAGTGTCCAATACCTCAAATAAAGCAGCCAGTTTACAGATCATTCAGAAGTGGGTGTCATTTCAATTTCATCATTCGCTTGTGAATTAAACAACATTTACCTTGCTTACAGAGGGTGAAGAATTTTGTCTGAAAATTGTCTGATAGACAGTATTTTCGGAAGTCAGGGGTCCTTAACCCGTTCATGCATATGACTTTACTCTAGAACTGACTCTAGAACGCCCGCAAATTGTATTTGAAGAAAATTTTTCTTTTTCAAAAAAGTTTAATTTTGAAAATAATTTATGTATCAGAGGGTTAACTCAGGAGTCTTGAGAGGCATGATAGGTATGAATATTCAGTCCTGATTGTGTCTAAAATATATCTAAAATTATGTTGGCAGTTATTTTCTAATCAGGATAATTACTGCCAGTGAGGTCACAAACAGAAATTGAAGATGCAATCCCCTCACTGCTGCACTAGTGATGCAACTCTGCCAGTAATTACTGGTTTGATCAACTATTGCCACGAATTATTTATTACCCTTTTACAACACTACACGTCTGTCTTTCATCTTGTATCATCTTTTCATCGAATGATTGCATGGATGATTTCAATACATTTTTGGGATTCATGTGAATCGAACAAATACATGAATTCTTGAATTTTGAATTTACATCAAGTCCTGTAATGTGCCTGATAATGTATTAGTGATGGAACCGGGTCACTTTGGTCCAGTGTTTAAAAATTACTTTGGTCACACAGCATGTTGAGTCTGAATTCGATTATCACCTAAAAATTTCTCCAGAAAAACTTTTGCATCTTCTGTCTGTGTAATTTAAAAATGAAAATCCTAAAAATTTTCAACGAGCTATTTTGGAGAAAATGTAAGTAGCATGGAGAAATACATTTTCTAAAAATTCAAACAAAAATTTTCCTGACGATCGCTGATTTTGAACTTTGAAGTGTACGACAAGACCAGTATCATCATTCCCACATTGTTACTTCTGTCCATCAATGATACTTCGCAGTGCCCTTGTCATGTTCACGGATCATGACATCGGGATTCTTCTTGGGTATTCACAAGAGCGTCCACATGAGAAGGCAATACTTCTCCCCATCAGCGTGGGCCCACTTATGGATGCCAAACTAAGCATTTCTGTCGCGAACACTGACACCTGGTCATTCATTCCCACACAACAGTAAGTAAGTCTGCATGGGTTTCCAAGGAATACATTATTTTATACAATAACATTAAACATGCTCGTGTAGCAATTGTAAGCCTACACGATAATGCGAATCATGCATGTTGCAAGTTTAAGTAGGTCCCTACATTGTATCACATATCCGTATTAAAAGCATGTGAATTTATCAAAAATATGAATACCTACTTTACACTTCATATGCAAACTATGAACCCAAACCGGAAACAATTGCACTCCTAGCCCCCTCTGCAGATATGAAGCCTTGCTAATATTTTGTTAACTTTGTAAGTCTATCAGGTTGAATTAATTGATGCATCATCCGTTGATGTACGAAACGGTAGATACCTACAGTGCTGTTCGATAAAATGTTGTTGATAAAATCAAAAGAAACCAAAAGCAAAAGAATCAAAATTGAGAAATATAAATAGTCGATACATCCAATCCATACTACAAATTGTACTGCTTCACAGTAATTTAATTTTTCGGTTTCAATTTCCCCCCCCCAAATCATTTGCAAATAGAGTAATATATATATAATAATAAGGTAGTAGAAAGTTTAATGTCTAAATAGACAAAGTTTCTCACAGCCTTAAATAAAATGGAAATGGTCAAGTTCATAATGAAACCAGTGGCTTAGAAATTAAAGAGAATGCAACATAGACTAGCTGTAAGCCTCAAATTACTGAATTTGAGAAAATTTCAAAATAAACAGAGAAACACAATTTTCGATTGATCATGCCCTGACAGTCCTACGATTTTTGGAATCGCTCCCACCACTGCCCACGACAACAGGCCAGACATTGCCTCAATGCGGGATAATTTTGAAACGGGCTCGCTAGCAACACATTGAGGGTGGGCAGCAATTCTGATCATGTCTCTCTATGAATATTTCTTTACAGAATATTTCCTGTAGGTCCTAGTGGCCGATGATGCTGAAAAGTAGAGAGAGAGAGAGAGAGAGAGATAGAGAGAGGAAAAGTTAACTGACTAAGAATATCTAATTCATAGCGCCCCCGCTTCTAATTAATACATAATATGCAGCATAACTATAGTATGCATTACGACAGTACAACATTTCTCCAGCAGTTATTGGTGCTGTCATGTAAAAGCTTCACATCACATGCCTTTGTTTGATGTTTATGCAAAAGTTTTTGCAATAGAATCACCTACACTCTAAATCGCTCGATGCCAATGACATGTATGATATGTTTTTTGTATGATTTAAGGCCTTTTGTCAATAAGGATCGCTTTAAGGTTACATGGCTTTTGCAACTGTTTTGTAAGTAGTAAGATAATGACATTTAAGAGTCAAACTTACAATACTGAATTCGATTTTAATACACGTATGTCTAAGGCATTTCATGAATAATCAATAAGCATACAACCATCAACGTTTATCCATTATGTAATTTTGAAATTGATCATATTATCAATCCGAAATAAAAGCACGTTATAATTCATAAAAGCAAATATAGTTATGTTTGAGATATATAAGTCAACATGGCAACCCGAAATTTATCGTTCCAATGAAATGATGTTTTCAATTTACGTTATGGAATAGAAATAATTAACAGTCGTATGAATGCGATTAAACAAGTGGCAACCATGACATGCGGCATAAAAGTCATAGTAACTCGATCGCGTCTAGATCAAATATCGCTGCATACCAACCACCCACGAAAATAAGTGAGCTTTTGTATGAAAAACAAACCAGATCACTATACAAATCGTATCAAATGTTATTTTCAAATTGTATGTGAATTTGGTATATGTTTTATGTAATTTTCGTATCCAGCGATTTACAGTGTGGAATTTTAATATTCTGCTAAGGTAATTTAAGTTAATTAATAATTACTAATTAATTATTAATATTAAGTTAATTTAATATTCTCCGATAAGGTCACCAATCTTCCTGCGTTTAAACATTGTACTTGCGGAATTCATTTGCTTCCGGAAATCGCAATAATACATTGACTAAGTTGAGAAATGACATCACATTGTGTCATTTCAATTACATAATAAAAGCACGCAACAAGGGCGCACACCCATGCAAGACGTCTGTTGGTTCAAACAATGCTTCACAAGTATCCTTGTTCGTCAAAATCTAAGTATTGGCCTAACGAAAAATGTTTGAAACGAAAAGATTTGCCAAAACATCTGAATCTTTAATATTTCTAAATGATGCCGCAAAATGCTTTTGCTAGCTTTTTCAACATGTTTCTGACCACAGTATCAAGCATTAATGTAAGTCATACAAGTGAACCACTTTAGCACTTTGCCTTCATAATAGTTTTAAATGAAAATGAAATGAATAACCTTTGTAGTTCCTTATATAAAAGCATGGATCCTGCATTTACATTTTGGGGCAACTCCACCATCATATGTAATCATTATCATTTCATTTCATTTTATCACAGTGACAAGGAAAAACATGGAAGATTTATTAGAAGCTTGAAAACATACAAATAAATAAACAATAAATAAATAAGGCTAAAAGGTACGACAATCTAATCTTGACAATTATTGTAATAGCAAAGTAGCTGCATAATAAAGAAAAAGACAATGAAAGCAATAATATGTAAATAGAGAGCATAGACAGCATTAGTACACATTAAAAAATTACGAAAAAATGTAAATAAATGAATATAATGCATAGGCCTCTGTACAAATACATAGAAGGGAAATATGCAAAAATAAGTAAATGAATAAACACGACACTCTATAAAAGTTGATGATGAAAGCATCCACTCGAACAAAAGTTATATACTTCTTCGGCTCTGCTTTCTTTGATTGATTTACTTCATACGATTTACTCGCATTCATTAGTCCAGCAGCCAGAACGAGTTTCTGCCGGGAACGAGGCCGAAAATGGGACTTTCACAGCATGATGTACACCCTATGCCTACTACGAATCTGCACGTCTGCCGAGTTCTAGTGAGTTCCTCTTCTTATCAGACAAGACCAAAGAAAAACATGTCAATCCAATGGGACGCAGATTGAAATTTTTGGTTAAAATGAAATGTTCTTTGTTTTCTCTTATCAACTGAAAATTACAAAGCCTAGAGTCATAATTTTTGACATAGATGTCTTCAGGTCATCTCCTATGATGTGCATGTGGTATTATCATGCTTCTGATCGACCATGTATGTGAGAATGTGGTTGAATGTGGATAAAGTTGCTCAAAATGTTTATGCTTGCCGCCGTTAAGAGGCTCGCCTAATCTACGAGTAAATGTGCCTACTACGAAATGGCACGTCTGCCGAGTTCTAGTGAGTTCCTCTTCTTGTCAGACAGGATCAAAGAAAAACACATGTTAATCCAATGAGACGCAGATTGCACTTTTTGCCAAAAATGAAATGTTCTATGTTTTTTCTGATTAAATGAAAAGTACACTAAGACGAGAGTCATAATTTTTGGCATGAAATGTCTTCAGGTCATTCCTATGATGTGCATGTGCTATTATCATGCATCTGATCGGCAATGTATGTGAGAATGTGGTTCAATATAGATGAAGTGGGCCAACAGTAGGGGGTCGGCAAATCTAAATGTGTTTAGCTTTGTAGACAGGGGTGAATGAACATGAATGGAAATGACCTGAAGACATTCTATGCCAAAAATTATGACTCAGGTCTTAGAAATTTTCGTTAAATCCGAGAAAACATAGAACATTTCATTTAAGCCAAAATCTGCAATATGTGTGGATTGACATGTGTTTTTATCCTGTCTGGAACTCATTAGAACTCGGCAGACGTGCAGATTCGTAGTAGGCATATGGCGTACATCATTCCGTGAAAGTCTCATTTTTGGCCTCGCTCCCTGTACAAACTCGTTCTGGCTGCCGGACTACATATCCATCACTCGGATTGCGGTATGGTGCTTATACAATAGTTTGTGTGTCGGGAACGACTTGTGTATATTGATATTTTGCAAAATCAAATCCCAATGAGGTTTGAAATGTTGTATTGATCACGTGTAAGTTTCTTTGTTTCTCGTGCCTCCAGTAAATCTGAGATCTTTTCCGTCTGATGTAGCAATGAGATGTGATATGTGGCTCTGATCTGAGTATGATATCAACTGTGTTGATTGCTAAATAGGGTCATTTGAGTGCATGTGTATCAAAAATGGATTCAATACCGACTACGGGTCAATACACAACAGCTCCGGATAAAAAAGTATCAAACTCTACTATGCCGGAACTTCTCTACTACTAGCAAGTCGAATCTTTCAAACAGTGAATTTACCTTTTCATCACTTGCTCTATTTTATTTTCTGTGTAATGTGGTCTACGATGTGAATTTGGCCGAACGATTCATAGTATGAGGGCTTTCTTGAGAAGAGAATCCGTCATCATTATCACTGACTCAAAAGCGAAAGGCAAATACTTGCATAATCTAACTACCTAAACAAACAGCAATAATTCGAAATAATGAAAATGACACGTTACAGAAAAATATTCACAAAATATATGCGCACGATTAAAATATGGAGCGACCATCTTATGGACAAATATATGAAATTCCTTTAGAACAACGCTGCATGAACAGTTTTGGACTTAGATTCAGCAGGTCACGGCCTCATAAACTGGTATGTCTAGATCACTTCATCATGATGTTAGACTTGGCTTATCTTATAATGTTCGTCTTAGCTTTGATGTCTGAATTACATCAGATATAAATTTTTTTGCTTACCAACGGTGCTGCCTTGGCTCCTTTCTTGGCTGCAAAAGTGAGCGAGTTAAAACGATACCGAATAAAACAAAGCATCGTGATGTACTTTTGCTATTGTGATTACTTGCAAAATGGCTTCAGTTTAGTGATTGGCCAGTGATTGTCCTTTTAATCATCACGCCGGTTACACGATAATGCCATGAAATTAGTTCATTGGAGTCAGAACGAGACAATAGAGTCCAGACTAAAGAAAAATGCATTGCGTGATCATTGCATGGTGCATGCAATGACCACGCGTATTTGCCGACCCAAACAATTGTTGAGATTTCGTTAGTACATTATCATAGACACTATATGGCGCGTTTGTCTAAGGTCAGTAGTAATAATGTAAATCGCAAAGAAACTTGTCATTGGTAATTTAGAAATATTCATTGTCCGAATTCTCTGACCTCGACGAATACATTTAAGTCAGCATGTTTAAGTAAGGTCACAGAATTAGATTGTTTAAGCGTATCACCTTGCTAGAAGTGCAAACTGATTCAAAACGATGGCACATACAGGAACTTACTAAAAGAAACAGGAAAATACAGAAACTGCAGAAATACATTTTAATAACTTGCAGAGATAGGAAAAATAGTCGTGGAAACATTCGATTGCTGTGAACTTCAAAATGCTCCGATCGCCACGACTCCTTCAGATTCGAAGAATTCAGATCATTGCGCAAAAAGTTTCCTCGATAATGTTGGTCCTTAAAAAGTTAGCAGGCGCACGAAAAAACGTTCACAAACTTCTCTGTAGAACTTGACATCGTCTGTGTCTCTTTGATGTGTGATCCGGTTGATAACAGTCACCGAAACTGTGCACAATTTGGCGTGTTTAATTAAACAGGTTGTTGAACTTTTGTTAAAATGGCTGCTCATTGTTCGATTGCTATGGTATTATGTCATCATATTGTGCCATTTCATGAGCGTTACATGGAATCCATGGTATTAGTATATTAACAGCAAGAATAAGTAGTGTTACAAGTCTTAAGATTTCCACTTTTACCAAATATTGAGCCAAAGCTGATCGATTTTAATTCGTTGCCACGTGAGTTCTTTTGACGAAAGCTTTGAGTTTCACGAAAGCTCCATTGAGTTCTTTTAAGAACCGATTAATCCAATGGTCACAGTAGCATTGCATCTGTACACTTGTGGATCGGAGAACGTCATCAGTCCTCATTAGGACTACTTCAATTAATAATTTGAATTAGTAAGCATTATATTCTATCATAAATGGCTGCTGGGATGATTTTCATCATCGTATGAGAATGTTCCAATGCTTCCTTTCTAGTCAAGCAGAAGAAGAGACGACCTGTCTAATTCTGTGGTTTTCCATAATGACTCCTTGTAGGTTGCCAAAGATTAATTGCAAATAAATTTGTCAATCGATTGATTTTGATTGCAATTTTGCAGAAAGAAGGAAGCCGATTTTGTCACGTCAGGGAATTAGAGCAGAGCAATAATGAATGCATAAGCTCTTATAAATTGAGAATATTTAAGAAATTGTGATAGAATTTGTGACGTTGAATTTGCTTCAAGGACATCTGAATGCCCTAAAATATCGGCAATCTTAGAAATACTTCAAAATTTTGAAGTGCGTCTTGACATTTTGTACTACCTGTGCATGTGATAATCAGTGACCTTGGGCAACCAGTGTGTGACAAAATTTAACGCTCATGTAGCTGGAGGACATGAACGTTCTCCAGAATTCTCTTATTACGTAATCAAGTTCCAACACGTTGTCACGCTTTGAGTCTACTGAATTAACTGAAAGTGATCGCCTGCATATCTATATCTTAGCTGCGTTCGACAATATATCTCATGCAAATCGCGTGCACTTATACGAGTATAAGGAAGAAGTCGAAGCTATGGAATAAATTAAAACTGAATTCAATAGATTTAAATATTCTATGGCACGAATTAAATGACGCCAATTTAAGTAAGTGATCATGGTGTGGGAGATGATTGCTTTAGGAAAAAGTGGGCCTGGGTTTCTATTCATCTTCTGAAGGAAGCCCAAAAACTAGCTGATCTTACTAGATTTCTCGATTTTATTGCGAGGCCTTTCAGCCAGCACAGCCGGCTATCGTCAGGCGAATGACATAAACACATTAGATGGTTAACATCACCCATACTGCAATGGTCAGACACAAATTACACAATAGAAATACGAACGAGCAGAGAATAAAATTACATGACTTCACAAGAAAATTAAGGCACGAAGATACTATCTACAAATACTGGAAAGTAACAGTAAAGAATAGGAAGAAAATGCTAAGGAAACCAAAAATCACTGATATGATGCTTAGTTTTATTGGATGAGGACAGATGTCGAGTCCACCAGGCCTCTTTGACAATCCTTTTTCGCCAGTTGCACTCCCGGTCAATAACTTTCATCCCGTCGAAATTCACGTTGTGACCGGAGTCCCATGCATGGTGGGCAACCTCCGAACGCAGGACATCACAATCGCGAATGGCTTTAGCGTGTTCTTTCTTTCTTTCCTCCATGGTTCGCCCTGACTCCCCAACATAGCTCCACTCACAGTCCTGATGGGCACATGGCAGCTGGTAAACCACTCCAAACTGTGTGGCAGGAGCAGGACGTTTCCTCACCAACTGACTCCTTAATGTGGTCGTAGGCCTCATCCCGACACGAACCTCCACTTTCCGCAAAACACTCCTGATCCGCTCCGATATTACTGGAATGTAAGGGATCGAGCCGCTGAAGGTGTGATGTTCGGTGTCATCAGGCAAGCGATGGGAGACTGACCACCACTTACGACACTCATCGCTCGAATACCCATTCGCCATCAGAGTCTCTTTGACGTAGGCCTTCTCACCAGATGCATTGACATCAGAGCAAATGCTGTCGGCACGCCCGGACAAGCACCTGACCAATCCCTTAAAAACACCAAGAGGATGAGCGGACTGACGATGGATATAGCGGTCAGAGTGAGTTGCCTTACGGTGCACAGAAAAGCACAACCCCGTAGACTGTCTCTCAATCTTCACATCCAAGAACGGTAGAGTACCATCTATCTCTTTCTCCATTGTGAAGCTGATGTTGGGATTGAGGTTGTTCAAAAATTCCATAAATGCAGGCAAGTCGTCTGGAGAAGTTTGCCAATGAACCAGTATGTCATCGACATACCTAAGCCAGAACCCAGGGAAATAGTCACCCGATGCCAAACACATGCGTTTAGCTCTCCTTTCAAAATTGATCATGAACAGGTTCGCAGCAACGGGGCCCAAGCTATTACCCATTGCAACGCCGTCTGATTGGATGAAGATCCCATCAAAATGACGAAAGTAGCCACAGGTCAAGACAAGACGGCAAAGTCTTACAATCTCAGTAGCAGAGAACTGAGTCCTGTCTTGCAAGCTGGTGTCACCATGAAGCAAGTCATTAAAAATATCCAAGGTCTCGTCGAAAGGGATGCTCGTAAATAACGATTCGACGTCAAAAGATACATAAAGTCCATCGCATCCATCATGCTCGCGTAATTTCCGCACAAGATCAGTGGAATTCACCACCCCTGATTCATGTCCCTTCAGAAAGGGAGCCATGATGTCGGCCATGAGTCTTGAAATAGGGGTCCATAGACTACCGGACATGCTGATAATGGGACGCAGAGGAATGCCATCTTTGTGTAGCTTGGGTAGTCCGAATATGTGCGGAGTCTGAAAATGCGTCGGGCAAAGTTGAAGAAGATTCGATCGCGACAATCTCCCATCTGCCACTACATCAGACAGTTCACGATGAAGAGTCCTTCGAAAACCACTGCCAGGATCAGATCTGCATTTCTTGTAAGGACCAGTTTCGATCAAAACCCTTAGCTTCTCAATATAGTCCTCCTTGTCCATTATAACGGTAACATTGCCCTTGTCAGCAGGAAGAATAATGATACTACTATTCCCACGTAACCGGCCGATCGCTTCGAGCTCCTCACGAGAGACATTGGACTTCGGCGTTCGGGCATGTTTTAAAATACCGGAAACTTGCTTTCGAACAAGAGCCTTCTCTTCGTCAGGTATATTACTGATTGCTGACTCCACAGAAGCAATAATGTCCGTCTTGGGAATTCTTGATGGTGTGACGGCAAAGTTAAGACCTCGGCTTAGGATTCTCATCTCCGCATCACTCAAGGTAGCAGAACTCAAGTTCTTAACACAGGACTCAAGTTGAGGACCTTTGGAGGAGGGCTCCACACCATGTAGCACTTGTAAACGTTCAAAGCGGTGGTAAAAATGGAGCGCAACAGTCTTGTTCAAAGAAGTATGAATGCACGAGAGATAATCCCGAGCACGGTAAAACAGCTCAGAATCCGCCATTATGTCCTTGAGACAGTCCTCGCGCATGACGATATTATCTCGCACAACTTTCAAATTCCTCTTTATATGAGTAATTTCATCACGGATCATCGAGCGCTCGACTTTACGTTTTAGCCAACGGCAGTAATCGAATCTCCCTGGCAAAGAAAACCAAAGCGAACGCGGAAGTAAACCAGAAGACAAGCACTTGTTAAGGAATGAAGACAGATGTTGAAGTCTGACCAATTGACGGTGTTCCTGTATAAGACATTGAAAGATAACCACGCATCTCCCTCCAAATGCGTTCTTGATTTCAGGAAAAAGTGGGCCTGGGTTTCTATTCATCTTCTGAAGGAAGCCCAAAAACTAGCTGATCTTACTAGATTTCTCGATTTTATTGCGAGGCCTTTCAGCCAGCACAGCCGGCTATCGTCAGGCGAATGACATAAACACATTAGATGGTTAACATCACCCATACTGCAATGGTCAGACACAAATTACACAATAGAAATACGAACGAGCAGAGAATAAAATTACATGACTTCACAAGAAAATTAAGGCACGAAGATACTATCTACAAATACTGGAAAGTAACAGTAAAGAATAGGAAGAAAATGCTAAGGAAACCAAAAATCACTGATATGATGCTTAGTTTTATTGGATGAGGACAGATGTCGAGTCCACCAGGCCTCTTTGACAATCATTTTTATCCAGTTGCACTCCGGTCAATAACTTTCATCCCGTCGAAATTCACGTTGTGACCGGAGTCCCATGCATGGTGGGCAACCTCCGAACGCAGGACATCACAATCGCGAATGGCTTTAGCGTGTTCTTTCTTTCTTTCCTCCATGGTTCGCCCTGACTCCCCAACATAGCTCCACTCACAGTCCTGATGGGCACATGGCAGCTGGTAAACCACTCCAAACTGTGTGGCAGGAGCAGGACGTTTCCTCACCAACTGACTCCTTAATGTGGTCGTAGGCCTCATCCCGACACGAACCTCCACTTTCCGCAAAACACTCCTGATCCGCTCCGATATTACTGGAATGTAAGGGATCGAGCCGCTGAAGGTGTGATGTTCGGTGTCATCAGGCAAGCGATGGGAGACTGACCACCACTTACGACACTCATCGCTCGAATACCCATTCGCCATCAGAGTCTCTTTGACGTAGGCCTTCTCACCAGATGCATTGACATCAGAGCAAATGCTGTCGGCACGCCCGGACAAGCACCTGACCAATCCCTTAAAAACACCAAGAGGATGAGCGGACTGACGATGGATATAGCGGTCAGAGTGAGTTGCCTTACGGTGCACAGAAAAGCACAACCCCGTAGACTGTCTCTCAATCTTCACATCCAAGAACGGTAGAGTACCATCTATCTCTTTCTCCATTGTGAAGCTGATGTTGGGATTGAGGTTGTTCAAAAATTCCATAAATGCAGGCAAGTCGTCTGGAGAAGTTTGCCAATGAACCAGTATGTCATCGACATACCTAAGCCAGAACCCAGGGAAATAGTCACCCGATGCCAAACACATGCGTTTAGCTCTCCTTTCAAAATTGATCATGAACAGGTTCGCAGCAACGGGGCCCAAGCTATTACCCATTGCAACGCCGTCTGATTGGATGAAGATCCCATCAAAATGACGAAAGTAGCCACAGGTCAAGACAAGACGGCAAAGTCTTACAATCTCAGTAGCAGAGAACTGAGTCCTGTCTTGCAAGCTGGTGTCACCATGAAGCAAGTCATTAAAAATATCCAAGGTCTCGTCCAAAGGGATGCTCGTAAATAACGATTCGACGTCAAAAGATACATAAAGTCCATCGCATCCATCATGCTCGCGTAATTTCCGCACAAGATCAGTGGAATTCACCACCCCTGATTCATGTCCCTTCAGAAAGGGAGCCATGATGTCGGCCATGAGTCTTGAAATAGGGGTCCATAGACTACCGGACATGCTGATAATGGGACGCAGAGGAATGCCATCTTTGTGTAGCTTGGGTAGTCCGAATATGTGCGGAGTCTGAAAATGCGTCGGGCAAAGTTGAAGAAGATTCGATCGCGACAATCTCCCATCTGCCACTACATCAGACAGTTCACGATGAAGAGTCCTTCGAAAACCACTGCCAGGATCAGATCTGCATTTCTTGTAAGGACCAGTAAGGACCTCAAGGACATAATGGCGGATTCTGAGCTGTTTTACCGTGCTCGGGATTATCTCTCGTGCATTCATACTTCTTTGAACAAGACTGTTGCGCTCCATTTTTACCACCGCTTTGAACGTTTACAAGTGCTACATGGTGTGGAGCCCTCCTCCAAAGGTCCTCAACTTGAGTCCTGTGTTAAGAACTTGAGTTCTGCTACCTTGAGTGATGCGGAGATGAGAATCCTAAGCCGAGGTCTTAACTTTGCCGTCACACCATCAAGAATTCCCAAGACGGACATTATTGCTTCTGTGGAGTCAGCAATCAGTAATATACCTGACGAAGAGAAGGCTCTTGTTCGAAAGCAAGTTTCCGGTATTTTAAAACATGCCCGAACGCCGAAGTCCAATGTCTCTCGTGAGGAGCTCGAAGCGATCGGCCGGTTACGTGGGAATAGTAGTATCATTATTCTTCCTGCTGACAAGGGCAATGTTACCGTTATAATGGACAAGGAGGACTATATTGAGAAGCTAAGGGTTTTGATCGAAACTGGTCCTTACAAGAAATGCAGATCTGATCCTGGCAGTGGTTTTCGAAGGACTCTTCATCGTGAACTGTCTGATGTAGTGGCAGATGGGAGATTGTCGCGATCGAATCTTCTTCAACTTTGCCCGACGCATTTTCAGACTCCGCACATATTCGGACTACCCAAGCTACACAAAGATGGCATTCCTCTGCGTCCCATTATCAGCATGTCCGGTAGTCTATGGACCCCTATTTCAAGACTCATGGCCGACATCATGGCTCCCTTTCTGAAGGGACATGAATCAGGGGTGGTGAATTCCACTGATCTTGTGCGGAAATTACGCGAGCATGATGGATGCGATGGACTTTATGTATCTTTTGACGTCGAATCGTTATTTACGAGCATCCCTTTGGACGAGACCTTGGATATTTTTAATGACTTGCTTCATGGTGACACCAGCTTGCAAGACAGGACTCAGTTCTCTGCTACTGAGATTGTAAGACTTTGCCGTCTTGTCTTGACCTGTGGCTACTTTCGTCATTTTGATGGGATCTTCATCCAATCAGACGGCGTTGCAATGGGTAATAGCTTGGGCCCCGTTGCTGCGAACCTGTTCATGATCAATTTTGAAAGGAGAGCTAAACGCATGTGTTTGGCATCGGGTGACTATTTCCCTGGGTTCTGGCTTAGGTATGTCGATGACATACTGGTTCATTGGCAAACTTCTCCAGACGACTTGCCTGCATTTATGGAATTTTTGAACAACCTCAATCCCAACATCAGCTTCACAATGGAGAAAGAGATAGATGGTACTCTACCGTTCTTGGATGTGAAGATTGAGAGACAGTCTACGGGGTTGTGCTTTTCTGTGCACCGTAAGGCAACTCACTCTGACCGCTATATCCATCGTCAGTCCGCTCATCCTCTTGGTGTTTTTAAGGGATTGGTCAGGTGCTTGTCCGGCGTGCCGACAGCATTTGCTCTGATGTCAATGCATCTGGTGAGAAGGCCTACGTCAAAGAGACTCTGATGGCGAATGGGTATTCGAGCGATGAGTGTCGTAAGTGGTGGTCAGTCTCCCATCGCTTGCCTGATGACACCGAACATCACACCTTCAGCGGCTCGATCCCTTACATTCCAGTAATATCGGAGCGGATCAGGAGTGTTTTGCGGAAAGTGGAGGTTCGTGTCGGGATGAGGCCTACGACCACATTAAGGAGTCAGTTGGTGAGGAAACGTCCTGCTCCTGCCACACAGTTTGGAGTGGTTTACCAGCTGCCATGTGCCCATCAGGACTGTGAGTGGAGCTATGTTGGGGAGTCAGGGCGAACCATGGAGGAAAGAAAGAAAGAACACGCTAAAGCCATTCGCGATTGTGATGTCCTGCGTTCGGAGGTTGCCCACCATGCATGGGACTCCGGTCACAACGTGAATTTCGACGGGATGAAAGTTATTGACCGGGAGTGCAACTGGCGAAAAAGGATTGTCAAAGAGGCCTGGTGGACTCGACATCTGTCCTCATCCAATAAAACTAAGCATCATATCAGTGATTTTTGGTTTCCTTAGCATTTTCTTCCTATTCTTTACTGTTACTTTCCAGTATTTGTAGATAGTATCTTCGTGCCTTAATTTTCTTGTGAAGTCATGTAATTTTATTCTCTGCTCGTTCGTATTTCTATTGTGTAATTTGTGTCTGACCATTGCAGTATGGGTGATGTTAACCATCTAATGTGTTTATGTCATTCGCCTGACGATAGCCGGCTGTGCTGGCTGAAAGGCCTCGCAATAAAATCGAGAAATCTAGTAAGATCAGCTAGTTTTTTGGGCTTCCTTCAGAAGATGAATGATTGCTTTATTACTAAGGCCAACTCAACAACCGCATCTCTCTCAAAATCAAAAATTCATTGGCTTTATTTTCATGAAAGAAAATACACCAAAAACATTTACAGGCATGATAGTGAAAATCAGAGATGGAAGCGTACCCGGGCCTGAAATATGTAGCACCCCGACCGATAATTATTATGTCTGAAATTAATAACATTTCCCTCATTTGATCATTCAAATTCCCTACATTCTCTGATGACAAGGAGTCAATTGAATATTTAGCTTAACTTTTGACTTCGAGATTTTCTTTTTCAAATATAGATCTTCAGTACTTTCGCTTTTCTTGTCTTACTTCACCTACATATGGCTTGCAAGAGTAGGCAGCTATTGGTACATTAAATGAGATCCAAATTGAATATTAACTAACACTCAACTAACGCAATCGATAATGTCATGCGGGCCGGCCTAGGCCATATATATTTTGGAGTCAATGCCGGCCCGGTCCGGTCCAGCTCTGATGACAATGATGCGAGTATATGACGAGAATGGGGAATAAGTACAGAGAAGTTATGTCGTGAGGTGATTGCATTTTCGAATGATGATGAGCTAATGACGTTTGCAGTGCAATGAACAGATGAGATAGACATGTCAACAGTACGGAACTTTATATGAGGTGGAGGAGAGAATTTGTAGATCATTCAGTCTAATGGGAAGCCTAATATTCAAGCTGCAATCAGTACACCATTATTTCTGCAACGGCCCCGTACAACACAATTTATTAAGTTTGGAGATCCATTAAAGGAAAATGATGCTGCATGGAAACGTATCTAGCATCACAGCCTAGTGAATTCATTGCTTGTATACTGTAAATAACTCTAGCAACGATATGGAAATTACTTGTAAATCATTATGATCAAATTATCACTTCTATGCTATCTGTCGTGATGCTAGGAGTGCGTTAATTTATAGTCTCACACGGGAGGTTGGCCATTTTGTGAAAAAAGAAATTCGTTCCCAATTTACGACTTTATATCGAAATAAAATACAACTTTGAAACCCGACGTTTCGTCGTCCTGCCGACTTGCTCACGGGAAATAGCCGTCTGTGCACTAAAATCGACTTTATAAAGAACACTTGTAGACAATTCAACAGCGCTCATGTTGCCTGTTTAGTTCAGGTTTGTAATGATTGAGAAATTTACATTCTGACAATAATAATGATAAGGCGTTTTATTCAAGTAAAAATGAAAATCACAAAGTACAGAAGTCATGCTAGACAAATTCTGAGTAACAGAAATTCAGAAACTACATCGCGATATGAGAGCAGTGAGATGGGTCTACTTAGATCAACGAATTAATTAGAAGAAGAAATTTTGTTGCTCGACAAGAGGCAAGTGTATGGAAAGAAAGTTTAAGCGTCTGGAAATCTCGTGGACATCGGGTCATTGCAACGGTAAAGTATGTCAAGGCTAACATCATCAATAATTATGAGTATTGGAATGTTTTGAAAGGTCGCTTTTATTGTCTTGCTTCTAAGATGAAAAGGGCGGTTAGCTTGACCTATACACGTATTTCTGGTTACAAATACGGCAGGTAAAACAATAGACGAAGAAGCGATTGTTGCAATCGTAATTGTGGGGCAATTTATCACAAATATCACAATTGTTATGCTTGCTGCTTGGCTTTTGATAATAGGAGTGCGTTACCTATTATTTTATGATTCACTGAAGTCCTGTTCGAGCGAGAAATAAGAGCCATATAAATTGATTACAGTAAAACCTCCAGAATGGAAGTCAAAGTTTCATGCTATACACTATACGATTTTTATTTTCATTATTTTTATTATTTTTATTATTTTTCTTTTTATACACTTATACGTTTCTCTATTCCACTTAGAAAAACTTGACGACTGTTGCCGCTGCATCAGTGGGTTAGAATCAGCTACATTGGCATGGGTAATTCTTATCTTTTCATTGGTGGCTCATGCCACAACTTTGTTCCCCGGATGTGCCGGGACCTTGAGTCAATCTTCATTCTAGTCATAAAATTCATTAATATGATAACTGCGAATCTCCAATCTATTATCAGTCGTGGTCACTATCCCATAATCCCATAAAAATTAGTGCCTGCAAAATCCCGACATTTCTCAATCCCGAAATTTGGGACTGAAAAAATTCGGCATCCCGGGATTTCGGTATTAACTTCAAATCGCTCCGAAAATGTGTACCGCAATGCATTCACAGCTTTCCCAAAAACCAGCAATATAACTAATGATTTCTTTACTCCTGTGCTCACTTCAAAATCGCGATTCACAAATTTCAGTTAATGCAAATGCAGGTAAAATGGAATGCTGATGTAAATTTGAATTTGTCGCTCTGAATTTTTAAGCATGCTATGCAAGTAACACAGGTTTACATAACCCGCAGGTTTACATTATGGCCTTAGTCTAACTGCAATTCATTTTGTGCGTTTCAATTATGATCACCATACTCGAATCAAAATAAGTGAGATATCTATAATATGCAAATACAGAAACTGTATGAAAGGATTAAAACTGCGTAACACAAAATGGTGCGATGCCCCAAAGATAATAACGGAACGCAAAGCGCCATCTTTTTTCCCTTAATGTAGTCGATTGTATAATGAAAAGTCTCTAAAATTCGGCCCACTAACAAAGTTTTCTGAATTTTTAAGTTTTTGACCAAGCAATTATTTCTTTGTCTTTGACTTTCTGAAACTTTTGTAACTTCCTACATGATGCGAATTGCATGCTGTTTTGTGAGATTACCATTCATTCGAAAAAAATGCTATATATGTAATAAAATAACAAATGCACTGCGAATTTATAAATTTTCTTACATAACATGACTGTCTATAAAATCAACAAGTAATTGCTAAAGTTTCATTCCTATTCTTGAAATGGACAGGTTTTTTTGCTCATGTTGTATCCTTACGAGTTCAGGATGCAGAAGTCCTCGCTATTGGTCGCTCTATTCTACATGCACCTGCACTTGGCTGATGGCACAAATTGGCCTGATTAAAGACTAAACTCGAGAAAGGGAGCAGAGCTGGGCGGTGTACTTCTGAAGCAGGGCTTTAGGCCATTTCACAAAAGTTACTTCAAGATAGGAACGTGTTCACCATTCACTGTATTTTCCAGATTCATATGTTTAGAAAGATCTACCGATGCAGCGAATATAACGATCGTTGACTAAGTTAAGAAAGATTGCTTCTTATTTTACTTGTGCGAAATTTAATGTTTTCCTGTCAAGCTGTTCACTTGGATAAATTGGGCTCCCGCAAGGTGAATTCAAAAATCCTTAGTGATTGAAAATATATTTCTTGGTGCGTGGCATGCCCGGGACGTCAACAAGTCTGTTCCGAACATAGAAATAAACTGTTTATCTGAAGTTCGCTAGAATGGAAATTGACTCAAGGTCGCGGCACATCCGGGGGAACTAAGTTGGGGCATGAATGACCAATGAAAGGCTTCGATTTACTCATGTGAGTGACTCTAACCCAATGATACAGACGTTGGCAGGTGCATCTAAGTGAAAATGCGTGTGATTTATGTGCCGTTATTGTGTATTGCCTGAAGCGCAATTTCCATTCTAGAGGTTTTATTGTTGTCAATTTCTATGTTTCCGAATATGCGAGTGAAGCCTTTCTCTCAGTCGAAGGCAAGGAACTGAAAAGTCCAACTTCTAATATCCATACGGCGAATAGGTAAGCAGGACGCCCTCTTATATGTTTCTGTTGAAAATTTAGTCAGAAAGCCAATAGCCTCTGACAGTTCGTGGAAGTAATCCGTAAAAAGCCTACCCTCAAGTCAGTGGCTATTGATTTTCCGCCTAAAATTTTAATAGAAACGAAGGGTTTTGATACTGCTGAAAAAGTTGATGTTATTTAAAATATAATTTGTGCATGGGAAGGCATTTGCACTAGGAACCTCTAGAATTGACACTAAAGATTCAAAGTGCTTGAGGTGTTGACAAACCAGGTGTTAGCATGTGTTCACAGCACCCAATCTATGCAAAGTGTTTTTGTGTTCTGAATTAAAAACAGAAATAAAATGGAAATTATTTGCCCATCGGAAACTATTGAACTAAATAAAACTTTGATCATAGAATCTTCAAAATGGAAATCGAGATGAATCTGAATGCCCAAACTCGACAGGCGAGGTCGTCAGACTTACCTTACCGGCAGTCCCGATTTTAAGTGTGATGATGATGTTGAGTACACTAGGATTGTGTAGCTATATTTAGGCCTCAATTCAAGTATTCAAGTAGATCCTGGCTAAATCAGCGCCTGTGAATTCGGCGGACCTTGAAAACCTTTTTAAGTGCTCACAGCAAAAAAGGTTGGGAAGCCCTGTTCTACAGCAGCAAAATCAAGCTAGTGGAGACATGCAGAGACAGGAACCGCAAGAAGTGTAGAGTATCGGTCTAAAAATGATCAGAAGTTTCATCATTAAATGCTGCTAAATTTAATTTATATGATGCATTTTGTAAGCTGCCCTGTAATGTTTTGTGATTAGCATAATGAGTAAAAAGTGAAAATTAACTATAATATTTGGATATACAGTATATACAGTGTATTATTCATCGCTATTTTTGCATAATCTCGAAATCGGGATTGTAGACCTCAATCCCGCGAGATTTTGGGATCCTGTGATTCGGGATTGAAGGCCATGGGCTGAATACCAATGGTGTTAGAAATCTGAATTGTGCTACAAGAGTAAACTAACTGTTTTGTTAACTTTCTACTGAGCTGTCCGATAATAAGTACACAGCTCTTTGAAGTTGTCCGCCTTACAGAACAGAATCATAAAAAATTTTGAGCTTGCGCATGGATTGATGTTTATGGAGCTACAAGTTCGAGGAATGTTTGTGTTAATTATTTAAAAACATTTCGGTAATTATCAACTTAATAGGTAAACACATGGGACTCGGAATATCATATAAACACTTGCAGCATCTGTTTTCGATTTTAGTTTCCATTTCTTTGATAAAATGCGGCAAGCTGTTGCTTTGGTTATGATCGCTATTCGCGGATGCCATGCAGCTGAAGATGCAATACACAATGCGATGACTCCACAGCAACTACAACATCTTCGACCGCTAATGAGAAGAATAGCACCCCAAGCAAAGTGGTTGTCTCAGAAGGAAACCCAAGAATTTCAGCAGTTTGTGATGAATGCGCATAAGGTTATTGACCGATATAACCGCCTTAAAAGACTAATTGAAGAAAGGTACAGCCACCAATAGATGCATGGATGAAGATCATTCAAAAATGGTGGACAGAAGTGCTACTTACTATCCTGTAAATGGAGACAGCGACGAATTGGTCAAACATTAGAGAAAAAGGCAAAATATAAACATTGAAAATGTGATAATTTACTGTTGATTGATATGATTAGCCCACGACAACCAGTGATTGAAATTATTGATTGTCAATGTCAGAGCGTTTCAACTGGAAACCCTTTTTGGGTGACAAAATGCTGTGACATTTAGAATTACAAGTCACTGAGCTGAGGGCGTCGACAATACATAAACTGTGATGAATGAGATACATGCATGTGTAATGTACGCGCTATCTATGGCTGCGAATATTTATGTTATTAACCATCTCAAGGTCACGCTTGTTTATAACAGCATTGAATCTGAAATAAAAGGTATCACAATCGCTTACCGTGTGATAGTGAAACGATGTGTTTTTACTTACCGCATGTACTTTGATAAGTGTATAACCACTCGTACGGCACATAATTTGGCGACTGAGGAAAAAAAAAACGGGTTAAAAGTGTTCTATGCTGCCACGGGTTTCATTGATTTTGCGGAAATAATTTCTTTATTATTTTCTATAAAGTTATTTCTGGTTATTTTGCGATAGGGTTCATTTTTTTTATTTAAAAGAAATGAGTCTTGAAAACCTAGGCTTAGGCTCGTTCGACGTTAAATCGGAAAGTGCTAACTCGAGATGGAAGAAGTATTTGCGGAGTTTCAACTACTTAGCTGTAGGTAGAAATATCACATCAGCTGACCAGAAAAAGGCTTTGTTGTTGCATCTTGCAGGCAGTGATGTACAAGACATCTATGAAACTCTTGAAGCCGCTGAGCCTAAAGGCACCGATAGTTTCCAGTTGTGCTGTGATAGTTTAAACACATACTTTGCACCTAAAACCAATAAGACTTACGAGCGCCATTTGTTTCGTAAATTACAGCAAGACAACGATAGTGTTGACCAATTTATCACCAGAGTGAAGCAACAAGCAGGTCTGTGCGACTTTGATAACCCAGAGGAGGCGATCATTGACCAAATCGTAGAGGGGTTGAGAGCCCAGACATTACGTGAGAAAATTTTAGAGAAAGGTGATAAACAGTCATTAGATGATGTTGTCCAAAGGTGCCGAGCATTTGAAGTCACAAGAGCCCAGGCTAGGAACTTTCAGGAAACTAATACAAAAACGGTGAATAGCGTTCGGCGTTTCAAACCTGACAGAGGTGCAGGTGGAACGGGCAGGAAAGGTAGTTTCAAGCAGGAAGAGAAAAGACATTTCGGTAGGCCAAGCTCCAAAGGTATGCCTAATGCCTTATGTTACCGTTGCGGTCAGACTGGACATATGGCTAAGGATTTTAAGTGTCCCGGGTGGAAAATGAAGTGCAACAAGTGCAGGAAAACCGGACATGCAACTGCATGCTGTAGGACTAAAGGCAAAGTGAACTTGATTCAAGAGAATAGGCCTAGTACGGATGAGAGTGCAGGTAGTGGTAGGGAACAAGCTTATGCTTTCACAGTTGTCAGCCAATCAGAGGCGGATTCAGCGTGTTGCAGGTCGGTATGTAGTTCTGATGACAAAGAGATGGTGACTTGTTCTGTAGGTGGTTCATCACTTGGTTTACTTATTGACACAGGAGCTTCCATGAATATAGTCGATGAAGAGACATGGAACAGGCTGAAGGATAGTGGGATCCACTGCGAGTCGTGGAAGGTTGAAAATGAAAAGATTTACTCCTATGGTCATCGAGAGGGATTGAATGTTAAAGGTAGATTTACGACCAAGGTCAGTGTAGGTGACAGATCTGTTGACGCTGAGTTTCTTGTATTCGTCGGAGAAGACATACCTATTTTAGGGAAAAGGACAGCCAGCGAACTAGGACTTGTTTCGTTAAATGTCAACTCTGTGGGAAGGAGCTCTGATCTAGATAACATGCTCTTAAAGCATGAATCATTATTCTCAGGATTAGGAAAACTGGTTAATTATCAGCTAGATTTATCCATCGATAAAACAGTTAGTCCTGTAGCGCAGAAAGTTCGTCCAATCCCATTTCAGCTGCAAGAGCAGGTTAAACAGGCACTGAACGAGTTGGTCGAGGCCGACGTCATAGAACCCGTGAACAAACCGTCTAAGTGGATAAGTCCAATAGTCGTGGTACCGAAGTGTGACGGCCGTGTACGTATCTGTGTTGACATGCGACAGGCTAATAAGGCAATAGAAAGAATCAAGTACCCATTCCCCTTGGTAAATGACTCAGTTACAAAGCTTTGCACAGGAAAAGTTTTCTCCAGACTTGATATGAACCTAGGATTCCATCAGATTGAATTAGCTCCAGAGTCACGTAATATAACCACGTTCATTACCCCATTCGGTATTTTCCAGTACAAGCGACTTATGTTTGGCATCAATGCCGCACCAGAAATATACCATCATATCATAAGCCAGCTTCTTGCTCAGTGTGAGGGTGTTGTAAGCTACATGGATGACATAGTGGTGTTCGGCTCGGATGAAAAGGAACACAGGGAACGTCTGGAGAAGGTTTTAAGCAAGCTTAAGTCGTCAGGACTCACTTTGAATAGAGATAAGTGTCTTTTCGGATCTAAATCTTTCGACTTTCTTGGCCACAAGATTTCTCCTGGAGGTATTTCTGTTACTGAGGACAAGGCGGATGCCATAATCAACTGTAGAGCTCCAAAGGACGTGTCTGAACTACGCTCATTTCTAGGCCTGGTTAATTACTGTGGGAAATTTGTTCCAAATTTAGCCACCATCTCTGAACCTCTTAGAAAGCTTCTGAGGGGCACCCAGTTTTCTTGGGGTATTGACCAAGAACGAGCTTTCAAGACTGTCAAGGAAGCTATAGGACGTGACGTGAAGCTCACTGCTTACGACCCGAAATCTCCCAAGACGCTGATAACTGACGCTAGTGGGGTAGGATTAGGGGCCGTCCTCATGCAGGATGTAGGAGGTGAACTCAGACCGATCGCTTACGCAAGTCGCGGATTAACTGAGGTTGAGAGGCGCTATTCAGCTACTGAGAAAGAAGCTTTAGGAATAGTCTGGGGCTGTGAATACTTCAAGACATACCTTCTCGGAGGTCCCTTTCATTTGAAGACTGATCACAGACCACTAATATACTTGTATTCTCCAAACTCCAAGCCTTCTGCACGTATTGAGCGATGGGTTTTACGACTTCAGTGTTTCCAATTCACGGTTGACTACATTCCTGGCCATACGAACATTGCAGACTTTCTTTCTCGTTCTTCGAGCAAGCCGTCCAGAAGCACTGATAAAGACGACTACATATATTTTGTTGCACAATCTGCCGTCCCGAGAACCCTAACTCCCAGAGAGATTGAGGAAGCCTCTGCTGTCGACGAAGAGTTGAAGCTAGTCAGAGAAGCAGTGTTAGCAGATGATTGGGATTCCTCTCTTGTCCCTCCTTCTTATAAGGCAATTCGGAATGAATTGACCGTCTTAGGTCATCTTTTACTCAGAGGTACCCGCTTGATAATTCCCGGTAGGTACCGGCAAAGGATCTTAGAGATCGGTCACGAAGGTCATCAGGGCATCGTCAAAACGAAGCAGCGCCTACGCACTAAGGTATGGTGGCCTGGTATTGATAGGGAAGCTGAGAAGATTTGCAAGTCATGCAAGGCATGCGTTCTTGTCTCTGTTGAAAGGGCTAACGTTGAACCTTTGTGCCGTAGCAAGTTGCCAGTAGGACCTTGGAAAGCCGTCTCCATGGATTTCTTAGGACCCTTTCCAGATGGAAACCGACTCCTTGTTGTCGTTGACTATTTTAGCCGGTGGTTCGAGGCCAAGTGGATGGTTAAGACGACCAGTGATGATGTGATAAGTACCCTTGATGAGATATGGGCGATGCATGGCTACCCAGACACTATCACTTCTGATAACGGTCCACCTTTTCTCTCAGAGAAGTTGCAAGGCTATTTCAGTACCATAAATGTCTATCATCACCATACTACACCTTTGTGGCCACAGGCCAACGGCGAGGTAGAACGCCAGAATCGTACTCTTATGAAGTTCTTAAGAATTGCCGCTGCACAGAACCTTGATTTGAAGCAAGAATTGAATAAGTTTCTCCTGATCTATCGTACCACTCCTCACTCCGTGACCGGAGTACCACCATCTGTCATGCTTTTTAAGAGATCTCTGAAGACGAAACTACCTGAATTACAGGCTGTTCAGGAACACGATCCATGTGTTGATAAGACTTTAGGCAGTTGCGCTGAAGGAGAGGTTAGAGATCGAGACTCGTTGTCGAAGGAAATGGGTAGGATGTACGCAGATTCAGCCCGAAATGCGAAACACGTTGAAATGCCAGTAGGATCGAAAGTTCTACTAAGGAACGAGGTCAAAGGTAAACTTGAGCCACGTTTTGAAAATATGGAGTACACTATTGTTAAGGACGAGGGATCGAAGAAGACAGTTGTTTCCGAGACGGGAAAGGTAAAGAGTAGAAATTCATCTGTAATGAAACCGATTCCTGAGCCTTCAGATTATTCCCAATCTTTAGTTGATTCTCCACGAACTACTGATACCCCAATCACATCGCACGACAGTGATTGTCCTCAGAGTCTCCCAACAGAACCTTTGATAGTTTCTCCATCCATTCAGGCGGATAGACGGTATCCTTTGCGAACTAATAGGTCTCGCCCAGCAAGATTCAACAACCATGAATTATACTGATGTGATATAACGAATTGTATAGTTTTCCAGGTTTATCTTGTTTTATTCTTGAGCTGTAAGGTCTACTTTTTTTTTTTATACTTTATGTAACCTAATCGTAATTCAAGTAAGTAACTAGTGTAAATAGAGTAAGTACCTAATCGTTGGACAATGGACTATCGTGAGGACCTCGGAATGAACGAAGACGAAGATTGTGCGCCGCCGGATGTATTCGAAATCTCAGTGAACTGTGTATTCGAAATCTCAAAGAACTGTGTCTGAAGTTTCAAGAAACTGTGTTAGATAAGGAACCCCTTCACGTCTTCATTAAAGGGGGAGAGATGTAATGTACGCGCTATCTATGGCTGCGAATATTTATGTTATTAACCATCTCAAGGTCACGCTTGTTTATAACAGCATTGAATCTGAAATAAAAGGTATCACAATCGCTTACCGTGTGATAGTGAAACGATGTGTTTTTACTTACCGCATGTACTTTGATAAGTGTATAACCACTCGTACGGCACAGCATGCACATGCTTATTACACGTACAATCTGCAATAGTGTTTTCAAATGATATTCAGAGAGGATATTTGCAAATGTATAAATGTTCATGTCTCGTGAAATAGCAAAAAGTATGGATGATAAAACACTGGAAGATGACAATCAATGGTGCATGTACTTCAGCGAATCGATAAATCACGAAACAAATAAAATATAGTATTCATGGTCATTATAGCGAAAAATTTATGTCTAAACGGACATGATTTTAATAAATCTTTGATTAACATATGGAATTCCAAGACACCCTATACTATGCTATTCAATCCTAAATATCAGGAATCTGGCTTTCTCGTGTTTTGTTTGATATCAAAACCGGGATATTGCTGATGCAGCAATTAAAGTAATTGAACGAAAGGAATTGAAGTACACTTTTCATGAATTCTTGCAATTAGTTTCAGCCACTGATTGACCTTAGGAGTAGCGTTTCCTCTGACAGACTTGGTTCATAATTATTGGACTAACTGGACTTTGCATCTACTTTACATCAAACTTGGTCGGATCTGTGGGAGGAACTTCCCTTGGTCCATATAACCACTCATTTTAAACACATACAGGCTATTTCAGGGTTCGACTTTCAGCAGAGAATCTCATCCGCTTTCAAAATGATCTTTCATAAATACGCAATAGAGATGTCTATTGTAGCAACCACAGGCCAAGCCTGAGTGTCTATTGTGTCAGTTTACAAATACTTTCAGTTGGAGCCTTAACATGCAGTTGAATTTATCCTATGTGTCGAAAATTTCATCGCCTCCACATTCCTGCTGTGGTCTGATTTGATGGTTTCATCGAATGAACAATTGAAGACAGTGTGCATGTACTTGCATATCGTATCGGTTTCCCAACGGGACGGTGCCATTCTCACAGAAAAATGGCTGAGATCATCCTTTCAGCATTCTTCAATAACCGGACTTCATCGTCTTTAGACTAGGGGTCCTAATACCGGTGTTTTCTCTTTTCCGAAATACCGGAAACCGGTTCTGCCATTTCCAAATGGTAGTTCCAAATGGTTTAGTTTCAGCTGCACATCTACTGCTTCATTCTTCTGGATAAATATTGTTATGGAAGTGGAAAAACCATCGAACCGCGAATACTTCAATATCACTGCATAAACTAATCGGCGATGTTGCAACACTTTCACAAACCTTAATCCATGCTCGGAAGAACTGCCATGACAACATGTTGTTTCGAATTACTAAAGAGATTGAATTGCACCAAAGAATAGGATAGTATACAGATTTCCAAGGTCAATTATTCATCTCTGAAGAAACAGAAAAAGCGAAGATGTCATCAGGAACGATGAAGACAATGGAAGAAAATCTGTGAAGAACAATTTCAGAATCACTGACAGTGTGACGTCACACTGAGCTGGTTCGGCAGAAAATGATAGTAGGACATACATGAAATCAATAGACAATACGCAAAGTTAAAGATAAGTCAAAAAATAAACTCTTTCTGCAACCATAGAGATGGACTGTAAAAATGAATGGCAGTCGTCTCAGTAGTTGCAAGTTCACGCTTGCCAGAACATCTACTTGTGACAGAAGAACGGTGACTGGTAACATCACAGTTAGTGAGATGACATTTGATGGAAGATGATCCTGTTCTTCTAATCTTGCCATTCTCGCGCATCCATTTTCGGACATGTTCTCCGATTCGTCGATGCAGGGGTCATGCCGTTCTTCCAATATAGTGCACTCTGCAGACGCAGTTGAATTTATATACAACATTGGAAAGATTGACAGTAGGCACAGGATCCTTGCGACCATATAATCTGTCCATAATGCTCTAGAGTTCCAGAAATTACAATGAATGTAATTGTTATTGCTAGAACAAATGATAGTTTGGATTCTTAACGTTGAGGAAGTGGTTTTTTTATATTCATGCATAAGCGGAGGATTCGAGGAATATTCAAGAGAGTGAAGTCTGGAAATGGAAAATAGATCCACACCGGGATTTCTTTGAATATTTCAGTCACCTCCTCATTCATCCTGTATTCGAAGATCCCCCTTCACCATTAGACACCTGTCATACTTTCAATGTGATATTTTGAGAGGAAATTACTCAGGATTAATTAAATAACGAAATTTGTTATTATTGACTTACTGATCTATCAAAAAATCATTTAGTTAATGACATTTTGGTTGTCAAATCATCAGAAAAGAAATATCATGAATTCTAAGTTAAGCTAGCCGAATGTCTATTATTCATGCGCATCATTGCCGAACAGTCCAATGTCTGAGATAGTAGCCAAGCCTGCTTGCAAATTTCAAATGATGTTTCCATGAAGCAAAGAACTTATGTATTTAGTTGTCAAGGTATAACGGTGAGGTTTAAAGTTTTTTGTATGCTTAATGAAGCTTGTTTTGCGTCAAACGAATGATTAGTCTCATTTCATAAAATTCTAAGATATAAGTACTTATAATTTATGATAAATGTTAGACAAATCGATTGATTTTATTCTCCAGCATATTCCTGACTCTATATGAAATCCTGAGTCATGTATTTCGTGTTAGTATTACTTTGATGAACATTATAGAAACTATGAAATATTTCGACTTACTCAATCTTATTTTAAGAACACCCGATGAAGACCACGATAACGAAGAGCATAAGAATGTCGCCAGTTAGACAAAAGATGAAATGCAAACTTGAGGTGGACGTGACTTTCAAAGCACAAATGAGAGTCGTGTCAATGTAATGACTTCCAGCATTATGTTCTCAAGGTTTTATTGGCAGATACTCCTTGTAATTCCTGCTATTTAATTTATTTTTAGATTTCAATGAAATTACACAGACATTGAATGTCAATTCCATAAAACAAGCTCCAAAGCAATTCAGATTTGTAGAACAACGCATTGTGTGGAAATCTGTTGTCTGTAAATTACAAATAGTGATTCCGGTTATGCAGAGATGACCACGTGCTCCAGAAAACACGATAAAATATTTTTTAACAATTACGGTTGTGCAAAATGTGAGAATGTAAAAGCGAACCATCTTGATTTTGTTTTCATAACTCACAAGGAAATATATTCAATTTTCTGTCCTTCTGAGCATTCCCATATCATTTCGCATCATATTTTTGAACCCTCGATTTTCGCATTAGTTATTTTGAACCCTCAATTGCTTGCACAGAAGTCGTTTGTGTACAATTTCTTGTTGCCATGCCAGCCATAGCTTACTCCACATTTGCCATTATGCTTCTGTTCTAGCTAATGTCATCAATTCACTACTTCGGCCATTGTGCGCCTGAAGAGAGTCCGCGAAAGTGCTCGCACAGTTGCTCTTGTTATTTGTTAATAATTATCTTTTTGGTGACCTTGCTCCTTCTCAAATGGATAAAATATGATAATATAAGCTTGTGATGTGCGATGATAAATTTTGCAGTGTTATACAATTGATTTTGTAAGACTTTGTGATATTCATTAAATACCTGTCAACTTTGATGACTGATCTTCGCATGACATGTAACAAAAACCTGATGAATAGACGTGCGGTTGTGCCTATCAAGGTCAATATGTAACACACATGTATTTTCATTTTAAAGCAAGTTAAATATTAGCCCAAGCTCCTAAATTTAAAAGTTCAGATGCAAATATTAAGAGACCTTATTGAAAATTTCTTGCTATTTTCATCAAAAACCTGTGCGTAGGGAGAGCCATTCGATCTTTGCATGTTTGAATAACTGAGCATCTCCCTCAAAAGCAGTCATAATCTAAAAAGATCTGATTACAGTCATGGTAGCCTCCAGTCGCAGCAGATAAGATCTCCGTGATTATTTTAAGCAAAGATATCGATCCAATGATTTAGAGAAGCAGTATATACGATACGTGTATTAAACTAATCAAACCATTATCAAACAGCAAATGACAGCTCTGTCACCTAGGTCTGTCTTCTGCACCATACTTTAAGTTTATGCCTTTGTTTTTTACACAATTGTCTTCATTCTTTCCATCATCATTTGATAATGCAGTATTACCGACGAAACTTTTAGAATTTTTCCTTTGAGTCCTTTTAGTTTTTACATTGGAATATATTCAGCAGCTCGGCTATACATGTGTATTTCCCTAGCTTCAAACTTTTCAATTATGCTGCTTAAACAAAATCATTTACTATAACTAAATATCTCAATTTTATATTCACAGCTCAAAAGGAAGAATGTTCATCAATTTGGAATACTGCAGCTATACGTGCTATAACTTGTATGCATGTTGGCTGCAAGCAAGATGGACCTACTCTATGTCTATGTATATTCAATCAGATCTATCAGTGTCACACATTTTGCTGATTTTACACCACACTCAGCACTCAACTGATTTTGGTGGCAGAAATATCAGAACAGATGTTTCCATATTTAGCGACTGAAATTCAACAATGGTTTCAAGTTTTTTGTCCAAGAGGAAAATTTTCATTTTTAAATGAGAAAGATGTTTTCTCATTATATTACTCATAGCCCGAAAATACTTCAAGATCTACATGAAGTAACATTCGGTTGTAATTGACTGTCATGGTTCACGAAAAAAGTCAATTGTAAGAAATTCAATAACAGCAAGATTAGTCCATTCAATTACATAGGGCCTACATGTAGCAATGCTACGCTAGGCGTTTAGACTGCATTCTTGTACATGCAGTAGACCTATTGGTATCAAATGTGAAAATCTATAGTGTAATCTGGTGTTTTGTCTATAGGTTTAGTATAATGTGCATTGTGTCCATTCAAAGTGTCAATGAAGCAATCATTAGATGCAACTCGTCATTGTATATTTATACTCCATCATCATTCAGTAACACTAGAAAGACCAATAGATTGATTGGTCTAGAAAGACCAAGAGCGGTCAATTTGACCGCTGGGGGAACTTTCAAAAATTTATGAGATTTTACTGAACACAAAATCCTTCCAGCTTATCTTTCATGTTTCTTAGGATGAAAAGATGGTGATGATCTCCAAGGGATGCAGCAACAAACTATCGACATAGACTATTTTTCTGCAGAATTAGTGCTGTTTCCCGTAGGCCTATTGCTTCGGTAGATGTAGCATTGATGCTGTTTTTGAACTGACTAGGGACCAACAATGTTCACGCTTGGTTGCATTTGTTGCTTTTTCGACTAATGAAATGTAACTACCGGTGAATACACCAACTTTTTCAAATATGCATCGGACCCAAATAAAAACTTTTACAGTCCAGCACAATTTCAATTGCTTGTCATCAAACTTAATTCATAAATTACAGTGTTGTACCTGTAACAAATGTTATGTAGGTCAGACTGGGGATACTTTGCGCCATCGGATGACCGTTCATAGACAGCAGATATTTGACAGCACCTACACAGTCCTTAGGATGAGCAAGCACATTTCTATGTGTGGCAAAGGATTTTCAGTTGCATCTTTTTATCAATTGCCTCCAAACGCCATTCGTCTAGATAGAGAGGCCAAAGAAACTATGTTCATGAAGATATTTCAGCGTGAGTTAAACAGTATTTGATTTTGAACTTAATTCTGTGTCATTTTCTGTAACTTTTCATTTAGTCGCCTTGACAAGCCGAGTATCGATGAAATCGATTGGCGCAATAAACGATTTCATTTTGTAGTGAGACTTCTAGTAGATGATTTATTCCATATATGGTAAAATAAAAATCAGCCAGATTCTCAAATAATGCTTTATGTCGATTTGATTTTATGTAGTTTGATTGCTTATCAAAGCATTAAATAAAAAGTGAGAAGAGAATTTTTAGGGCACGCTTTCATGCCTTGACTTATTGAATGGTGAACTGTTGCTCTATATTTGTTAAGGAATGAGAACGCGTCAGTTTGAACATGATCTTTTTGCTTGATGGTTGTTTAAACACGGTCTTGACAGACTTTTGCAGAAATTATCCATGATGAATCATCCCTATCAATAATCATTTATAAAAATTTTTCGAAAAATTCTCCAAAATTTTAAAGCTCCTATGCAAACAGCATGAACTACTCATTTTGTTGTTTTGCTTCGATTGCGAAAAAGTGAATATATTGACACTTTGCTACATTATTTGACTAGCAAGCAATTGGTATCAATTACAAAACTGTTGAGTAAACTGTGTGAGTATATAAAAGGCTAAAATATGACGTCTTTCCTGGTAAATAGAACTTGTAATGAAATTCATGATATTCTATTTACATTGCTTCTTAACTTCGTTTCCGTTCGCTCCTGACAAGTTTTCGCATTATGGGAAAGTGATAAGTGAAAGTGAGCATAAAACATTTTGAGCTTGAAACACAATTGACAAGTTTATATACTCATTGACAAAATTTTTGAAACATTTACTTCTTTAACTTCTTTCATTTTTGACTGGTATATATACATGTATGTATGATACCTTGATAATTTAGTCACAATCTCCACCAAAGTCGCTAGCACAGAAAAACAATGCATGTAGCAGATTCAACTTTAATAGCGCGTGTACCCCCCTCTAGCTCCAATACATTCAGTAATCCGAGATGGCATGGATTCACAAAGTTTCTGAATGAAGGATGTTTCAAGGAGAAGCCACTGCTCTGTCACTCTTTCAGAGAGAATCTTCAGGGACACTGGTGGAAGTGAATAGCGGTCTCTCACTCGCCGCCCAAGCTCGTCCCAGACTTGTTCAATGGACTTGTTCTTGGAAGACGAGATCCTCCACCCTGACCACTGTTGAAAATCATGAAATCATGCGTCATAGCTCGTGATTTTGCATGATTGTTGAGGTTACACTTTCGATAACTTCATCATGAAAACTTTAGAAATTGTACTAAGAGAGGTTCCTTAATGATTACAAAGCAACCTCTGAAATACATTACTTAATATTTAGTTGAAATGACAAAATTATTTACTAATATGCAAAGAAAAACATTGACAATATAAATGAAGAGAAAGTAAAAATTACCAAGGTAAAAGCAACGTTAACAAGTGCTCCTTCTGAGCACGCAAGTTTGATGTAAGCCGCTTTATTGCTAGGCCCTCGAGTAAGCGCAAGTGCCAGGGGCTGTGATAACGGTAGAGTACCTTGAAGGACGACCTCGCCTGTTGAGCAATAGTGCCACACGTTTGCAGATCCTTCGTGATGGAGCTTTGAGGAGTCTTCTTTGATCTTGGGGGCTTCTTCTCAGCCGTGTTGATCCAGTGTGGGATGTGCTCATTGATGCGGTCCCTTAGACGTCGTCCTCTTTATCTGCAAACGTGTGGTACTATTGCTCAACAGGCGAGGTCGTCCTTCAAGGTACTCTACCGTCATCACAGCCCCTGGCACTTGCGCTTACTCGAGGGTCTAGCAATAAAGCGGCTTGCATCAAACTTGCGTGCGCAGAAGGAGCACTTGTTAACGTTACTTTTACCTTGGTAATTTTTACTTTCTCTTCAAAATTATTTTCATAAATTTGAAATTTTTGAAATTTTTATAATTGGCAATTAGTTAACAAAAATAACAATAACTTCAGATTTCAAACAAGCTTTCAGATGCTCAAACAAGCATTTTTTATTCAAAGATGAATCAAATTCTTTACTGCTGTATTCTTTGCTAATAACGAAGCATATTAGAAACAGGCCTGATTGATAAGTCAATTTTTAGACATGCGTGCTGACGGAGTGAGGAAATCTATCACCTTATTGAAATCGTATTGACTGATCGTTACTACTGCTTATTGAATAAAAAAGTACATCTTGTTGACAATAATTTTAACAAAAACCCAAAAACATTGCATAGTGGACGGTCTCATATTCGAAATGAAGAGATCGATCAAACTAATGAAAAATATTGAGAACTTAAGTATCACTAGCCGAACCAATTAAACACACTCATTAATAGTGATGACTCTAATTAAGACTACAGGTAGTTTCATTTTACATTTTTGCAATACAACATAATCGTGTGTGCTGTGTAGGGAACTGTTTAACTGTGTGAAGATCGTCTACTTGAATATATCACAACTGTTCGATAAAATCGTGTACAACTTTGCAAGTTTATCGAATTTAATGTAAATAGTCTTTCTTGAATTATTTGCAACCTTTGTGCGTGTATTTTAGAACTTTTGGGTTGTATTAAAATCATATCTTCGTTTCCTTTGTAATCAAAGATTTAATAAGCACAATTTTTAATTAAATTTCAGTTATGACTGCCTTCATCCTTCTTTTGAAGAGTTCGTACAGATTTCAGAATTCTTTTGATTTTATGATTGATGTTGTCGAATCTTAATGTTGAACATCTTAATGTTGGTCTGGCTCAAAGATCACAAACAGCATTGAGGTCGGCTTTGAGAACAAAAAACAGAACAATAAACAATTGCCAAATGACATCATGTCCACTGAAAGATAACAAGCTATGTTTTCAGAAAAATGTAGTGTACAAAGTCACGTGCCGTAGGTGTCAACAGTTTTACATTGGGAGCACAATCAGACAACTTCATGTACGGATAAAAGAACATATTACCAGAGAGAGCTCTTCAATTTTTAAACATCTTCAGAAATGTGCAACAAACAATATCAAGACCGATATTTTATCCTACGAGAGAGACAACACAAACATAATGGAAGCCCAACTCATCCAGAAATATTCACCGCATATAAACTACAAAGAAGAAAAAGAACAATACCGCCATTTTTTATACTTATAACTCAGGAACATTGTGACCTTCATAATTCACTATATGTGCTGATACACCATTTATAATTCTATGGTAGACTTTGTCTCTATCTGTGTGACTTCATCTCTATCTATGTGTTGTTCATGTCTAACATAATCCTTTCATGAATTTATACATATCCATGTCACCATGTAAGTTTGAATTGCAAAGCTTGTCTCCCTTTCAATCCCCTGAAGCGGCCTAAGTAGGCGAAAATTTGGGATAATAGTTAAAAATCTATAATAACAGCAAGGCTTTTTCTCACATTCATCACTATGCTGTTTAAGCAGAATTTTAATCTAGTTCGTACATTGTTTCACATGTTCAGCATTGGTCAAGTGTACAAACTTAAATTACCAGAAGTTAAAAATTTATTAGCGTTTAGGAGCTGGAGGGACGACTAGCCACAATTTTTTCATTTGATTTAGAATCAGAATCGATTATAACCATAGCAGATCGATCATGATTGCTAATGCAGTCAATGATAACAATACTGATAAAAAATTCAACTATCATCGCTACATTAGTTCAATGCATCACTGTATGTATATGCGCATATCGCAGCAGAATACAGCATATTTCTAATATTACTATTATTGTCATCGCTTCTTAGCATTGCAGTATAGTTTCATTCCTCATCACATCATGATTTTCCAAACATTAGGCTCATGTACACTTCAAAAAGCTAAGGTGCAGTTTGGTCAGACAAGAAATGCGTACTGTTCGTAGCAGACATACGATTGAGGACATTTATTCATCATTCTATATTAAGTACGGCTCATATGTGGATGGATGTGCATGCATAACTCTTGTATTCTTATACATTCATGAAATATATAGCCTACAAAGAAGTCAACAAAACATGATCGGATTTATAAAGTTCCAAGTTTCACAAGTTCTCAATCCGAAAATAAAGCCTGAATATTTTACTTTCAACCCGAACACGAACCCAAAACAAATTCGTAAATCCGACACGAGCCCGAATTTTGGTTGGGTTCGTGCACCTCTAATGCATGCTCGTAGGGCTCAACGTTTCTTGAGATGCCTGTAAAAGTCTCAGTACAAATTTGCTTTGTTTTGACTAGCTTCTTCTTGGGTTAGGGTCAATGCTGAAAGTCAATTAAGCATGATCCATTGGCCCTCAAGGCTGTTTTTAGGCTACCTACCTGCCCATCAATAGTTGAGTAATCTATGGACCTGCCCTCTAGTAGTTAGGAAAACCCTGTCGGGCCTGACGGCCGTCAGCAAGGCCGTCAGCCTTAGAGCCAGTGGCGGCTCGTGACATTTGGTCCAGGTGGGGCATAAGCATGAAATTTTTACATAATCAAAAATCTAGTCTAAAAGGATCTTATTTTGTAAATGAAAAGCAAAGAATATGTTAGCAACATGTGTAAGTCGATGTCACTGCATTTAGTTACACGGTTGAAGCAACATTTTGTCTATTCATGGACTGATCGCTGGTCTCACATCACCTCACTCAGTAAAAAGGGAATCACAATGCATTGTCTTTGCATTGACGGTTAACCAATCAGAAGCGTTAGGGCTCCCTCTCGAGTGCCCATTCTGTGAAGCATTCATCGCGTGTTAATTCTGTCTATTCGATTGATGGATTCTGCTAGCGCCACTGTCGCGCAAATGGAATAGATGTACATGAAGTATAGTTGAAATTTATGATCAAGAAATGGAGTCTACTACTGATGTTGCTGGTTATTTAAGTTAGACAACATTTCAATAGGTGGGGCAGTGCCTCACCTGCCCAAATGGACGAGCCGCCACTGCTTAGAGCATATTGCGGTAACTATATTACAATTAATATCGCTGAACTGTAGTACTACCGGTACATTGTTAACTCTGTCATTTTATTGAGAGGATCGTCTAAATAATGTGAATTATTTGCTTCTGACCATGTGGGATACTATGTTTTGGGAACCTTTCTGATGTGACAGTGATTCACTATCATATGGGCAATTCTTTTTAATTTAGTGATTTTCATGTTTTGAAAAATTGCTACACACGAACGATTGTCACAACTTAATTGCACGCCTGTCGCAAGAAATGGTCATATAATCGTTGATGTTGTCATTTTTGTTCAACGGAAATGAATGACTCCATCGCACCTTAATTGGAATTGCGAATAACAGCAATAGGATAAATTCAACACGAACACTGTACCTATCTTGAATGTTCAAAAGCCTTAAAACTGTTATACGGTTCAATAGTCAAAAGTCAAAAGTCAAAAATGTTTATTTCCAAGAACATTGGAAAATAGGAGCATGTGTGCTCACACAATATCCACAAAAAACATATGTTGATGGCAGAAAACAGTGTGCGGTCGGTGTTGTTGAAACATATTCTGAACAGGAAAGAGAGGAGAATTGACGAAAATAAATTTCCAGATTTCATATTTATTGATTAGTGATTTCCTTAGTTATCGTTCGCAAGTCGTTTGCTTTTTTGAGAAACCTCGCGATGGATTTTACCAGTTTCGGAGTTAAAATAATCATCAATTTATTGAATTCTGTTATATTGCTACAGTTGCATAACTATAAATCGATGATCATGGCCTGGGGTGGGGCCCGTACATGTACTGGCAATGTACATGTAGATACACACTAATCCCAAAGATATGTGTCACCTTCAATATAGCCAAACAAAACCTCTTGCCTTACTGTAATAAATGTTGTTATTGCAAAAGCTAAGAAAAGCAATTTACCTGATGATAACTAGTGAAATTTTCAACAGGACTATAAAATGCTAGTACCGAAAGAGACGTCCTGACGAATTGATCAAGTCATTAATTGCGTTCTGAGGAATGTTCACCCACTGTTCGACCACGAAGAATTGCTAAGTCAATCAAACATTAAATGCTAGCGATTTTGGATACTTTCCTCTGGGTCAGATCGTATCACACATGTTTGATAGGATTGAGATCTGGTAATCTTGGTGGCTGTTCTATCTTTCAAATACCGGTACCTCTAACATGATGAAACTGATCAGCCAATTGATGAGCTATGTTTCATGAAAGGTGGAATCCGACAGCCTGCTACCGATGCATTAAAAAATAGCCTAGTTTGCTAACGTTAGTATTCACGCATTTGGTATTTCACGAAAGATTTCAGAAATTGCAACTCAATAAGATCATCATGTCATATCGCTCCCAGAGCATTAATGGAGCTAGCATCCCATACTTTGCAAACCTCATACTTTTCAAATCAATCGGATTCGTGGAGGACTGAGCTCAATGCCACACTGCAAACACCTCATCTGGAGTTCTCAGCTTTCATTCGCTCATGCGTTCTGATGGACTTGCATCCGTCTGTCATTCCTCAATCTCCGAAACCAACTCTTATTCGCAAATATCACCTTCCGCCAAATTTCTCTCCACTCGCAATTTTTTCTTAACCTATCTCTCAACCTCCATTGTTCTCACAACAGACGGTCTCCGATTCCTCATACCGGCCTGGCCTTGTGCAGACCATTTTAGACCGCTGCAGACGGCAATCGCTCACTTCGCATCTTAAGTAATCTAAAGCGGATGAAAATCTGTCTCTCAGAAGATAGAGCCTACGCAGTGGGCGGTTGCTGCGTTTGATGGATTTCCTTTTCTAGCAGTAGAACATTTTTTATTCACTAAGTCTCGCTCTCTACCTCAAAATTATTCTTTTACATAAATTCCGAAGTTAAGAAATTTGTGATGTTGACATCTTCATTACTGAAAAGTCAAAAGGCTCCACTACAAGCCATTTTTTCTTCAGTTCCCATCATTTTTCTCTTTCAATTTTATTTCTCATTTGCACTGTCTTCATTTAGTTGATCGTGCAGGCATGCTTGAGTAGAATTGGCTTCAAAATCAAAGCTTTATAATACCATTGCAGCTTATAGTGTTGATAGAAATCTATTTCAATTCAATGATTAACTTATCCATGCCATCTAGAGTGTTCAATGTTTTCATAGATATACTTAAATTGGCAATTTTATAGCGATGTCACCTATTAATTCAAAAGAATTCTTAGAAAGCAATTGAAAGGTGACAGACAATTTTTGGGATTAGTGTATATGTTCTCACATCTGACATCGCGAAATAATGCAAGCTGCACTATCGTGAAATTCGTTGTCGGTATTATCCCGCAATGACAATGAGAGACATAAATTGACGTCAAACGTTACATGTCACACACGCCTTCTATATCAAACCAAATCAAACTATAAATATCAAAATCCATAGAGGAAGTCAAACTCCTTCTGTCGCAATGATTAGCCTATAACACGCTTTAGCAGCGTCAAGTTGCACAAAGTTGCTAGGTGAGGATGGTTCAAAATTCACCCATTTGACGCTTCGTTTATACAAAGCCTGGAAGTTGCCAGCCATAACTGACTAAAGGATGTGACTAAATTAGATAGTGACTAGATTCAATTATAAAATGAGATAAGTCTCCATTAGGCCTACGTCATACATGCCGCCATGAATCCCCACCGGCATATCCACTGACCGGGTGTGAATTCGCAGATTAAGCCATTATTGTCCATGCCCAGGACCGCAGGTGAATGCCCGCTGCTCGCAAAGATCGAGATGCCCGCAGAGGGCCCACCCTAGAATGGCTTTTGAAGCAACTGTTTAAAAACATCAAAATACATTCATGGATGCTATCTTTTGGTTTTAGCTATTTTACTGCAGCCGTAGCTTTAACATCCACTGAAAAAGCAAAAACTGAAAAAAACAGTAAGCTATGTTAATATCTACTACGACCATAGCATTTTATAGAATTACTATGTCCTGTTACCTTCTCTATTCAAGGACGTCTGTTATATCATTGGGTATATCATGGAAATAGCCTACATAGCAATTTACCTTATTTTGTAAATTTGAATTTGTGATAGTGTAGCCTATTTCATCTGTATAACTGATCATGGAAGAGTTGACGTCAGACGACATTTTTGAATATTTTCCAGAAATGGCTTCCCAAATTGAATCCAAGACAGAAAGTGATTTACACCAACCCTCGAATAATTCTAATCTCAGTCAAAGATTTGCATCAAGATTTGCATCAGTCAAAGATTTCTGTGCTTTTTTAATAACATAGAGATAGCTAGTAAGTCAGAGCAGTAGATTATACGATTTTCTTAGTAATCTATCAAAGGGATCAGTAGATATTGTTGTAAACAATAAGTAGAATACTTCAGCAGATGATAGAACTCTTCTATGGTTATATTTGACTTTCTTAATTCCCATATATTCAATGAAAAATGCCAGTTATCCTTATATCGTGTATTTGGTTACAGCTTTCCGATTACGAATATCCGACGTGCATAATACAATCCATGGTAATACAAAAACAATATCATTAAATTATACATTCAGGTAAAAACTGCTCAAATAGAGTGTTTGAGCTAAATCCAAGTGGAATGAATAAAGCAAGGATATTTGTAAAGTATAGCATTACTGTACTAATTCGTTGTAAATGGTTATCGGAGTCAAAACATGAAAACACTGTAAAGAGAGTAAAACATTCCAAAAAATCACAAAAATAGTATTTGAACATTTCAATCTATATAAAGTAAGATATTCAACTTCCGGCGATTTTATGGACCTGAATCGATATCCCATACAACTTACATGTGTGTCAAAACGATCTTTGGTTACAACACTTACTGATATGTTCCTTTACTTCTTGAAATGTGACAAGATCTCCATTGGCAACGGGAAAATGATTGTTGAGTTTTTCTCTGCTGAAATTCCGCTCAAGGTTTGCAGATATCGCAGTTGGAGGGCTGATGATGACTCATTGATGACATCAGCGGCTTCTTTCAATGCACGAGAAGCTTTCTGCTCGCCTTCAGCGGCGATGACCTTGGCTCTCGCCTCTCTTGCCGCCTCTGCCTCGGCCGCCATTGCTCGTTGAAGCTGGACAGGGAGACGGACATCCTTGATCTCCACGCGTTCTACTTTGACGCCCCAAACATCCGTCGCTTGATCCAAAGAGGTCTGCATGGAACATGAGATTTCCTCGCGATCTGCCAAAATTTCTGCCAAGCTCTTCGTTCCAAGGACATTTCTGAGTGTAGTCTGAGCCAAAAGACGAGTAGACCGATCTGCATTTTCAACATTGAGGACAGATATCGTGGGATTGAAAATTCGGTAATAAACGACGGCATCGACTGCTACCGTTACCGAATCTTTGGTCAGAATTTCTTGAGGAGGAACGTCGAAAGTGACCGTACGGAGATCAATTTTCCGAATTGTATCTGTACATGGAACGATAAAGAACAGACCTGGTCCTTTCGCCCCTCCAGACCTCACTCGACCCAATCTCAATATTACTGCTCTCTCGTATTCCGCCACAATTTTTATGCAAGTAGGAAACGTAATAGGACAAGTACAAATGAGGAGGAAAATGCTTAAAAACAGTAAAATATTGCCACAAAATCCCAGATCTCCATCAGGTTCCTCTTGCGTCATGTTGAGCAAAGAAAAGGCAAGGTAGCGTTGAAGCTGATAGCTGAAGGAGTTGTTAATGTAGGCGATGGAAAATTACACATCCAAGGATTGCTATGAATATTGTATGAAGGCGTTGTCTTGTGCTACTTGCCAATGAGATGTTTGTTAAATGTCTAATTCTGACAATCGATAATAACAGTTGTAATCTCCAAGATACGTGACGCACGAGAATCATTTGATCTTCTTAGCATACTTTCTTCCCAGTGATCTTCGAGGCACGGAGTCAAACTCTGATACATGCCTCGAAATTAAATAATTAAACTTCTTAAGCAGGTAGAGAGAGAGAGAGAGTCACTATGATTACACTATGATTTTGCGTTCTGAATAGGGGAGATTTGGGCAGTTCGCTCAAGAGATCGCTCGAAGACAGCTCAATTTATAACAATGCAACTTCACTCACATTGTTCAACTTCATTTACGGCGCTAAAATGCTGTCAAGTCTATTGTTGGGATTGTTTCTATCCTTCTTTATAGTAGGAAACAATAAAGGATAGCATCATTTTTAGATTTCTGATACTGCAAAATGCAATGGCTAATGTCACATGCTAATCAACTTGACAAATGATGAAACTATGAAACGGCAATTTTTGATCATTTGTTGTTATTCTTCCCGGGAATCAAGAAATACTATTTTACTATCTCCTGAAATTCCCGGAATACTTGGAAATTTTAAGAATTTCATGAAATCAGGGGATTTTACCTGCTTGGCTATAAATATTGCATTCAATCAGCACATTATAGAGAATATTGGCATGGAAATCGTATCATACTTGTCATTCAAATGTCCATCGATGGTACTATTCCATGTAATTCATTGTCTTTTGCATCTATTTATCTCACTCATCCCTGTACTTTTAATGTACTGTTCACATTAAATCACTATAATAATCATACACTTATTGTTCGTGAATTTTATTATGACAAACCACAGATTTTTGTATTACACATAGAAAGTCCGAGACAAAGATTTAATGTACAGGTAAGATTCCGTCTCCATGAGGAGGTAGGAATTCATATCACATGAAGATGTTTTAAGATCGCTTTTCGGATAGTATTTCCTTTCGTCCTTGTGTGAGTCCAGTCCTTGATACCGTCAGTGTAGATTCGTCTTTGTCTTCCTCTCTTAATAAATCTCTTAAATAGATTTAATGTATGTATCCACTACGACTCGGACTTTCTAAATGTGTCAAGTAAAATATCAGTGCTTTGTCATATGCAATTAACTATAAGAAATAACTATGTTTCATTTGAAAAAACTATGCAATAAAACGATAATGCACTGTTACGGCATTTAAATTATAATATACCACAGATACCTCATTACACCTAAAAAGTCCTCGTTCATGGACTTAATGTCATTAAATCTATGACTGGGACTTTCTACAACGTGTAAAACCTGATATCAGTGGTAATCATAAACATAGTAGACTCCGCTTATAAGAATCACCTTCGGGCCAAAGTGAAGAGATGTCACTTACTCAGTTCATTAAACGAATTTATTAAAGAGAGATCAATCCATCCCTTTCTGATTGATTATGACACAAGATTTTGATAAGCGGAATCTATTGAAATGGCAAAGACATTGTTAAGTAAAAAATGGCAAAGTTGTGTATTTCAGTTATATTTAATGTCACTGGCTAAAAATATAATTACAACATTAGGTGTTTTCATTAACTTGAGACCATAGAAATTGACAACAATATAACCTCCAGAATGGAAATTAAGCTTCATGCAATACACAATAACGGCACATAAATCGCACGCATTTTCACTTGGATGCACCTGCCAACGTCTGTATCATTGGGTTAGAATCAATCACATGAATAAATCGAAGCCTTTAATTGGCTCTCCATGCCCAACTTAGTTCCCCCGGATGTGCCGCGACCTTGAGTCAATTTCCATTCTAGCGAGCTTCAGATAAACAGTTTATTTCTATGCTTGAGACATGACAGAAGCCTGACATGAGAAAAAGCAATATCACAGCATCACTATTGTAAGCACTTCGTTTATGTGCTGGCTAATGTCATCGCTAGGAAAGTCTTGTCATTGGAAGAGATACATCTATCTCTAGAGTGTCCCTTAATCAAGAAAGAAGACTTGGTTTCTGAATACTCGGATTCGAATCCCAGATCTTTAGGTAAAGTAAAATATGATTAAACAACTGCTCGGGATTCTCGTTGGCATTCCCGAGAATTCATTACTCGAAAATGATCGGGGATTCCCGCAGTGCGAACTACACACTGTTAAAAAACAGCTGAAATAAACGCTCAACTCAAAAGAAAAGCTTCACAGAAAATATCCGTAAACATGTTAAAAACGATGACGTCACAATTTGATGCTTCATGACGTCACACTTAAAATTCATTTATAGCAGAAAGCGGTATGGATATCCTTTTTCCAATAATTCTTCTATTATCACTTCTTATCTACCCCTTTCCCAACCAAATTATTTAAATACCACTTACTTCCCATCCCCATTACCATTTTTTCAAACTCTCATCACTCAACCTCCTTACTTACCTTCTTACTCCAAACCCCCTTATTTACTCCCCCACAACCAATTTATTTCCATCGATCATCTAACTAATACTTCTCAATCCCTCTCCAACCATATCATTCAAACCCTCACCCCATAACATCCCCCATCCAATACTCAACACTTCCAATCTATCACACCCCTCAATAACAACCCATCATCCCTTCCAAATCACTCCCTTCCCCACCCCAACTCCAACCAAAACCCCACCACTCAAAATACTCCCCTATTCAATCCACCATCATACACTCTCATACAACCCACAATCAATCATCCCCCAACCAAATCAACTCCACACCAATCCCATCCCCCCCCCACCAACTACATCAAATCACCATAACACTTCAAACCTACCCCCTATAATTCACAAACTCCCCAAATCATCTTACACTCACACCACAATCCCATCCCATCTAAACATACCATTCATCTCCACATCCTACACCCCCCAAACCACAAAATCCCACCCAACTTTCCTCAAATCACAAACTCAATAATTAAACCATACCCTTTAACCCATATTTCATAAATATCCCACCCCCTCCATAAAAACATCATCCCCCCACCATAAAAATCCACTTCAATCAATTCATCAATCAATAACCCCAATCCCTAACCTAATCCCTATATAATCTTTATTCCCTCCATTTTTCTTCCCCCATTACCTCTTTCACTCCCCAAAAATCTAACACCCCCACCCATCATCCAACACCCCTAAACCCCCAATCCTTCCACCACCCCCACATATTCAACTACCCTTTACTTTAACCCCTCCATCCTCCCAAACTTCACAAAAAAAACCACTCACCCTCACATACTTCCAAACCAACTCCAAACCCTCCATCTAAATCTTTTCCCATACACACCAACAACCCATTCCAACTCCAACCCTAACATACCCCCACTTACCTCCATCCTTAACATCCCCTTTAACCTACACCCACAACCATCTCTAACACCTATCACATACCAATATCATCACTAAAAAAACTCAATTACCCAACCCTACCACTCCCAAACCCCTAACATTCCAAATACCCTCACTTCCATCACAAACTTCCCACATAAAACCCCCCACCACTAAAAATATCCCAAACCTTCCCCCCTCCCCAAATAACTCAATCTCCAAATCCCACACTACCATCCAAAAAAATTCCAACCACTAAACCCACCATAATAACCCAACCACCATTCAAAAATCCCATCACATAAACACCACCCCAAAAACTGTGCGGTGTGTGGTTTGTGTGTCTGTGTGATTCTTCACACATCTGATTCTTCTCCCTACTATCGGATAAAAATTGTCTCTCCTCCTTTTATCTAGCTTATAATAATGAATTAAAATTTATTCTTATACTTGGTGCTCACACTTCCAATATATGATATGAGATTCAAAAACTATTCTGACTATAGAGAATACCCCCACCCCCCCCACTAACCTGTTAATCTCATATGAGAGATACTTCATTCATAATTTTAGAGTGTGTGTGTGTGTGTGTCTGCTTCAACGTCTAGAGATAGAAAATGAAAAAACTCATATGACTCATCTATAAACACTCCAAACTAACTATATCCTCTCACAACAAATATATTGAGACCTTCTGAAAACCTAACACCCATAGTATAAATATCTGACCTCTCAATGAACAGTGTAACCCCTCATGTGCCTCACAAATAGAACACTAGATTTTCCCCATAGAGTCTTAACAAATAATAAGACAATAAGAGTCATATAGATGAAAATAATAACCATACAGAGTAAAGTAACTCCACTGTTGACCATGAGACCGCAGAATGAACTCTTGTACTAAGATATCAGGAGAAATCTACTATGCAATAATGTCATTGAATATATTTGTAAACTGTCCATATCCTATAAAATTACACTACTGAACATGACAACTCAATCCTATTACACCTACCAACAGTAGATTCTCAGAGAAAAACATGAGCAAAATCAGACCACACGATTGATGTTGTATAAGTGTATGGTCTCCCCTTGAAACGAGTCACTAAGATTAGAACACTGTGAGTCATAACATCATTAAAAAGTCTAAGATAGTTATTGAGAGAACCACTGAGAGATAAGTTAAAAGTTCTCAAAGAACAGATTGTAAATGAAATCAAACAACAACACCAAATACGCTATAAAAACCATACTATACTCCTCTGACTAATAAAGTATTATATCTGTAACAATATCAAATAAAAATTACTCTAATTAGTAAGAATAAGAGTCACTAGATCACTCTATCTGTCATCTCCCAATAACTGATACTTACTAAAGTTAAGACTGTCATAGCTTAGTAATAAAGATCACTAGTACATCAGTACTCAGCACAACCTGTCATCAATCACAAACCCTCACAATTAACAGCACCTCGTGTATAATAATAGTATTACCAGTTCCGAACTTAAGGAACTTCCTTGAATGAGACTATAGTGTGAAAAGATACAAAATATGTATAAGACAGAGATATATCATCCCAGAGCACAACCTGACATCTAGTGTTGTGTACCACTACTAAGAAGTACTAAACAGTAATCATGACATAAGCAAAGAATATCTATAGTAAAATGACCTCAAAGATCCATAAGAGACCATGTCAAGTTATAAAAGACCGAAATATAAAATTACAAACTGTAGAGATGAAGTGATTTGAACCAAAATATCACAATAGTAGACGTGATGCAAGATTTTTCTAATAACACACTCTCTGACCTACAGATGAAAAAGATGCCAGACACGACACGAGCTTGTCGAGTAATGCTTGAATTTGTCCTACTCTCATGTCATAGTGACCCCTAAAACAGTATTCTACAGATTCTCTCGACCCGTACTGTGTTGTCGAAAGTACAGCACAAGAGCTAGAATTATCATAACTCATATGTAGTGCCCTCACCTAGCAAAACCCCTTATCATATCCCAGTTAATTCATAAGTCCGAGTTATGTATTAAATACGTTGTTTGTCCTGTCTCTAGTGTCCTCTCATATACTACTTTTTATCTATCGGCAGAACATAAACTGACGATATTACATGTACATTCTCTCAGAGCAACAATCTACTACACTAGAATGTTCGAATATATAGATGTCCGATTTCAGATCATATACCTCTCAAAAATTTGCTCTACTGAAAAATTGACATTATTCCAATTGCGAAGCCAGTCACCCAATCAGAGTTTAAAACAGTCATTGTGTCATACAGATTTCAGAATGCTGAAGAAAGTTTGAGACTCATAGAAGATGCTATCCAACAAACCTCAAAAAGCGCAAGCACACACCTCTGTAGTCCTGTAAGTGCTGAAATCCATGTATAATGTGCTTCAACTCATATGATAATGATCTTTAGTGTAGAAATGAACGATAAACGCTTCAACATGGTATAAAATTCAATTTTGTCCTTGAGTAGTTGTTCCTCCATCCTTAGGCGCATATTTAGTGTTTTAGAGTTGAGACCCTGTATCCGTGCGAGAACTCTATTATTATTTTCTGTCCTAGTTATAATCTCTTGATTGTGTCATGATTGTTACCTGAAGACTCTCCTGTCCCCCTCACATCCTTCCCGGTGTTTGCTTCTGAGTAGTAGAGTTTCTTAAAGCATCGCGGAAGTATTATAAGGTAGCGAGAGTGTACTTTGTGTGACCCTGCAATTTAAGTTTTCTCTAGTTCTTTAGTTCAGTGTAAGTCTTTTTTATGCTGAATAGCAATGCGCTAGATAGCTGACTATTTGGTTACTAGGTGGCGTCTTTGTAGTGTTGTGCTAGTAAAGAGTTTCTTTATGACGAATGAGTATATTATTTAGTTCATCCTATTGTAACTTAAGATTTTCTTCCTAACCTGTATCCATGTAGATCCCTGTGATTAATGGTTTTATGACGTTGTGTCCTAGTTGTTTTTTGTTTGTGTGTTTTATCTATGTCTCCTAATCCATTTGATCTTTTGTGTCTGTTTATGTGTGATGTATATACCTCGCTCAAGTAAATGCTAATATATTTGCTCTTTTGACAATCTTGGCTTTGAGTGTCATAAATGTGACTTGTTCGAGTCGATATGCGATGGTACGGACTGTAATTACTGATATTATGTTCGGTGTTATTATTGATCTATGTTAATAGTGAGAAGTGTGGATGTGATTAGGTCTAGAAGTTGTTTAGAGCGCTTGTGTGTGTATCATAAATTAATGGTATGCTGTGGATAGATGTGTGTGTTCGGTTGATGTTACGATCTACTGTTCATTTTTGTGTTGTTCTTCAATGTTAGAATGTGTAGCATTTGTGTCCATGATTTTGGTCGCATGTGTGTTGAAGTTGAAGACTGATATGGGTTTGTTAGAATGTTGTTTGTCTGTGCGATGATGTATATTCTTTTGATTGTGTTGATGAGATTTGTGGATTTTGATGTCTGCGTTTGTGTGAGTGCAGAAATAGAGTAGTGGTGAGAGACTTCATCTTTGTGATAGAATTCTAGCAGCTGTTTCTTTCGCTAGATGCCTTGTGATGGCTCTCTGTGTTCTGTCTCTTGCGCTCGGCATGTCACGTTTTTGTTCTGTTGTGAGCTCCGTGTCGCTTTATCTGTGTGAAATAAAAAGTTAATACGGAGATCTTTATCTGCTTGAACTGGCTCGGCTGAGTGTGGTGTATCTATTCAGCTGGCTCTCTGTATGACTTTTTCGCGATTGCAATGTCTTGAAAACAGCAAGCTGACATCTTTGATTTCCACGCGCTCCACCTTAATACCCCAAACATCTGTGGCTTCATCGAGGTGTCTGAGCATGGTGAGGGCAATTTCTTCTCGTTGAGCGAGGATTTCCGAAAGACTTTTGGTTCCAAGAACATTTCTCAGACTGGTTGCAGAAAGCAAAAATGTGGACTTGTTGGCGTCGGCGACATTGAGGATCGCAACTGTCGGATTGTAAACACGGAAATAAACAACAGCATCAACCATCACTGTAACTGAATCCTTGGTTAGAATCTCTTGAGGAGGAACATCGTAGGTGACGGTACGAAGATCAACAGTCTGAAGATCATCCATACATGGGATGATGAAGAATAAACCAGGTCCACGAGCTCCTCCTGCAGTTAATCTTCCAAGACGCAGGAGTACAGCGCGCTCATATTCGTTGACAATTTTGATGCATGCGAACAGGGATAAAGGGAATGTCAAGACAATAAGGATGATACTAATGACCATGAGAAATCTTCCACAGGCTCCAAGATCTTGTACTTCATGCTCTCCTCCATTGTCAACAATGGCTCCATAAGATGGATTGTCACTTTTTCTAGAGTCTATATTGTCAGTTTCTTCCATCATGATAAAATTTGTCAGGGTGTCTCCTATGTCATGTCGTTTCCGAAAGTTACCACTTCAATGTTGATTCAGCCATTTAGTAATTTGAAATCATTCAGTGTTGGACAATATAATTTTGATGAATAGAACAATAAGGTAACGAATTTCGTACTATTTTACGTAATAATTTGCATCGCGCTGCCGCACCGATCGCCAACAAATCACCTGCCTATAAGCCAAGTTGTATCGATGCAGTTTCTAAATGGGTAGTTATATCGTCTAGTCTAGTATGAAAACATTCGTATTGACAATGCATCCTACTTCGTATCTATCTTTGATCAATTATTTTCATAGCAATGTTCACCGTATATCAATATGTAATCAGTCTGTTGGCTATTGATACGAAATGATAATAGAATCAAACAGATGAGAGACAATAACAATGGAGAAGTTGTGAAATACACGGATGGATGATTTTGATAAAGAAGCAGTGATAAAAATTAAAGACGTTAATTAAGTACTATGTGAATAACTTCTGCATTACAATTGCGAGGCTCATTAATGCTATTTAAATCACATTTTACATGCATTTGACCTGCAATGGCAGTAAATTACAATGGAAAGAGTATTTTCCTTTGCTTCGATATTCATGCAGGTTGAAGGCTGAACGATGAAGCTTCAAAGAGATGTTTTTATCTTTATCGGGAAATTTTGTAATGAATTTATGTAGAGAGAATGAAATGGTTTTAGATAACATAACCCTTGAATTGTCATTTTGACATAACTTGAGATGTCTTGCTGAGGTTGTCGAATGTTAAAATCAAATATTTCCAATTTTTCAAATTGATTAAAGTCAGACCATGTAAAGATAAAGAGTTACAACCAGATATTGCGACAACAAGACTAATAGAACAAAGAAATTCAGTATTAAATTCTTGTATCTATTGTGATATCAATGTATGATTGGCTGAAATGAATGTTGAGTCATTTGTTGAAACTATATCTGTTATGATAATTGTGGATTCAAATTGATCCCGTGAATGAAATGAAATATCGTCCCAATTTCAAATTTTCATTTCCATTCAAGTGCTTTATTCCATTAGCTGTTAACTGAAAAATTGTAGAAGTCCCTGAAATGATTGATTGAATTTTCGAAATGCATTATTCTGCACACGCAATCGCAGTATAACTGTCGAAAGTATGTGCCCAAATACTCGTAGCATCGAATTCCAATGCTTGATTCATAATTTTATTTTTTCATCATGTTTAAGAAGGAATTACGCTAAAATGTAGGTCTGCGTTAAATTGATCGGAGACTAAATTTGCATGAGAAAGTATGTAGCGTATTATTGGCCATGAAACGTGGTATACGAACAGGTCTATACTAACAGCAATAAAAGTGTTCGAAGTTGCACCCTTTGCATTTATCAAGCTATAGGCTGCATTAATTGAGGTAATATTCGGAGGACGGCAACCTGCCGCTTCTTTCGGAAATTGATGCAGCAGCTCACGATAATTTAAAATGATAAAAATGAATTCAGTGTTTTTCGAGTCGTGCCAAAATAGACGCAAAATCACAATGTTTACGATTGTTCCGCAAAGCAACAACCTAATTTTATACATGACCTTTGATTCCAGCTTGTTTGATGATGAAAACTTAGTTGAAAACCAATGAAATGAAATCTATCAAACTAAGCATCAATCAATTTTCATGTCATACGTCGTACTTCTTAATTCAAAGAATGAAACTCTTCTTGTTTTGCTTTACACAGCAAGCATTCGATAATAAATGTTGCCTCAACGCAACTATAGTAAAAGAATTAGTAGATGCATGAAACTGTAGAATGGATTTAATACGTGGCACGCTGGTTACTAAAATGTTCAATCCGCGCATTTCACCTACTATTCAAATAATGAATCCAGAAATATCAATGGTAGGAAAATTATATCATAAACGACAATGCTCACACAGCTACCTTAAAGCGGATCTGAAAATAAATTTAGTGTTAATGTGATGCGTTGTTACAGTGAATGTAAATTGTTGAGATATTAAAAGGTGCAGAATTAAGAGCAATCGAATTAAGACACGACACGGTCAAAAAATTCGAAGGATCCAGTAAACGGAAGACACCAAAGTTAAACAACTACCCTAGTGGAGAATCCTGTAAGTAATTAGGTAATTAAAAGTCATGAACGAATGAATACAAATTAATACTAACTACTTAGAGTAACCTACTCCAGTACAGAGTAGGGACTGAAATACAAATAAAGGCTAGTCGACTCAACTTAAGACGGGAAGGGAAATAAATTAATACTTATAAACGATTTTATTTTACCATTAAAGAACTAAAATAAGAGTTCATCATGGAACTATTGACAGCAACCAAAGGAAATCCAATAGGTCAACACGCATAATTCATAAGGTTGAAGGGATAAATCATGTGAAAATCGAAGACTTTTGTAAAATAAATTGTCTACCCATGAATTTATCAAAATGAATCCCCGTAACTTGCCGGGTCATTTATCGGATAAATTACGATTAGCTAATATAACTCACAACTATATAGCCTACACATGTACATTATAAATGAACCAATATTGAGAGAGCTACAGACAGGGCTCATCAAGTTGAACTATAATGAACATGAAATCATCTGAAGCTGCATCTGATGCCGCATTTTATAATGAGAATTCAAGATTTCTTTATACCCTTGTTCACTTTTCCCGCAAGCCAGTTGATATCACAATTATTCATGCACATCAATTCTATGAAGATGGGGTAGGCCTATTATATGGAAGTAAATGTAAAGCAGCGGTGAATGGCTGTTCTTAATGAAGCATGGATTGCTTTTCTTCAACTTCAATCACATTTGCATCAATTAATTATCTCATTACACTACATCATTTTGAACGCAAAAACATCAAATTATCATTTCCGCTTCGTTTATTCTGTTTAGTTGATCCGAAAATGGTTCAAATTTGAATGCATCATACATTTGACTGAAATTATATCCGGTCAGAGAACGATCCGGAGACAGTTCACTACTTTAGATGCTGCAATTGAATTCATGATCAATAGAGGTTCACAGAATTATTAGGCCAACATGTACACGACGTCCGGAATAAATTTCGATGATTAAAGGATATTCTCGTCTATACAATCAGTCATGCACTGACTTTAAAGTTTGTTCAAACTCTGCTGCTCGTAAATGCAAGTAAATCACGATGTTTGCCCAGGATATTCATCACAAGTTAACATGAAGGGAGCAAATTTGTTATCAAGTGTTGTTAAGTTCCCTTAAAATTTGAAGAGAAAATTTAAGGCCAATTGCAGCGAAGTCATTGATTGAAGTTACAAAGTAAAACCAACCGAGTTAACTTTCACCTGGTCTTTTCAAGGCTGATCCAGGAAGTGACAATTTTCTGGACATGACTTAATTGTGGTGTAACAGCGATTGCAATTCAAATTACCATGACAGAGCCAACTGCAACACAAAATCTTCCTGACTACACAGGATTTGCTTGTAGAACCTGATGTACATAGCCTCTAACACGGACAACATGACACTCGATCGTGCACGAGTGACGACACTAAAATTAGCACGCTGATCCGAATCACGTGACTGTGAGCAGCTGACTATGTGCCTCGTTACTGCTGTCACAGCTTTACAATTCTTACCTGCAGCAAGTCAAGCAGGAACATGCTCAGAGATACGAGTTGCCAGACGCCTGCGAGTTCTTCCAATGTAACTGACTCCACAGTCACAAACATACTTGCAGATAACATTAGAGCACTCAGACGCTGGCAAACGATCCTTAGAGGATGCTACAGGTATACTCCTTGTAGAAAAAAATCACAATAGGTTTTACAATTGGTAAACATGACAAGGGAGGACAAAATTTGACTTTGACTTCAATAAATGACTTCGTTGCAATTGCTCTTAAATATTCTCTTCAAATTGACTTCACGATACAAATGTTCCCCTTAAAATAATTGCTCTTATACCGGCATAAAAAGGTCACAAAATAAGTCAAGTCTTTGTAAGACAAAGAAAGCTGTGTAGATCAGATAACATTCGTTCGAAATATAATTCATTGCTTCAGATGCTCAAGATAATATTGATTTCTAATGACATGAAATTGAATGATAATTTTGATGCATTGCATTCATATTACCAGGAATTTGTTACTATTCTTTTACCAGTAATGTTTCGTAAATGCAACGGTTTCAAAAAGGATGCTTTCATGGTCGGACATCCTACATAAACAAACATTCTAAACAGACCATTAAAACCTGGAATAGGGGACTACTAAACACTCATATGAGGTCGGATACATTGCGCTGAATGTTTGAGCGATAGTAATGTACTCTTCTGTAATGAGCTGAAGCTGCAGAATTATTGCAATGGTGCAATGAGATACATTCAGACATTTCTTTCACAATGGAGGAACCAGCACATATTTTTCGGAGTATAATAAGAAACCTACGTCGACAACAAGTGACAGGTCATCAAGAGGAGAAGAAGGACAAATTGTTTCTGACATTACCGTACTCCAGTGACAATCAAGTGAGAGAAGTGAGAAGATAATTTCATAAATGCAAATTTAATGATCATATCACAGTGTCATTCAAATCCAGAAACATTTCTTCTATACTGAATACTGGTCTATATTAAGGTCTATATATTATATAAAGTATATGTAAATGTATTTATTGTATAAATCGTGAAGGGCCCGGTAGTTGCATGTCCAAAAACGTAGTTTATCGCATTCAATGTAAATCATGTCCATCATTTTATATAGGGGAAATTACAAGAACGATGAAATCACGTCTAAGAGAACATTGTAAAATTTCATCATCGTTAGTGTATTTGCATCTGTGTCAACCTTCTGCGATTCCAGACCCAAACAATATTCAGTGGTCTATAGTGCACTTTGGTCTGCGTAATACTGATGTCAGACGTGCGGTAGAATTTAAAGAGATTTGTTCACAACGCCCAGACATAAATGTACAGCACTCAAAGTTTTAGTCACACAAGTGATCAAGCCAAGGGCGAAACGTTTTGTGATATTTATTTCTTATTTTACAATATAACTCTCGGTTGAAGAATACATCCTTTCTGAATTGATAGCCTATATACCAACCGATTAATTCCATGGATCAAGTGCTGATATCATTTGCGAATGTCAGCACTTATTTGACCAGTGTTTGGAAGACTGCCTTCATTGTACTTTCACCCAACTCTTCAGGACTACAGACAAACTGTAGAAAACTATACAGACTACAGACTACAACTACAAAGTAGATCTATAGATTCTTCGTTGCCGATTGTTGTGAAGGTGTTTGAATCTGTTTTATATGTGATGGAAAGGACCTTCTTGAGATGTTTTAGTAGTAATCAGAATGCGCATCGACCTCATGACTCAAGAACGAGTGTTCTCATTGGAATTCATGCTGGCATGACCGTTTTCATGCAAGACCCAAATAATCTACGTATCAAAGTCACATTTTTCGATTTCTTAAAGATTTTCGATAAGTTCCAATTCAATTGCTTGATCAACATCCTGATTCACTGGGAAAATATGAGTTTTCCTTCTCCAGTAGTTAAGCTCTAACATAAGGAATCGATGTCATCGTGTTTACATTTTAGGGAGGTTCCATCAATTCTCGGGTTCCCGTTGTCATCGACCGTGAGAAGACTTTAGACGGCCCGTTGTTGCATTTCTAGCATCAAATGATCTTCGACCTAACTTTCGGTAGTTTTCTGTGATTTTCCTGCTTTTCTCAAAAATTCCCAGCTTAAATGTGGTATCCCGTCGCCAGATCGATTATGTGACGTTCGAGAGACTTAATTCAATTGGTTTTCAAAATAAAACACGCTGGAATGATAAATAATGTGCTAAATTGGTTAGTTGTCCTGTGACGTGACTTTAAAGATACGGTTATGCGCTTGTTACAGTACGACACTAAGAAACTGAATCCATTTTCATCGCCATAGGTTTCCGTAAAAAGCAGCAAGCTGTTGTACTTCAAATATTACTGTAATATTTATACAATTTTACTAAGCAGCACATGGCGTTTCTCAAGCTTAAAAGTAGGAAAATAATGCAGTTCGAGACAAACGCTGACAAGAAAATAATTGTAACAACATTCAAAGCGACATTAAATTCTGAAAATATTGCAAGTGTTCTTTAAAGCAAATTACGTGCGCATTTATTTTGCTTTAAAGATACATTGATTTGCTTAAAGACATATTTGCTTATTGTACAATAAGTGACGAACAGTGGAACTAGAGATACTGCACGTATCACACTCTTGACACTTACATATACAATATACATGTACAAGCTGATTCGATTCATATCATCGCAGTCTCAAACTTCACTGTGAGATGATTTTCTTTTCTTTACTTGGTTATCAAATTTTGCGAATTACAAGTTTTTTTAGTCACTTTGAATCATCGCCCAAAGATAAAGTTTGTTGTTTATGACCATCAGGCACTGACCGTTGGCAAGAAAATTTGAATTGTCACAGAATACTCTCTGATACAGTTTACTTGCACAACAGCATACGATTCATTTCTCAGTGAATGTTTGCACTTTATTTCACTCATCAGTGCCAACCCGTCATCAAGAATAGACGGCATGCATGTGAAACATTTGTCCGACGTACAGGCATTTCCTTCATGATCTGTTACTACTAACGACGTGAACAATTACGTGTACAATAGGGAATAACGATTACAAAAGCAACAAAATGTTGTATCATTTAATAATTACTTAATTAATGATTCTGTTGTGAAGGAGATATTATTGTAGAATGAGCATATTAGGTATTTTAGGTAGAGTAGCAACTCAGAATTAATTAAATCCCTTATTTGTATGCAGTTTCGATTTTATTAAATGAACTCGAGTTGAGGAGACCCAGTACTCAATGTGAGATATGCCACTCTTTGCAGTTTTGAAGAAATTGTCACGGAATGACTGATCATGATAGCAATATAAAAGAAAAATGGCATTTCACAAACCTTCTGTGTCATGACAACCATGCAGAGGTGATGTTTACTAAATTAGCAATTCGATGGGTGACTACTTCAATGTGCAGCCTTAGTAATAAGCGTATTTTCTTACGGGTTATCACATCACAAACTACATGCCACTAAAAGAACAAAATATGATAATCAAAGACAATGATCACAATTAACTTTAAAAGATGTAAATGGGTCCAGTACCATTCAGATTCAAGAAATGAAACATAAATTCAGTGAATCATAAAGTCTTGCCGATGAATATTGAATTAAAAACTTGAAATTTCAGCCAAGAGGCACAATAAGATCTCGACTATTTCATGAAGACGTCCATTGTAATGTGGTTCATGAAATTTCCTTGATAATCAGCTTATTTTCCGGACAATTATGACACCTGTTGGGAAAATTTCATTCATTTTGATATCCAATAAGTTTCATACCACTTTTTTAGAGGTGCTAGATCGCCAGTATGCATGTATGTACAAACACAGGAACAATTTGCAAAAATGTAACTTCTTAAAAAATGATCAAAAATTATTTTTGGACCGCAGGAACGTAATCTACTAAAAAAAAGAAATCTTTAGATATAAAATTTTTCACTGTATGCTGACAATTTTTGAATCGACATTCTGCATTATAGTACAGCTGAGTCCAATTAATATGCTCCGGACTCGGTTGGCATGATATCTATTTATTTCTCTAGTCGTTCTCTATGCAAGCTCTACAGAAGCACCGGATAAGATTGAACTCGCTTTGTGTGACAGCATTTGTCGAATGGTCAGCTTGGGTCCGCATGATAAGACAGTTAGGAAGAGCATGTGGAAACGCTCAGACATGTCTTGCATTGTATCCGACTTCATCAGTCTGTTTCAGTAGCCTTCTATTTCAACCTAATTTAACTCCCATGTGCAGTTATGACAAGAACAATTTGTAATGAGATGCGCAAGCTGATATATTGTCAGATATGCAATGTGACTTGTAAGACATAATAGAATGGCAGAATGATGATTTTGAACAGTAAACGCATGTTGTCATATGATGCTGCATTCTGCCGAAGTCACCTGTTTTATCATTTTTGTATCGTTTTATATGCAATCGTGAATGGAGTTGTCTGCGATCGTTGCTACCAGTTTTCTCTGGAGATTTGTGAACCTATTGAAATATTATATATCTTTATTTTTTCATACATATTTTTTGTATAGGTTTGAAAAAATTTATGGAGCAAGTGGTGATGTTTGTGATTGCATGCGCGTCCGTATTTACATGTGTGAAAGATGTGGATAATACGGCAGCCGGGTAGTCGGATGACCACATATTGAGGAATCAGATCTCAAATTATTCCTTGCTAAAGAAGGTATGCAGATTTTGGCAGGGTTGCCGGTAAAAACCACACGCTTTTGCCACCATTCTTCGGATAAAACTTAGAACTATTTTTCCAGCATTAGTGCTCTAGTTATTTGGGTGCATATCAGGAATCGTCACTCCTGACTTTACTGATGAACGTTAGTTATAATAAGTTCATTTTGCTTTTTCGTCATTTGATCTTATTGTGCATTCTTAATGGCATGCACGTTTTTTGTTGCTTTATAAATCATTCATTATAAGATGCAACAGATGTCCATAAAGAATTCACATGACTTTATGTAAAGACTTTTGCAGGTGAAAGGAGTATTTGCTAGAAAACAGGTATTGTACAAACCAAAAGGATAAAGAAATACAGAAATCCTCTCCATGTACGCCATGGCCGCGGACGAGGATTTCGACGATTTTAACTTGCCCGCTCGTTTCATATAATACATGTAGCTTGATCCTCTAAATCTATGGCAGTTCTCCAATACCCATTGTGGTTACACAAACATTTCTATGAAAATTTATCTTGCCCTCCGACATTTTTCATTTCACGGCAATTTACGCTCATGTATTTAGTAGATTAGGCGAAGATAAATGAATTTAATAACAAGAGTTTTCATTTGAACTCAGAATATAAAATTCTAATAACCTTAAACAAATATGAATATCACAAGGAATGTAAATGAATGTCACAATGCTTGTGCCTCTCATATTCTATTAACAACGTCAAAATTGACAGCTTCCTAGAAATTTTCTTCAGTAGATATTAGCTGAAGCTTTTCAAATATGTACCTCACTTTATCAAGACTGCTGCTGCGAACTGTGTTCTTTAATTATTATTTGCTCTTCCAAATAATAATTTTCTGACCTTTAAATGTGAATGAGCTTTTTGAGAGAATTTCTTTTGATTCAACATTTTTCATGTGTGTAAACTTCACTGTAGAAGTAGCCATTAATCATTACAAGAACACAAGAAGACATGATGAAATGTGATCATGACATGTAGCATTAAAATTCTATATTCTGAGCACGCAAAATAATAGCTTTCAGTAACAGAAAAGTGTTGGAAAACATCAAGCCAAAGGAGACGGATAAAAAAACTGTCACACGCCAGACCAGAATTCATGGCTACCACAGCAGACAACAAAATTATCCACCCGGTTCCAACTCTGTTCCATTAGCTCACTTGTCTCACATGTGGTTCATCTTTTCAGATATAAAATCAATTTCAGTTGGAAATTGAAGCTCATGTACTCAGACATCCGTTTCTATATCTGAATCAAAATCAAACTCGATTTCGGACACTTTGATAGCGGACATGCCTTAATTCATCCCATCCCTCAGCTACTTCAAGTTCAAATGAAGACTTGAATATTCAGACAATCGGTTCAATGATTATAACAATGAAATCTGTAAAGTGGAAAGGACAAAACGACATTTTACTTCATTGTCGAAGACTTTCAGGAAATTAAAGGTGAAATTTCATTAGGATGATGTTCTGACGAATAGTCTCTAGCCTCTATTTGCATAGATTTTCAATAGTTCATAGTTTTGTGATGTAAGGTTGGCCTAGCCAGTGACATAGTTTTTAAATTTCTGTATGTCTATGTTGCTGATATACATGTATTTATATGCCTGATCTAATTGTTTCTAATGTATGTAGTCATGATAATCGTTATGAATTTTGAATGAGATGTAACTATATCTTGACTTGCCGTGCGAATGTGCAGATAGGAAAAAGATAGGTGTGCTGCATATTTCCAGAAATGACTTGCAATCTGTAAATTATTTATGTTTGTGAATTATATCTTGTGTGCAACACAAATAACACCAAAGAATTTTCAAGCACAGATTATTGCTACTTTTATTGAACAATAACAGATGATGCACTCTGTCATTAGGTAGCAGGAGAAATACTGGTCAGAGAGCTTGTCATGCAAAACTTTATGAAATTTGTCTTCTAATAAGCATCCTAACTAAGCGGAAATTATGCTAATTTGCATGGGAATTTTACGAGTCGCATTATAATAGAAATCGTCATGACTAAGTCAAGATACTATTCGTGCTTTCTTGGCTGAAATTTCAATTCAATTTTCACTGGCATGATTTTATAATTCACTAAATTCATGTTTCATTTCTTGAATCTGAATGGTGATGTGGACCCATTTATAACCTTCAAAGTTAATTGAAATCATTGTCTTTGATTATGTGATTTTGCTCTGCCAGTGGCAGGTTGCCTGTGATATGATCATGCTTAAGAAAACACTCTTGAGGTTGAGTATGAAAGTAACAGAAATCTGCCGAATTGCTATTTTAACAAACATTAAGTCTCCAAGGCTGTCATGACATTGAGAATCTTTGAAATACCATAATTCCTTCTGCATTACTATCATGATCATTCAATTCCGTGGTCATTTCTTCAAAACAGCAAAAAATTTGCATATCTCACATTCGGTAACAATGCCTAATATTATTCACCTTGAGTTCATTTAATAAATTCGATGATTTAATAAATGCTGAGTTACCACTCTACCTAATATACTTACTTTAACAACTTGCTGTACAAAAAGAATGAAATTCACTTTCTTACTTGTTTAAACACAATTTATCGGTTTGGCTCATTTTGAATTTGTCTCGGTTCGCATTTCGGTTCGGTAAGGGCATCAGTAAAGCAAAGTCCGCAGGATTAAATATTTTCATTGTAGGATATCGCCAGCTTGATTCTAATGTATTTCCTGGATTAAGTCACTTTTTTCTGGGAGATGCATGCTTAAATGATGAATTCACAGTCAAGCTTATAAAGTTTTTATGATTATGAGATATTATTAAATCACCAAATGTATTTGCAGTTGGGACCATGTTAAAATGTGTGTTTTTCGGAAAATATTCCAACTGTAAGTAAGGCACTTTATTGAAGCAGACGTATGTTAAAAGTGTCAGTACGAAGGCTGCTTTTGAGGTGTGAGGTACAAACTCTATTTCAACCAAACAAGTCTGCGGAATTTTCTCAATAAAGCTAAAGAAAAGGCCTCTGATGCAAATACGAGCAATATTGTCTACAAAATAAGCTATAAGGATTGTGATCAATTTTACGTAGGAGAAAGTGGAAGGAAAATAATCACACGTGTGGATAAGCATCAACGTGATACTCGCGACTTTCGTTCATTCAGCAGTATCTAAACATGCGCACAACAATTCTCATCAACCCAATTTCGTGGCATCTATAATCGCCAAGGAGAAAGACTTTCAAAGAAGAAAACAGAAAGCTATGTATAGGCTATTTCAGTTAACCGAGACAGGGTATATAACAGAGATAATGGTGTTGGAATTAATGACTTATGGAGACCTTTAATCCATCGATTCTCTAATATCAGTCTCGACTTTAAAACCGTATCCATGCCGGGGGGGGGGGTTAGTTGTTGGATTGTTGTGGAGCTTTTAGAACTGAACTGATTGACCCAGGCTTTTGTGACTTTCAGTTTCTGGGTATTTCCCAACTTTTCGCCGAAAATCGTTGCATTTGGTTCATGGGAAAGTTAAATTTATGGCTCGTTTTGAAAAGTGCATTTTTTGAAAGTCTGAATTTTGCCTGATTTTGCAAACATCTGGTGTGCTAAGTTTTGACAAAGCAAGCTGAATATCAATTTTTTGCATCACATCACAACTAGGTGTCCATAAATTGCACCATCAAGATACTATAGACATCAAAGATACTGTAGACATCTATAAGAGTCATCCAAACTTGAATGTCATGTAAATACTACTCATTTGCTTTTCAGTAGAAATGAGTCAACTAAGTTGCAACTGAGTAGTGTTCGTTCATATTGTTTTGAAAACCTCTGCTTATTCAGTGTCATTGATAGTGATCAGTGTCATTGATTCAGTGACAAAAATATTTTCTAAAAAATCAAATTTTGGATAAAGTTTCAAATTTAAATTTTAAATTCTGGCCGATTTTTCATGATGTTTAAAGGGTATAAAATGACTATAACATTTGGGAGGGTAATCTAAAAATCAGCATCCAAAAATTTAATCAAGATCTAGACAATACTACAGGCTACACTGCAAAAGCAATGTCACATATTCAAATTTTGAATCTAAATTCATGATGTGTAGACAAACAAGTTTATGGCATGAAATAGCATCATTCTCCTGATCATTAGTCGTATGTGTCACCAACGTCATTGAACTAAAAGCATTGAATCTATTTTTGCAGTCGATGAGAAGAAAACATAAAAAAATCCGCTTAATTTTGAAGTTCAAATTTTAAATCGCCATTTAAAGCATCAAGATGGACGAATTAGAAAAAACAGATACCACCGTTAGAAAGATCACACGCAGAATATTTTATGTCTGAAATTTCATATACAACGGAGCAGCATTTAGGAAGTTTAGGAGGGGGCCGTTATGGATAGGGTTAAAAGCATGCTGCTTTTATCTTTTAGCAGTACTGTATCGCTAACAAGTATACCTTAACTCCATTTTTGTTAATTTTATTGATTGCTTTTTGTGATATCCATGACTTCTGATCAATCGTGTATGCATCCATTTCATTACTCCGTATTTGGCAGTGTTCAAGGTGAGCATATCAGCCACCGAAATGTCTGCTTCAATAAAGTGACTTATTTACAGTTGGAGTATGTTCCGAAAATCACACATTTGAATGAGACATTATTGCCTGAAGATTTGAATCGGCTTATAAAGATTCGAATCTAACCGGAATGTCATGTAATCCAATCGAACGAGATTCTCAGAGGACACCTCAATTTCATTAACTGGTCAGACGAAAGCTGACGGAAAAGTTCAAACTTCATTTAAACATCGCGGCCACAAGTGTTCATCCGAACCTGTTTTTCAGCTGCTGGATGCTAAAAATGGCCTGATTTTCACAGGATATTACCAAACTTGCAAAATTCACAAGATAAAAAACTAGCTACTGAAGAAAAAATATTTTTGTTGCTGAGTTTAAATATTTTGCTTTTTTAGATACAATAGAACCGAAACAGATACTGATACCTGAACACAGATACCAGAACCTAAACCTGAACCGAATATGTATGCGCGAAGAGGATAGATTTTCATGTGCAATTTTTTATATGTACAACACTTACCTTGAGTGGGCCTATGTGGTTCCTATTTTGCGCAATAGACTTTATTTTTTGTTTTTTGTTTTTGCTTATGTTTGTCTTCAATTTTGTTGACAGCACAGAACATACGGTGTCACGGAGAGTGTGGTTTCATTTTTGAAATTTCTTAAAAGATTTTTTTTCATATCAGTATGTAATTTGTAATTTTTTGTAAATTGTAATTTTTTCTCTAGATTACGAATATGATGGTTCAAAATCATCCATCGAGGACCTTTCGAGAAGAAGTCAAGAATTAGAGTACAAAATTAAGTTATAAATATTGTTAATTAAACTATTATATTATTAATTTACAGTTTTCCAACACTGAACTTCATATGTTATTTAGATCAGTTCTAAGCACTTATAAAACATGCAATTGCAGAAATTATAAAACTTACTGTACGTTTAAATTCATGGAATATGAAAGGGACAAAACTTTGACCCCATCATACTAACCACCATATAGGTTTATTTCTTAAATCCACTCAAAATTATCTTACATAACATTATAAATGGGTTCGTCTTTTTCATAAAATGCTACCAATTCAATGTCAATATGTTAGCGATTGTAAATACGCATAATCATTTCACGTACACGCCACGAAAGTGCATGAAAGACAACGTTGCAGATGAATATTGAACAATACAATAGAATAACAGAAATGGGTAAGACATTTGTTATTTCATGTATTATTCAAGCAAAGGAATTACCACAGAGCTAACCATCACAGGACTATTGTGTTTGTGATTCAGGGCTATGCATTGTCGATATGATTCGATAATAATAGAAGCGTTATCATAAGGCTGTGATTTCGAATAATGCAATACATTGGTGAATTTTTACAATGGCTATTTTTACTCAGTGTATCAAAATGTGAAATTTCGATCGAACATATTTGAGGGAATGCAAAATGTAGCATTTTGGCATTTAATGAAAAAATCGTTTTGTCGACAACTTGGTGATCACAATATTTTAATTTTCTAATCAAAAATATAGCAAAAATATGGTGATGAATCTATGAAAAACATTCTGTTCAGGAAGCAAGAAACTATAAAAAAAACAGTTGGACTATATTGAATTCAGTTTCAGTTTCAAAGTCCGCCATTTTGAACATCTGACTTTTCCTCGAAAAGGCCTCGATGGATGATTTTTTAACCATCATATTCGTACTATAGAGGTCAAATTACATGGGAATGTGAAGAAAAAAATCCTTGAGGAAATTTCAAAAATGAAACCGCACTCTCCGTGACACCGTGAACAAAGATCATAGAGGCCTTCTTCCTTCCTTTCCTTCGAACTTTATGATTTCTATCATTTTGTATGGAGACATCAATTTGTTCATCTTTCTATGCTGCTTCCTATACATGAATTTTGAATTATGTCGCCCTGTAAAACCCTCCTTCTGACGATGACCAAAGAGCTGATCGAAATAGATAAAGATTTAAAACAAAAAAACATTTTACAAATACTTGGGTCAACATTATTCAAATTTCAGTATTTCTTTGGTTTTCTGCAAACAGTTGGATATCCTATGAATGGCAGCGTCAATGTCAGTGTCAAACTACTCACTGTATCATTTTCATTCACTTACAAACAATCATTTCTCTTCTCTTTTGTTCTGAAATGCATAAACTTATTTGACACATCTTTTGAAGTATCGCGAGTGCTCACTATCAAAACAAATCTAATATCTTGCGATTGTTGTCCTTATTTCGGTTACATCAATCACTTTTAAATACTCTGAGAATATTAATTATCCTACTGATAACTTTCTCGCGCAAACGTGCATCGGAAAGCGGATGTAGTGTCAACAAGATTCGTGGCTACTGCAGCCATTGGTAATCGCATCACGTCGCTGTTATCCAAATATTTTATCCATCCAAATTGCTGGTAGCCTTTCAGACTGTGTCTAGTCGCTCACAGAAACAACTCCCAGCAACTTTAGCTCCTCCTCCTGGAAAATGGGCGATGAGGAACCGAACGGTGACATTGGCTTTTGTGGCTACATTCTTCTAGCGCTCAGTGTTCTACTGATCATCGTTACATGTCCTATTTCTTTTTGTCTGTGCATCAAAATAGTCGCTGAATATGAGAGAGCTGTTATCTTGAGACTTGGTAGAGTCAAGTCAGGTGGGGCGAAGGGTCCAGGTCTGTTTTTTGTCGTCCCCTGCACCGATTCCATCCGCAAAATTGATCTTCGAACCGTTACATTTGATGTTCCGCCTCAAGAAGTGCTAACAAAGGACTCCGTGACTGTCTCAGTTGACGCTGTAGTTTATTATCGAATCTTCAACCCTACCGTCTCCGTTCTAAATGTAGAAAATGCTGACCGATCGACTCGGCTACTCGCAGCAACCACTCTACGCAACGTGCTGGGTACCAAGAATCTTGCTGAGATTCTGGCGGATCGAGAGGAGATATCTACATCAATGCAAACCTCTTTGGATCAAGCGACGGATGTCTGGGGTGTCAAAGTAGAACGCGTGGAGATCAAGGACGTTCGCCTACCTGTCCAGCTTCAACGAGCAATGGCAGCCGAGGCGGAGGCAGCAAGAGAGGCGAGAGCCAAGGTCATCGCCGCTGAAGGCGAGCAGAAAGCTTCTCGTGCATTGAAAGAAGCCGCTGATGTCATCAATGAGTCATCATCAGCCCTCCAACTGCGATATCTGCAAACCTTGAGCGGAATTTCAGCAGAGAAAAACTCAACAATCATTTTCCCGTTGCCAATGGAGATCTTAGCGCATTTCAAAAGACAATAGGAAATCTATTTGACGATATAAATATTTTGTGAATTGAGATCATTGACTTTCATATCTCTCTCACTGTCTATGTGCCTGTCAATCTTTTTTATCCGGTGTTAATCATGATCTGTGGCCTTTAAATTTCTTTTTGCTTCAGTCTTCATTTTCTGGTGATAGGATTACAAGATTATGATTATCAGTTTCCTTAGCTTACAAAGCATACTTTTCTTCTATACATTGATTTTAATAATTGTGTTTATCTCTACAAAATTGTTTTTAAGAGTTTATGCCGACAATTACAGCTACTTTTTGCTTAATTTTTTACAAAAATATCATACTCAAGATATAATACTGTCAGCTATTGTTGTAACTTGTATTTATTGTGGTGGATGGCTCAATTCAAGTTCGGAAGTTTTCGGAAGCGCTAAAGTAGCAGCCGTTTTTCATAGGTCAGTGGGAGCTAACATGTGTCCCGTCGAAGCAGACTTGGCAGCCTCTCGGCAGAATATCGAGAGAAAGAGAGAGAGAAGTTTGAGTCAATTACTTGCACTGTCAAATACTTAAGCTACTTCGCAGTCTTCCGTCGCAACGCTGACCCATAAATAGCTCTAATTGTATGTTATACAGTTTGACAAACTGCAAACAAATCTGCTAGCCACTGTATGGAGACATTCTTGGAGATCGCATCGCCTTGGTTTACTCAAATTCTGCAATCAATTTTACGTATCCATGGATGCACCGATATGTAATAGTCTGCCAATGTCGCATTCTCGAGACATCGCTTGAAAAATTGCAAGTGGTTTTAACTCAATCCGTACACTAAGGATTGACACAAATCTTATTTTGAATTGGATGAAAAGCATCCGCATAATTTATATCATGTTTTGTCATTCACAATGCATAAACTTGTGACAAACATTTTTTGAAAATTTTTTGACGCCATCTTCAAAATAAAGTTATGCATGTAATCGGATTGGAAACGAAAATCCAATGCGACAATATCAAAGTTTGAATTTTGATATATAAATCTAACACTTTCCGATCCAACATGATCAGAATACTTTGCTTCTCTAGACGAAATGAGCATGCGTCATTCACACTGGGGGTAGAGTTTTCTTCTTTCTCTTTTTAATCCTTTCAATGATGCATCAGGCCCATCACTTTATTGATTAGAAAGTTTCGGATAATTTCCGATGATGAAAGTTAATTTGTTTTAAAATCCTCAAAACTTATCTGATATGCATGTATGTACTCACAAAGCAAGTGAAATTATGGCTGCAACAAGGACCGTGTGCCTGGGATCATAGAATCAAATAAAAGCATTTATCCGATCTGTATCGCATCCTCCGGTCGTCAGTACGAGTTTTTACAGGGACCCGGACAGAAAATGAGACTTTCACATGATAATGCACACCTTATGGCCATTAAGAATTTGCGTATCTGTCGAGTTCTACCATGTTCTTCTTCTTGTCAGACAGGATCAAAGAAAAGCACATGTAAATCCACTGGGAAGAAGATAGAAGGTTTTGGCAAAAACTGCATTTTTATGTTTTCCTGATTAAGTGAGAGCACTAAGTCTAGAGCCACATTTTTTTTCTGATTATCTTCCTATTAAATCTTATCATGTTTATGTGCTGGCATCATACTAACAATAACTTCTCATCGGTGATGTTTGCGAAGAAGAAGTAATTAAATGAAACTAACATTTAATAAAACATGTCGTTTGCCGATATTAAGATGCTTGCTATAAATCTCAATGTGTTCAGCTTCGTATACTAGGACACATGATCAAAAGATTGTGTGTCCTGAAGACATTCCACGCCAAAAATGATGGATCAACTCTTCTAGCACTTCTTACATAGATGTGCCAATTGACAGAGTCGCATAAGTGGCTCGTAGCTCAGTTGGTTAGAGCACAGGTCTAGTTAACCTTGGTCGTAGGTTCGAATCCTACCAGCCGCACATCTTTTGCATGGCAATTTGATCTATCGTTTATTTAATTTCATTGTTGTTAATAGCACATAATTCTCACATAATAGTTTTATTTTTACTCAAACTTTTAATTTCATGTGTTCGTTGATCCTGTCTGACAAGAATATGTAACCGGGTAGAACTCAGTAGACGCCCAGATTCGTAGCATGGTGTGTATCAATCTGTGAAGGTCTCATTTTCTGTCCGCTCCATACGACAATTCTATTAAGTTCAGAATTTTGTTTTCTCATATTCTCCGCAATTCTGCTCACAATTTCTTTCCACGCACTCTGTAATGCCAAAAACCACTTCCTACGTATTTAACTTTATCAGCGAAAGCATTTTCTGTTCGAACAGGGAGGCTAATGCGGTCAATCATTATAGGCGAATTATCCTGCTGCAATCAATCACGCAACTATCTGCGCACATTTGTACATAAACCACTGATATTGCTGACATGCAAATTGCATTACAACATTTAATTGCACAATTAATAACCATTATCATGGTAAACGATCAGATTATTTAAAATTGATTATTATCATGCATTTGGCATTTAGTCACCAATTACTTATCACAAGTACGCATCAAGTATGACCTCAAGAAATTTTTGTTGAATTGATTGCGCATAGACCTACCAATTGTGAAATAGTGGATTCATTGGCATACTGTCCGGCTTTGACAAGTAGTCATACTTCACCTCTTTCCTGTTTCGATAATCAATAACACAACGTTGAATATGATGTGAACTTCTGGAAAACCTTTTATTCCAGAATCACAGCTACATATATCGAAATATTAAGCTTCTACAAAAAATAATTGTTCTGATGGAAGTAATCTTTTTTTCATTTAGCATTTTTATTGAGAAAGACAATCAATTCATCGATTGCGTCAAACCGGATCCTCTGTTAAAGCTTTCTCAGTGACACTTGATAGAGGAGACAAATTTATAAAAGTCTAATTCATTAATTGATTGATCTTGTTACTATTTCTAGTTTATTGACCAACTAATAGATAATGATTCATCGCATTTTTCAGGTCACTTTTGTTGAAAGTTCTTCAATGTAGCCAGTTTGTTCAAGTTGACTGTGGTTGCAGTGCAACACATTTATACAATATTTTCAAAGAGCGAAACATTTTCCGTAATCAGAGACTGAAAATGTAAGATTTTGAGTCACATACACCTAGGCTGCAAGTATACTTGTATAGAATACTTGTGCTTCTATAGAAGCTTAGTAAACCTGTATTTACGTAGGAGAGTTGATTTGTGCAATCTTTCGTCAGCTTGTATAGTCAGTATTTCTCTAATTATCTTTTTTTAGCAGTATTACTGCCACCAAGCATTACAGTATAGAATTACTTCATCAAAATCCTAAGATCCATTCATGTGCAAAATATTTAATCAATAATTCATAATTGTGATTTAGGCTCTTGGGGCTTTATGCATTTATCCTTTCTCTGATATTACTTTAGTGTCTATGCCTAGGAAAGCAAAAATTTTATAACATTTCTTCAAATTGTGCAATTGGTTATTCCACGAGTGCGTAAATATAAGCTTTGATTGTTTGCAAAAGGATTTCATCATAAAATTCTGTTGTCAAGAGAAAGCGAGACTCATTGACATCCTGTCAAATATGCAAAAAAGTCTAATGAAAAATAGTCATAAATAGAAAAAGTCAATTTTATAATTGGCATCTGATGTACAGCGTATATTGTACACTTTACTGATATGCATGCTGATGTATTAGATATTACTAAGATATAT